>JANVCL010000003.1:27095466-27125797 GCA_026546855.1 Erythroxylum incrassatum | reverse complement strand
TTTCCCATAGTCGAAGATTACTCAAGATCATGGATCACAACAATGATATTCCAGTCCAGCAAAATCCGGCTGAACCACAATACATATGAAAGACTATCACTCAGCTTTGTCATCAAGATAGAGAAGCCCACCATTCTCTTAGTTAGACATTATCAAGTGGTATAGTGAGGTTTAGATAAAACATGAAGTTGATCGTGTGAGTTCAAAGTAGCTTTCAATTACTTAGTTGCTATTATTTGGAAAGAAAGAAACAACATGATATTTCGTGACTCTTTCAACTCCAATAAAACTACTTTACAAGCTTTGTGCAACTGAATCAAACAACACATGTTAGCGTACAAGGATGATCACTACTTCAGCTCTTAATGCCAAAAATACTTGGACTAAATGATCCAAATTGTTACGTTGTCATTTCTATTCACTTTGATGTAATAGCTATCTAGCCTAGTCTTTGTATAGTTTTCCTTGAACAAACTTTTGTGTAAAATTGCTTCTTATTATTAATACGTTCTTCTTCTTTTTTTTTTAAAAAAAAGGGGGGACCAACATACTCCTTCCTATTCATGATTTTTGTATTGAGTAACAAAATTGTTAATTTATATAGGTGTTTCAAAACATAAAAAAGGTATAAAGATATTTAAATTTTAAATAAATTAATAATATATTGAAACCATTGTTTAAGAAGATAATTAATTTAGTGTTTCAATAGAATTTAGATTATTAATATGTAATATTTTAAAGGAAATTTCCATAAAACTTGTATAATTTTCGAAAAACAAGAATAAAAGACTACTTTGAAGTTAATTAATAAAGGGAAGTTTACCTATAAATTATAAAAATAAGCATTTTACAAAGAAAACTTTAGTAGACCATTTTCTTTATTATGTGTAAATTTTGAAATTTAAGTTATCAAAATTGACTTAAAAATTGAACTAATAATGATTATATGAATAATAAAATTTTGAATATATTAAAATTAAGTTTAAAATTTCTTTTGATATCATATGATTATAACTTAAAATATGTAGAAAATATAGAAAACGATATCTAAATTTCTTTTTCAAATCTATTTATAGGTTTATCTTTTTAAGTGGAAAGCATAAAAGAAAATTGTTCCTTAAAAATACATATACATAATATACTTTGAATAAATATAATATTTACAAAAGATAAGACGAATGTTGGTGTTTACTATCACAAGTCTTTCAAAAAGATTTTTAAGGACTGCATATGTTTCATCCAGTAGGTGTGTATGATATTTTAAATATATCACTTGATTATTTATTTTAATTTAAAATATTACAAACCCATATTTCATAATATTATATCTTAAATTGGAATAATTGTTTATTATGTACTTACACACATCTTATTTCCATGCATGATTTGGTACTTTCAAGAACTTGTTCTCTAATTTTAAAACAATTAGACACATCTAATCTTTGTTTAGTTGTTTTTAGAACCAAAAGTTTATTAGTATCAAAATCATCCAAACTCATTCAAAATAAATACGTTAAATGTGTTATAAGATTAAAAATAAAAATATATTTAAAATTGCAATAAAAAATCCTCCTGAGTTTTTTCTTTTTTTAAATCCTTTTTCTCTTCTTTCCTCTTCCTATTGTCGTTGACCTTTTTTTTTTTCAATCCTTAATAGAATTTTGAAGTTTAGAAGAAGTGTTTTGAATTTATTAAATGAGTACATCTTTTGGAAAATAAGAAAAATAATAAATTTGATAAATAGAAAAATTTTATCAGGAGAAAATTATTAAGCTATTTCGTATTTTAAGTATGAGAGATATATGTTTTCATTATCAAGAAAATGCATATCATTATATAATAGGAATTCAATTTCAGATTTACAGTCTTTTAGCTTTTAGTTATTAAACTAATATGTGACCGTTCGTACTTGGACACACGATAAGCAACATTGAGATAATCATATGGCGTCTAATTTATGTTTTAATATATCAACTTGTTTGACCTTCGAAATACTAGAGAAAATCTCAATTAATATACCAATATGAGGATTGTAATATTTATTATCTTTTTTTTAGGAAATAATAATAATGAATTAGGTTATGAATGACATGCAAAGGCTAAAAGTAGCTACAAAGAGCTATACATATCGAAAACCAAGCATTAGAAGCTTATAAGGCTACAGACAAAATACTACAAAAGTTAATAGACTTACACATTCCACATTATATATATTGCACTAGTCTTCATTAAGGAGTTTCGATTTGTATAAGCTCATGTATCCTTTATTATGCTATAGCTAGGCTAAATGAACACTTGAATGTAGAGTCAGGATGCTTGATTTCACTACACAACCATCTCCTTATACAATCCCATCTTCCAGGTCATGCTCATGAATAAAGCATTGGTGTAATACATACTTCTATGTACTATTGACATAAGCACATTGAAAAAAACAAGTGTTCAGTACTTTCTTTAGCTTTCTAACATCTTTAGGGATATTTAGGAATCTCTGCAGCTTATCCACACTTGGCAACCTACCTTCCATAGCTAGTTATAAACAGATTGATGCCCTTAGATGAAATTGCTCGTGTAAAACAACTTTGTGCCAGGGAATCCTATTAAAGTGTTTCTATAAACTTCCTGTAAAATTCG
Source organism: Erythroxylum incrassatum (assembly GCA_026546855.1). NCBI lineage: Eukaryota > Viridiplantae > Streptophyta > Magnoliopsida > Malpighiales > Erythroxylaceae > Erythroxylum > Erythroxylum incrassatum. Next base: position 27,123,163 of record JANVCL010000003.1, on the reverse strand, counting down.
TTGCTAAACCTGCCATTTTTTGAATTCTTCCGGATAATATAATCTTCCCCTTCACTCAATCTAGTGTGAACAATTTCTTCAAAAATGAGTCTAGAGATAGTGCTTTTTATAAAAATTTATTTGTCAATCAGTACATCAGTTACTGCTGCTTTTTTTTTTTTTACAAATGACAGGTTTGAAACATTCCATAGCTTGCAAGTAATTAAGAGGATCAAGAGATGTCCAAATGTCAAACTAAAAATTGGTTCGCTTACCATCATCAATGAGATAGGTAAACTCAATTCCTTAACAATTCCCTAGTCTTTAAAATAGCTTCCAAGGTTGAAGAATAGGAAGATTTAATCTTCATGGTCCATAAGCTGCTATTTTTATATAGATCTCATGAATCCATTTACACTACGAGTGCTTGTCAGCTAATAACCTCCATAGCCCCTTGGACATCTCAGCATTGTTCATTGTTTCGAGAGAAATTATTCTCAAAACCACCTTTGTCCTTAGGTAAATGATCTCTTTCCATTGCATCCAAGCTCTCTGAACACTTTCTTCATTTTCATTCCAAAAAAACCTGCTACACATCATCTTTATTGATTTGGTTACTCTTTTGGGTATAGCAACAAGTACAACCCAAAAAGCTTAATGGAATTAAGAGCAGATGAGATAAGCACATATTTGCCAACTGTATAATTTATTATATTTTCTCAAATTAAATACAAATCCCACAGCACTGACAATGTTATGTCTGTAATTGGATCTTCGGGGAATTCCGTTGCCCGATCTGAATCATATGGTTATATCACGTTGTACTAGCGTTATTATTTATTTAACATGAAAATAAGTGTTAAAATCGTTAGTTGAAGGATGAATCAAGTGTTACTGCTTGGACAGAAGATTTGATGATGCGACCTAACAACAATACAGTGGTGGAGGGAAGTGTTTCTGGCAAGGAAAGCTGTACATCTGATCCTTAATGTCCAAATGCTGAAATTGTGTATATGATTATGTAAGGTTCTGAAAACAAATGCAAATAGTGAAAGGGTCGGAGATCACAAGGACATGGAAAGCTCATATTCTGACTGTAGCTTACGCGGCGAACACTTTGGAATCAAACAAAACGGATGTGTTTTATGTGTGATTTCTGAAGTTACATTTGCATTCAAGTGAAAGTGTTGCAGGACTGCCTTGCCTTAGAGGAAGTTTCTCTGAAACGATCCGGCTGAAAACCTGGAACTTAAACCCTGAGCCATATTATCTGCATCGAACTTTATACTTTGCCTTCCAGCTACCAAGTCCTTTTCACGATCCCAAGGCTTCCACGGGTGCTTTCCCGACCACTCTTCTTTAACAGGCTCCTGCTTCGATTTTTGCTTCTTTGAGCGACTACTGACCTCTTCCTGGTGCTTTTGCACCAAAGATTTTGACCGTTTTGCTTTGTTGTATTTATCTACCAACTCCGCATCTGCATTTGATCGTTTTTTTTCCTCTTCATTTGAAGCAAGTGCTGTAGCCTCATTATATGCTTCCAAGTAACTGAAATGTTGAGAAATATATTAGCACTCTTTTTGAAGCAGAGCAACTAATAATGCAATATAAACAAAAAATTTTGACGCACAAAGCGTTCCAGCACATCACAAGAGAAATCATACTTCATTTTAGCTTTTTGTGCTCTATCTGAAGGGGTATCTGTCCAAGCACTGGTGTCACCACGTCCTTCTTTGGAGCTCTTGCGGAATCCTGTTGAATGCATAGCCATGCCAGGCTGATAAAAGCATGGTAAAAGAGGTAGATTTTAATTAAGCTCCTGGTCTGGAAATCAAATCCATCAAGAAATATAACTGAAATTCCATTCCATTTACTTCACAAGGGACCAAAACTGTACAGGGGATTAGCATGATCCCCTCTGTTCAATGATGCAATATACCCTATAAACCAAATGAGCTAAAGGAATAATCAGCGCAATATCATTAGCATATTCTATGCATATACTACTTGACCCTTGCTGTAAAATTATACCAATATTAAATCTCCAAAGTGTCTATTAAACAATTGACACTGGCTATTCGGCTTTCCTGGGCATTCCATGTAAAATATCTCCTTCCTCAAATTCATTATATTAGTCATGTCATGATCCTAACAGAACTATAGAAGAACCTATAACTGTGTTGTGAAGTCCAAGTAACTGGTGAACAGAAGATATATTATATACTGACATAAGAACATATAAGGGTAAAATATTAACCATCAAAATGTATTAACATAGAACCTGAAATTCATTTATGACTGTAGAAACACAATCACAATCGTATACAACATAATAACTGCTTTCCAAGACAAATTACTGGCAAGATTCTGAAAAGAAGCAAAAATTTTGAAAGAGCGTAAGTAAGACAGTTAAGACATTATATGACCTTACCTTCCTTTCAGGAGGTAGGGTTGTCATCCATTCATCTCTTTTAGGGGGTACGTTAACTTCCATCTGTGCAAGGATTTCATCATCACCCTCCATTGAAATGCCTGACAGAACAATAGCTTTCCTGAATTTAGATTCAAAACAATTCCAACAGATCATAAAATCAGAATCAATAACAAATGCATTCTAAGAAAACAAAAGGTGCCAAGGATGACTCTCAAAGCAATTTAATACTAGATTCAGAAGAGAAGGTACAAATTCAACCCAAAATCAACACTAATCTCCAATTTTATCATCAATTTAGAATTTAATGAAGCAATCTTTTCCTGCTCATCTCCATGCAATTATCAAAAAATGCATGATAGAACTCTAGCTTTGTAAACTAGAGAAGGTGTATATTATTGAATAGATCAAAGTGGCCTACTGCTATTACAAGGGTGATTCCACAAGACACCCCTTCCAGAGCTTAAATGCTCCTCAGACGGAAGAAAAATTCTCTCTGCCTAAAATATCTTTCTTCTTACTTTTCTCCTACCCTCTCTCCTCTCCCTCTTTCCTCAAAACTACCTACTGAGGCCATTTTGTTACAACCTAGCCCTTGTGCCAACTCAGCCACTAACTAACTAAGTCACTCCTCTCTGTCCCTTCTTTCTTTCTCCTCGAGTATCCTCTCCATATCCCAGGCTTATTTACGTCTTTGTTATACTCCCCCCTTCCTGAATTACCCTCGACCACATTGGTCCTAACATTGCTCCCCTCTCTCTAGAAGAGCAACTTTGTCCTCAAGGCTACATTGAGGAAATTGACTCCGAATAACAAGTTCATCCTCCCATACAGCATTCTCCATCGACTTGCCCTTCCATTTAACTAACCATTGGCGTGTTGAGTCCCTTAGTAATTATTCGGCTAGTTAAGACATTTTCGGGTTCCACGACATCATCCAACTCCACTTCCATTCCGTCAGTTAAATCTGTCTCTATACAGTAGTTCCCCACAACCTTCTTTAGTTGAGACACATGGAACACTAAATGGACTCTAGAATGTAGGGGTAGTTTGAGCTTCTATGAGACTGCTCCATATTTTTCCAGACTTTGAAAAGGCCCAACGTATCTTGCCACTAGCTTTTGACTAATATTTCGAGCCACCGTTAGCTGTTAGTGGGGACGGAGGTTAAGAAAAACCCATTCTCCCACCTGGAAAGACAGTAGAGTTCGTTTTCTATCAGCATACTTTTTCATCTGGTCTTGCGCTCTATTCAGATTGTATTTAAGCTGATGCAACGCCTCATCTTTGTCCATTAACTCTCTAGTCACTGCCTCCACTTTAGTTTCTCCATGTAAATGCCGAACTAAAGTTGGTGGTTTCCTACCACAAACCACTTCAAAGGGAGTTGAACCCGTAGACACACGAAAAGTGGTATTGTACCACAGTTCTGCCCTTGAAATTTAATAGGACCAATGCCTAGGTTGTTCAAAAGAAAAACACCTCAAATAAGTTTCCAAACACCTGTCGAAAACTTCTGTTTGTCCATCCGTTTTTGGATGATAAGAAGAGCTCATTTTAAGCACAGTACTCTCCAGACGAAACAACTCCCACCAGAAATGACTAACAAACAAAGGGTCACGATAACTTATGATCGATTGTGGCACTCCATGAAGGCGTACTAACAAACACCTTAGCCACACTCTTAGCTTCAATAGGATAAAATGGTCATATTTAGATAGTGGATCCACCACGACCAGCACTACTTCATAAGATCTAGGAAGTCCCATAATGTAATCCTTTAAAATGTCTTCCCAAATCTGGTTGGGAATCGGCAGAGGTTGTAGCAGACCCCCAGGAGATGTGGCTGCATATTTCTACCTTGGACATGTATCACAAGACTTGACAAAGTCTTGAATGGACTTCTTTATACCAATCCGATAAATATTGCTCACAATTCTCCTATAGGTGTGCAGATAACCTGAATGGCCTCCGATAGGGGAAAAGTAAAACTCTTTTAGGAGTAATGGAATAAAAGTGGATTGAGCTGAAATCACCAACCTTCCCTTGTACAAAAGAACACCTTGATGCCATAAAAACCTGATTCTAGAGGTTGGATCCTGCTGCAGATCCCTTATAATGCCACTCAATATAGGGTCTTGTTGCACCTCCTACTGGAGGATTAAGCCAGCCCATAGCGGGTAAGAAATGATGCTTTTCAGCTCTCCTTCTTCATACACCCGTGACAACGTATCAGCAACTTTGTTTTCTAGTCTCGGTTTGTAAATGACCTCAAAATGATAACCCAAAAGCTTAGCCATCCAGCATTGTTGATCCGTAGTAGACAACCTCTGTTGCAACAATTGGCGAAAGTTTTTTTAGTCTGAATACACCACAAATGATCTGCCTAGTAAAAAGTGACGCCAATGATACACCGCCAACACCAATGCTATTAGTTCCTTCTCATAAGCAGACTTAGAAAGAATTCCCTTTGAAAAGCCTTACTGTAGTAGGCTATAGGTCTCCTATTTTGCATCAAAACCGCACCTACCCCCTTGCCCGAAGCATTACTTCTAACCTCAAAAGGTTGGGAAAATTTTGGTAGAGCTAATATCAAAGTAGTAGTCAACGCCTTTTTTAAGGGCTCAAAGGACTCTAAAGTTGCTGAGTTCCAATGAACCCCTTCTTTCTTTGTTTGGTGAGTGGTTTTGCTATTTTACCATACTTCATTATGAACTTTCAGTAATATCCCGTCAACCCAAGAAATCCCCTCACCCCCTTAACATTTCGAGGAATAGGCCAACTCACAACACTTGAAACCTTTGCTGGATCAATAGCTACCCCTTTTTCGAAAATAACATGACCAAAATATTCCACTGTTTGCTTTCCCAAACTGCACTTTTGTTTGTTAACCACAAACTAATTCTTTTTTAAGACCTCCAAGACACTTGCTAAGTGCAAAAAACAAGTACTCCAATCAACACTATATACCAGAATGTCATCAAAAAAAGCCAGAACAAACCTTCTAAGGAAGGGTTTGAAAATATCATTCATTGCTGACTGAAACGCAGCTGGTGCGTTGGTCAATCCAAACGACATTACTAAGAACTCATAGTCGCTATAATGTGTTCAGAAAGCTGTTTTGTGGATGTCCTCATTCTTCACCCTGATTTGGGGATACTCGGATTCGAGATCTAATTTAGAGAAGAAACAAGCACCGTGCAACTCATCTAAGAGTTCATCCACCACCGGAATAGGATACTTGTCTGGTACTGTGGCCTCATTTAGGGTTCTATAATCTACACACATTCGCGATGAAGCATCTTCTTCTTGACTAAAATTACAAGACTAGAATAAGCACTGAAACTAGGACGTATGACGCCTATTTGCAACATTTGTTGAACCTGTTTTTCAATCTCGTCTTTATAATGGTGTGGATGTCTATATGGTCTCACACTAATTGGACCTTGTCCTTGCTGTAAAACAATAGAACGAGAGTGGTTTCTTTGGGGAGGTAACCCTTGAACCTCTTGGAACACCTCCGGAAATTGGTTCAACACCAAGTTCAGCTCTTGCTCTTCTTTTCTGTTAAGCTGAATTTGTTGTTCCCCTGTTATAGCCATTCCTTCAACTGATTGGAAATCACCACTTAAGATTGCTAAAAGACTATGTAAGGATAGTGAATCCTCAGGGCACACACTTCCTCTTCTTTGTATTGCCTTTGTTTCTACACTGCCACACAACTCCACCTTTTGACCTTCATGTTGGAATTGCATGGTCATCTCCTTCCAGTCTGCGATAAGCTTTCCCAATGTCTGTAACTAAGCAACCCCTAAAATCACATCCATTCCTCCTAAATCTAGCACATAGCATCGATCTTCCAGTCCATCTCACCCAATCTAATAGGAACTCCTATACATCTTCCGTTAGTACTTACCTTATGGCCATCACCCATTCTGATGCCCAAGGCCTTCCTTAACTCTATCGTTAACCCAAGGCCACGCTAATTCAGGTGAAATAAAATTGTGACTTGCCCCACTATCCACCAAAATCACAATGGGAACCCCAAGTAGTTTCCCCTCTAGTCTCATGAATTTAGTTTCGAATACCATTGCTTCATCAACCCCAAATAGTCCCATGGTTCTACATTCTAAAGCTACATAGCCTTCCTCATCAATATTTGCCTTCATAGCTATTATTTCCCCATCTTCATTCAATGTTTCATTGTCATCCAAAACCAATAACCTTAGCTGTCTCTTCAAACATTGATGTAGTGGATGGAATTTCTCCCCACATCGGAAGCAAAGACCTTTGGCCTTTCTATCCATGAGTTCTTGGTAGGAAATGTGACGCAACCCCCTGTTTCTCTCTGTCGACACCCTCCTTTCTCCCTCAGGCCTCCTTATTGGTGCTGCCATGGAAGGTGCGGCCACTCTGTTCTGTGCATGAGAGTCGGGTTGGTACCCGAATGTCTCCCGGGTTCTACCTGCTCCAAATCCACTAGAAAATCTCACTCAATCCACAAGCTTTTGCGATCCGACTCCTTAGGGTTCAGGTTGACCTGAAAGTTTCCCCTAAAATTACTCTAGGTTTTGAGTCTGAGCATGATGTCGAGAACCCAAGTTCTCGATACCTCCTTGCTCTTCGTCCACCTCTTCTTCCACAGACCTTGCCATTTTCATCATTTGGCACCTATTCACTGGAGTCTAGGGGTGAGCATTATTCGGGCCAGCCCAAATTAATTCAGGTAAGGAAATTCTAAAATTAGGGTAATTCGGGCCGGCTCGGGTGTTACCCAAATTATTTTTGGGCCGGGACGAGTAAGGGAAAAAAAATTCAGGCCGGCCCGATTACCTGAATTAGGTTTAAAAAAATTGTGAAATAGGGTAATTAGGGTAATTCGGATAAATCGGGCCGGGATAAATCGGGTAAATCGGGCCAGGTAAATAGGTAATTCGGGTAAATCGGGTCGGGTAAGTTCGGGTAATTGAAAGTTCGGTTCGGGCCGGGCCCGAACAGTGAAAATCCGGCCCGAATTATCCGAATGCTCACCCCTACACTGGACCGAACATGCGCGCCCTCCTCCGGATATCCAATCGCAATCCACTCATGAAATATCCCATAAATTGTTTTTCGAGTAAACGACCCACCTATGACGATATGAATTCGAAGGCCTCGATGTATCCTTCAACTGTATCAGTTTGCCACAAATCCGAAAGTTCTTCGAATAGATTCTCAAACCGCCTCCCTCCATATCTATCTATTAAAGCTCTCTCAAAATTTTCCCAATTCAATTCTACCTCCATCTCTCTCAAAAGCTTAAACCAATGAATGGTTGATCCTTCCATACTTAGGAGAGCCAATTTGATTTTCACCTCTTCTGTGGTATTATGAACCTCAAAATATACTTCCGCTCTAGTAATCCACCCCACAAGGTCAGACCCATCAAACATGGGTTGTTCAACCTTAAGTACCGACATGCTATATTCCTCCATATTATCAGAGGAATGCTCCATCGGAGTGGGTTGTTGAGGATGCTGATTATTCCTTTCACCAGCCATAGTTTGCCCCCCTTCCTGAGGTATCACTCTCTTGTCCTTCATCTAGTCTCTTACCTATCATCTTGCTTATTTCCAGCAGCAAAGCTCACTGCATTTCCCCCATTGCCATCCTCACAGACGATTTAATATCCTCGACTCCAGCCTGTAGATTAGCCATACGAGATTCTAGCAAATCTACTCTATCGGACATCTTTGGTGGCATAGATGTTGATCTTTCTAAATTCTTAGTTTCCCAAAAGAAACTGATTCTCCCTTCCTATAATCCGGCAGGTCGGACCAATGATAGAACTCTAGCTTTATAAACTAGAGAAAGTGTATATTTATTGAATAGATCAAAGGGACTCTGCTGCTATTATAAGGGTGATTCCACAGGACACCCAAAATGTATATTTATTGAATAGATCAAAGGGACTCTGCTGGTATTATAAGGGTGATTCCACAGGACACCCCTTCCAAAGCGGAAATGCTCCTCAGACAAAAGAAAATTCTCCTTGACTACAATATCTTTCTTCTTACTTTCCTCCTACCCCTCTCTCCTCTACCTCTTTCCTCAAAACTACCTACTGAGGCCATTCTGTGACAACCTAGCCCTTGTGCCAACTCAGTCACTAACTAACTCACTCCTCTCTACCCCCTCTTTCTTCCTCCTCGAGTATACTCTTCATATCCTTGGCTTATTTACGCCTCTGTTATTCTCCCCCTTCCTAAATTGCCCTCGACCATATTGGTCCCAACAATGTATCATGCCTACCTTTTTTATCATGATTGTTAGGGGATTTATGAGGCCAATCACAAATCCACCAACTCAAACAAACCCAAAAAACCACAATGTTTGGGATACAACCCCCATGTTACAATGCATCTTTGCAAGTCCTTAGCAGTAAGCCAAGAAGGGCAAATGCAAGGCCTAAGAATAGCCGGTAGAAAGGATTGATAATTGAAGCCTATTCTGATCCAAACTTTCTTACCCAATGCTTTACTTTGATGGGCCCATAGAAAAAGACTACCTTTTTTTTTCAAAATTTGCATCCATAAACTTGACTTAGGGATGGCAATGGGCTTGCCTAGTAAAATTTTTTAAAATAATTTTTTAAAGTTGTGTAAAAACATTTTTTTAATTGGGTCTGGCCTAAGCTGCCCAAGCCTAGGCCCAATTAAAAACACCCAAGTCTGGGCCCAATTGCCACCCCTACTTGACTGGTCATTAATTGTGCATTGAATGTCATGAATATCTAGATTATGACATATGTAGTCTTTTATTTATTTTTTCATACGTGCGGTCAACTTTTAGCTTCCCACTCTTTAGCAAAGGCCTTTCCAGTAACCCTCAATAACTAAATTGTGTGGTGTCCGTGGATTGTACCATAACCAATTGATCAGTTCAGTTTATTACAGAAAAAGATCGATTAAGCCATTATGATGGTATCTCCTCAAAGTCCTAGAGTCAATTAGGAAATCTTGTTTAATTAATAAGAGCAATGTGGATCAAACCCAACTAAGAAAATAAATCAATCTACCCTGATTCTCCACCCGCAAGATGGGTGTATTTAATAAAAATAACAAGCCTTTCAAAAAGCACCTTGTTTTCTACGCCATCCTGCAGCTTCACGCATAGCTTGCAACTCAACCTACAGAACAAATTACATCTCTGGTTGGGTATCAGAAAAATATCACAATTATATGCTGGTAATTAAGGTAAATACACAAACCTTAAATTGTTCGTGTTCTTCTTGGAGTTTAATTTTATCATCCAACACTTTGCGCTACACAAAGGAAATTGATCTTATTAGTTGGATACATTTTATATACCATAGATTTATAAAGAATATGACTCAACATAAGCTGAAGAGAAGATGATAAAGAAATATTAAATTAGAAAGAAAATGTAAAGCAATTGTTAGACAATATCATTTTCAAGCTACATAAGAATTTAATGGCAACCTTAATATGGAATTCGGCATTAGAGGCAAAACTAATAGACGTTGAAATCAACTTCCAAAGCAATGCTGGAAAGCAAATAGATGCAACATTTCTAATGGTACTGTTGGGCTTAAGAATGTGTCGAAGATGCCTTTGTAGGAAAAGTTTACTCGGGATGCAAGAAAAGTGGCTAATAGGATAGTTGTTAACAAGTCTGCTTTTATTTTGTTTTGCTTAATTTTCTTTCGCATTTTACGTTTTTTACATATTATGTTTCCTATTTATGTTGGGATTCTATTTCTCTAGACTTTATATCTAAAATGAAGACTCCTAATTAAGGTTGTTAATTTATCCTTACCTATTTAAAGGCTGCTATGTTTAAGAAAGAGGTAAGCAGGCTTTTATCAAGAAAAACACAGCTGCCATATTTTTTTTTTTAAAAGAACAAAGCAGTTGTATGAGACCCTATCGAGGACAAGTCACTTCCTTATGTCAACATAGGTTATTCAAAAGAAGGGGAAAACACAGTGTTACGATTACTAATCAGCCCAATAATGAAGACTAAGATGTGAGTAAGGAGTCCATGAAGGAGTAAGAAGCAGTCCTTCAAGAAACGAGTCACCCAACACCCAACTTCATGGAATGGTCACTATCATTAAAGGAATCTGGTTGTTACTGGAATTTTAGGGATTGTTGTTAGCTGTATGACCATTTTGTTTGCATTCAAGGTAGTTTTTTTCCCCTTTCTGTTAGTAATGCACTAAAAGTTGACACGTGGATGAATTCATGTAACGAGATTGGTATATGAACAACTTTATATTGAAATGAAAATTCAAATCCTTTCCTTGTTAATTTGGAGGCCCCTAACCTCAAATCCAAGAAACCTATCAACTTTTTTGGTGCTTTCATCAAGTCATCAGCATGGTTAATAACACTCGTTCAAAGGTCATCACTGATCGACTTCAAGAAGTGCTACAAAAACTCACCCTCAACCAATCAACATTAACAGCAAACCAAGCAAACCTTATGAATGTGCATTACAGGAGGTAGAGATGAACAAGCTGGTTCTACAGATCTCAATGTAGTGAGATGCATACTTATGACCTAAGGCAAAAGAACAAAAAGAATGGCTTCGTAGTACTACCTTTTTATTAAAGTTAGATGTCAAGATAAAGTACGTAAGCTTATTATTGATGAAGAAAGTAGTATTACCATGGTATCAGAAAACATGAACCTATTAAATTTACTTCCATAGAAACACCCACATCATTACAAAGTTGCTTGGGTGGATAATAACACTAACAATTACTCAAATGTGCCTGGAGTCTTTCAAATTAGGAAATTATGAAGAATTTACTTAGTGTGATGTTATTCCTATAAAAATATCTCACATTTTACTTGATCCATTGAGGCTTTATGATCGTGATGTGCAGAAATTTTGAAAAGCTAACACCTATTAGTTTATGTTTCATGGAAAGAAGAAAATCTTGAAGCCTATGAAGGTGTTCAGGGTAGAGAAGCAAAGAGAAAGTAACCAAGCAGCCATAGATACCAAGAAACAACCTCTTAATATCCTTAAAGAGAGAGAGTTTGAAGTTGTCAATAAGAAGGGAATTGTGTTCGCAATGGTAGTGTGAAACGTAACAGAAACACGTGAAACACCCTTACATTACCAGAAGAAGTGAACTGCTGCTAATTTTTCAGATCCTACACCAAATGAATTATAAGGTAAATTACCTCCTTTCCGAGATATTTAGCATGTTGTTTACTTGGTACTTAGATCTACTCTACTAAATCTTCAAGAATATCGCTCAAATCCTATAAAAAATGAAGATTAGAAGAGACAAGTAGAAGAGTTGCTGAAAAAAGGGTTATTCAAGATAGTCTTAATCCATATGTAGTTCCAGCATTAATAACTCCTAATAAAATGAAGGTAACAAATGTGTAAGGCTTCCAATCCCTCTCGCCTTGATAACATGTTAGATATGTTCACTGGAGCTACCATCTTTACCAATATAGACTTATGAAGTAGGTACCATCAAATCAATATTAAACCTGGGGACATATGAAAAACAAATTTCAAGACTAAAAGAGGGACTTTATAAATGCTTGGTGATGTCATTTTAACTCACAAATGTAATTAGCACTTTTATGAGAGTGATGAACCAAGCATTTCCAGCATTTCAGGCAGATTTTTTGTAGTATATTTTGATGAAATATTTATATAACAAGACTACAAATGACCACACATTACATCTTCAACAAGTCTTTAGAGTTTTAAGGCAAGACAAACATTATCTCAACTTTAAGTAGACCATGCAACCAAATCTTGTATTTTTTTTATTTTTATTAAACCTTACTAAGGAGTTGAGATGGGTCCCCAAAAGATTAAGGCTAGCCCTGATTGGACTATTCCAAAGGATGTAAATGAGACATGAAGTTTTAATGGCCCAGCAACATTCTATAGGCGATTGATTCATAATCTTAGCATAAAAATGACACCTATTACTGATTGCATGAAAAATGGATAGTTTATAGAAACTAAGGCCTTTGAAGAAACAAAGAAAAGGATAACTGAATCTCTTGTTTTGCAACTTCCAGATTTTTTTTAAATACTTGAAGTTTCTTCTTATGCATCTCATAGAGGAATTGGAGACATACTTAGCCATGAAGAACAACCAATTGCTTACTTCAATGAGAGGAATGAAAAGGAATATTATCCAGTGGTATGTTCTCTTTACTATTGGCATCATTATCTCACATACAACGAGTTTATTGTATACTCAGATCATGAATATTTTAAACACTTCATGTCCCAAAAAAACTTGAACAGAAGGCACACCTCATGGAGTAAAATTTTTGAGCAATTTAACTTTGTTATTGAACATCAAGCAAGAGTTGAGAATAAGGTAGCAAATGTGTTAGAGTAGGAAAAGCCTTTTGCTTCACATTTTGGCAACAAAAGTTGTGGGGATTAAAAAACTAAAAAGAGTATACGTTTCAACCTGAGATTTTGGGACAATTTATTCAAAAATTACAACTGGACAAAAGAATAGCCACTTCCCTTTTGTGATCACGATGATAACCTTTTTAGAAGCACTCAACTGTGCCTACCCAATACTTTTATAAAGGTGTATGTGATTTGGGAATTACATAAAGAAGGGCAACATGCCACTTTGGAAGAGATAAAACAATAACAATGGTTAAAGATCGCTTTTATTAGACCTCTTCAAAGTAGGACATATGCAAGACCATATGACAATGTCAAACATATCAATTAGCTAAAGGAAAGAAACAAAATTATACATTATACATACTAGTGCTTGTGCCTCATTAACCATGATAGGACATAAGTATAGATTTGCTTTGGGGGTGCCCAAATCTATAACAAGTTATGATTCTATTTTTGATAAGTTTTCAAAAATAAGTCATTTCATTCCATGTTCCAAGCACATTGCTAAACTCATCTTTAACCATCGTAAAAGATCACAATGTGAAAACATTTAACATTAAGCTTCAATTTTCAAGTTTATTCCAACTTTTTTTATTCAGAATGGAATTGGAATAGTCTTATGATTAAAAAAAAAGGAGGAGGAAATCCTTCCCATATCCAAACCAATGTCCAAACCAAGGTGGTAAATAAAAGTTTAGAAGACTTGCTAATATGCTTGGTGGGGAATAATGTGAACAATTGGGACTTAACTCTTCCTATGAGAGAATTTGCATAAACAGTTCATAAATTTGTCAACTACTTAAAGTCCTTTTAGAGTTCAACAAAGGAAGCCTACTAATTTGGTTTCTTTACCACAAATAGCAAGAGTTAGTGTTGAAGTTGAAGGTTTTGCGTAACACATCAGACATTTTTTGTAAGGTTCTACAAAGGATAACAATCAAAAACTTGATATATAAAGAATATATTAACCAATATTGTCGATTGGTATAGTTCAATAGAAAGGATACGGCGGTAAGGATTCATCCAAAAACATTTCCTAAAGGGAAAATATAAGAAACATCATTCAATGAGTGTTGGACCTTATCTTCAAGAAGATAAGTGCAATAGCCTATGTTTTATAATTACTAAGTGATACGGGAATTAGTCTTATCCTAGCTGTTTAGAACTTAAGCTTATTTTAGAATGTAGAATTCCTATTAGAGTGGGATTTAATCTTATTTAGGATAGTTTAGTTGGGAATCCCTTTAATACTAGAATAAGGATTCCAACAACTTTCTATATATATGTCTATAAACTCGAGTTTTTAATTAAAGAGTGATGCTTTCACTTTGGACAAGCCCTATGTTTGCCTTTTATTAAAAATAATAATAACAATATAGAAGAGGTTACCAAAAATGTTAACAAGCAAGAATTTCTCAAAATGTTAACACTCACCTTCTCAGGATCTTGTAACTCTTTAAAGGCCTTATTCAATCTGATAAATGCTTGATGGGCTTGAGGATGAGAGCACTTGTCTGGATGCACTAAAAGAGAAATTTTCCAATACCTGAGTAGATATAACCAAACAAAAAAAGGTTAGTACATTGCCAAACAACATCAAGAATCATGTAAATGAAGTTAAATCTCTGTACAATTAAGAGAATCAATAACCAGTGAAATTTAAATTTTCTTTTCTCTTTAACAAACCTAATGACTTTTAAGTTAAACCATGTAATATTCTCTCAATATCGATCAAAATGGCAAAAGAAAGAAGATTATCAAAGTAATTAGCTATGTTCAATAACTTAATCTATGCCACTCTACTAATAGTAAATCTCACATCGCAAGTTTGTCTGAGTTGATCCACCAACTAAGTTATAATTGATTACATGTTTTCTTAGAAAAATTGTTGACAACCCTACCTTTTCTTTATATTTCCGGCAGACATTTTTTGATTAACTCCAATAACATCATATGGGGAGTACTTCTCAACACCCATTATCCTTGTCACCTTATCAAGTAAATGTAAAATGTTTGTCAGTCATGAGATTCCCTTAGCAACAACCAACATCTGTGGAAAAAAAAAAAGAAGCAAAGAGTTCATGGGGAAGGAGATAACTACTACATATACCAAAGTGACATGCCTTGTCCTAAACAGCAAAAAAATGCCACAAACTTGTGCATAAATTCAATAAGTGAGAATGGAAATCAATGGTTAATACCCAAAAAAAAAGTCATGAGTTGGCACAACAAATGGGACATGTAATCAACGGCTTATAGGATATGAAATTATCATTTTTACCAGTTTTTCTTAATGAGAGAGAGATAACAAAATCAAATTTCACAATAAGATCCTTCAATCATGGGCGGGGCCCACCGAATAGCTCTTACAATTTACCATAGAATTTCCACTATTTAAAAAGATTTTGAAACCAAGTTAATGAATTTAAAAAATTACTCTACTATTCAAGGAAAAGAAACCTTATTAAATGTTCACCAAAATTGAGATAACATAAAAAAACAAGAAAGATAATATTCGTGAGTTTGTCATATTGTTCACCAAAATTGAGATAACATAATAAAACAAGAAAGAGAATATTCGTGAGTTTGTCATATTAATTGATTTAGTAGCAACATTGTGATGGGGGCAAATAAAATTGTTGGAAATAAGAATATGTTTTAAATGAAGCTACTGGCCATATTAGCATTTTTTTTCAATAATATAAACACCAAAAAATGTTATCCAGAAAAGAAAGCGTACATAAAGCATTTCTAACCTACAATACTGTGGTCTGGAATAATGGTAAACAATAAGAAACAGTACTAGAAGTCAAATGAACAACTTTAGGGAGTAATAACGCCAAGTGGAAAGGTAAGTGACAAAGTTAAGAATATAAGAACATTATGGAAATGAGGAAGATACATTAATCCTTTGACATTCAAAAGTTTTTTCAATCTGAATCTATGGATGCAGTGCAGTCTTCAACCCATCAATCAAACATATTAACATAGGAAAAATATGAAAGGAAAACAAAAAAATATAAATAAGTTTCGCAGCTAGCATTAATTTGGGTTAACGCCTATAGGAAAGATTATCATATTACTAGCCATATGCCAAAACACGTTTGTTGTACTGTCATTAAACTCTCACTCCTTCCCAATCCAACCCTAAAAAGAGGAAAGGTTTTCAATGATTAATTACTAGGGAAGTTTCGATGAACAAGACAATGTAGAATAAGCAAGCTGTCTAACACCAGAACGAACATGAAAATATAGAATATAGAATAAGCAGCCAAAATATGGCCAAAAAAATTATCAGGAGAAAACCAGACACCTCTTCAAAACGCTCAGCTTCATTGGCAAATTCTGCTTCAGCAATCAAAGCAGGTGGGGCAGGCCCTATAAATAGTTCAGAGTCTTCTTCCACCTCAGCATCTCTGGAATTTTATGTCAGAAAAATCAAATAGGAAGGATGTGAATGTGCTCCACATTACCATAATAAGTAATTTAAATAGAATCAGTCTTTTGAATATTTGCTATTCTAATATTATGTGTGACTAAATGTCATATATATACTTCAAAATTACCGGAGTTCAACTTGTGCTTCAGTTAATTTTGCTGCTGCAGCGAGCAGCTCAGCTGATGGCATTTCAGGGCCAATCATCCTGCAACACGTGTAACCAGAACATCATAATTATGATTTTGCCCTCTAGCTATAAGATCATCAATTTAAAAAAATAAGAATTTCCATATAATAATCACTCAACTAGCGTTTCAGCTAACTGCACATATAAATTTGCATTTAATAGTCAACAACTGGGTTGCACATGATGCAGGGATAAGGGTGCGCAGCTAGTTTTCAACAAATAGGGTAAATTGTGCATGGAAAAATAAGGGTCTATAAATAACCTCCTTTTCTAGAAATTTTCAAAATGTGTCACTCCAACAAAACCCCTAATTATGGTAGGCTTACTAGAAACCCTACCCAAAATAGGATAAAACAAACCCTAGAACTCCTAAGAATAGCAACATCAAGTAATACTTTATTGAAAGGGAAATCTAACCTAAATAGGAAAAACTTAAGAAGAATAATTAAATAAGAAAGTATATGATAGAACTCTAGTTTTTTAGCACTAGAGAAAGTCTTTATTATTGAATGAAAGAGTGCTGTATTGCTATTACAGTGGTGATTCTAAGAAACACCCCCAGAGTTGATGCTCCTCAGAAAGAACAATCCTCTTTCTGCCTACAATAACTTTCTCCCCCATCCTCCTCACCAACCTCTTAGCCTCAAAACCACCTAGTCCGAAACATTCTGTTTTGCCAACTCAGCCACTAACTAACTAACTCCCCTCTAAACCGTCGTTCTTTCTCCTTGAGTATACTCTCCATATCCTAGGCTTATTCCCTTTTTTGTTATTCTCCCCCTTTCCTAAATTATCCTCACCCATATCAGTCCTAACAGTATAAAATAAAAGTGGAATATGCTCCTATTATGCATAACAGGATAGAACAATTTCTAGGCCACATTAGAGGCAGATATGTCATCTATTCAAATTTATTACACCAGCAGAAACTTTAAAAACACGAGCTTCTTGAAGAAACTAAGATTAATCACCAGAGCATTCTATAAGGCATGATATCAAGTGTGTGAAGTAGCTACCCATAAAAGTTTTGAATGCCACAGCCACACAAATGAAAGCAAGAGTACAAACAAAGCAACACCATTTCTTTCCAAAGTCCATCCAAACTACCCGATTGTGCACAACCCCCAAGACCCCAAAGAAAGAAATTAAGAAAAAGAGAAACAAATGGCTACATGGCAAGCAAACATCCAATTTTAAGGTTTGCCTAAAAATATCATTACCCTGGTTGAATTTCCACTATACTTGCAAAAATGACAACAAATTTAGATTTCAAAATACAAGCTAGGTATTTAGAAGCATCTTAAATAAAAAAGGAAAGTCGAGATTCCATACCAACAATTTTATCAACAACTTATTTTGGAAAATATAGAAACAACTAGAAAGCTCCAGAATGGAGGTCTAGAAGCAGAAATAGTTATGTTTTCTCCCAAAGAACATGTTACTAAATAAAATACAAATATCTCATCCTTAGCCTGCATGATTACTTAACAGATGTCAACCTCATTACATAGCAAATAAACAATGACACCATTGTTTCAAAAAACATGCAAATTTATGATAGAAGGAAATTCCATCACCTTCGTCTAGAAGCAGACATATCATCTCTTTGTGATGGAATCAAATGATCAGGCAGTTGCTCTTTTGACTCTACATGTGCCTGAATCAAAGGTTCAACAACCTCCAACGTAGGACGAAATCTTGGAGGAAGCAAAAAAACTTTGTCCCCACTTTCATTAAGATTTAAGGAAACAAAAAGCTTCTTTAGATGCTTGATCAGAGACTTTTCAGATATGCCCTTTATGTCAACAGCTTGTCCATCATCAATCATTTGCAGAAGCTACGTACAAAGAAAATGATTTAGCGAGAATCAACAAAAATGCATGCCACCGGACAAGAAAAAGAGTCAAGTTAAGTAAACTATGTACAAATGGACATCTGAATTAGAAAACAAGTTACAACATTATAAAAGATAAGAAATTTTGATGTTGGTCAAAAAATCACTATGACCATATCAACCATATAGCTAGAATTTCAAGCATCCACTAAGCTTTTCCAGTCAAGAGTAGTTTCCTATGAATATGAAGTCTATAAGAAATGTCTAATTTTTAAGATAAATTAAGAGCGCGCCCCCATCTGAGCTCATCTCACGATTGTTCATGGAAAAAGATTTCTTTTCTTTTCTCAACTATTAACAAAATCACCATAAACAATCCTAGCAAAGAATAATCCCAGACAGGTCTCTACGCAGACATCATTTCCAAAACTAAGAAAGGAATCGCAATCACCTGTTTCAAGTCATCGCCAACATTAGGAAACTCCCTCAACATCTCAGCCACCACAGCTTCTGGATCATTTCTCAATCTCTCCTCACCCTCCAACCCGGACCCATACCCGGACCTGGACCCAGACCCAGACTCAAAATCATAATCCATCTTCTTCTTACCCTTACTTGATTTCCTTTCCTTTTCTCTTTTCCTTCTCTCTCTCCTCTTCCGCTTCTTCTCTCTCCTTGAACTCCTGTCGCAGCTTCGTCGGTCTTTCTTGTGGTGGCGACATCTTCTTCTCTCGGATAACGTATCAGAATCATTGCCAGAGGTGGACGATGACAAGGTTGTGTCATCTCTGCGCTTCCTCCTGATTTTGCTCCCCATTTTCAATAAGCTTTGGACTTTTGAGTTTCCAATTGCATAAAATATAAAACTAGCACAGGAGAAAGGTTAAAAAGGTCATTCGAAGTTTATTTTTAAATAAGTTCTTCGTTCTCATTTGTTAACAGTAACGAAACCTGACAAGGATATTACCCTTCTTTCTATGGCTACATGTGTTCAGGTAATATGGAATGAGAGAAACAGTAGACGCTTTAAGGACCAGACCACCTCACTGACCTCTCTTTTAGAGATCATCACTACAAGTATCAGAGAGCAACTGATTACTTCTCAATTACACCTTCACTGCAGTGGGAGAATGGCCTACGTATGGAGGCTTTAACTACCCAAATGTCGACCCAAGCAATCTCACTCATCAAGCTATGCAGAAACTAGATTACACACAGCAACAAGCTACAGAGAAGGTGACACTTGCTCAATACCGCTGGATTAGGAAGGCATCTCGCAGGTGACTCTGTCTCCGTTACACCTGCAAGACACACGGAAGTTCAACGATTAAACCCTAATTGCTAGACACGTTACGAATTGAGGTCGTTTACCTGGAAACAACCATCTTTGCGAAGATGTTTCATGTTTGTTGATTGCAATCGTCCACTTCCCCTCAACAACTGCTCCTCAGCGTCAGACGAAGAACGTCTCCTCGCCCTGCCGATTTGGGAAGCGTCTCGAAGATGCGCGAAAGGTATGGGTAGCTTTACCCTAAAAGTCGGGCAGGCTCTCTACGGGGTCGTATTTTGTTTCAATTTGGACTGAACTCAAAGGGTGCTGTTTCGATTTATGTTGCCTCAAGTCTTAAGTTGCATTTTTGTTCTAAGTCTCCGGTGTACATCTCTTACATTAATGAAAATTTTTAATTTCTAAACAAAAACAGTAACGAAATGACTGAAAATAGAAATGAAAAATCATAAACGACATAAAAAAATAGTAATTATGTCTATTTATTATAATAGTAAACAAAGATAATAATTATATTAATATTTGATAAATATTAAAAATATTTTTTATTTTTAATCACATTTAATTATTATATTATTTATTTTTGTAAATAATTAATTAAAAATTTTATTAAAAATCAATAATCTATAAAATTATTAATTTTTAGATAACTATGAATGATTTTTATGATAAAAATTAATATTTTGACAATATATTAATAATAATTTGATAATATTCTAATAATATCTTTTATCTTTTATTCCTAATATTTAATTTCCGCTTATACTCACTCCTCTTTAGAAATAAAAGTTTAGAATTCTTTACAATTTATTATAGTTTTGTCATTTCTTATTTTATCTATTATCTGCAACCAAATAATTAAAAGTTAAAGAATAAATGTTGCATTCTCGTTACCAAACAAGACCTTAATGTTATTGCACATGCACAATAGGAGAGGAATAAATAAACCATAGAATTGAATAAAATCGACTAAAGATTAAATAAAATTAAATAATTTTAAATATGATTGAAAGAGATTGTTCTTACTCATAAAACATTTAAAGTTTAATTAAAAATGATTGTTAAATAAAAAATTGATTATTATAATTTATAAAATCTTATTAATTTATAAAAATTGACCAATTAATAATAAAATCTTTTTCAATATTCTTTTATTTCAAAACTACATTATCAATCATGTAAAAATAAATAAAACAAGAAAACAAGAGGTTTGGTATTGCTCCTTTTTTCTTTTGATCGATCTCAACTCGGGAGGAAGAATGGGTAATAGACATAAAAACCATCCATTCTGGCTCTATATTTGTTCAAATAAAATGCTTAGCTAATTCCACGGGTCTATATCAAATCTTGTTCTTTTTTAGTTTTAGTTTTATTTAAGTCATATATGTCTCTAAATTGAAAAAGCTTTCAACGCTGACCAATATCCTTTTCATTTCCAAATCTTTTTTCGAATACGCTTTTTTGATAGAGAAGTACGTTTTTTTGGAACTGCCATTAAAAAAACAGGTTATTTAGTATAATTGGATGTGAAAGACATATATAGTTCAAAAAAATGATATTTACTATTCATTAATTATCTATTGAGTTTTCAAACTCTACTTTGTTCTGGGACGGAAGGATTCGAACCTCCGAATACCAGGACCAAAACTCGTTGCCTTACCGTTTGGCCGTGCCCCATTTATCTTTTTATTCAACCCTACTCAAAACTAATAATAGTTTTTGTTCTTCTTCAATTCTCGCCAAATATCTATGAAATAGATTCTGATTAGCTTATTGTTTGGATTTAAATAGGTGTAGATAGAGTCGATGTAGATATAGAATTAAGCAGAATTTATTGATTATAATATCGAATTCAATTAAAATATTGTATGAAAATCTAATTTTTCTACTTCAGGAGCAACTATAAAGAAATGGGTCCCTCTGAATCTAGATTATAATCCTTAAGTTAAAATACTTAAATAAAATTTTATATTTTTATCTATTTTTAATAGACTTTGTACAATAATACGTATGAAGAATATTATAACGCCTTTCGTGTGTATCTCACTGGTGGCTTTAAAAAACCGCGTGAATTGACTTGGGTTATAAGTGTAGTTCTTGCTATATTGACTGCATCTTTTGGCATAAATGATTATTCTTTACCTTGGCATCAAATTGGTTATTGGGCAGTAAAAATTGTATTTCATTACATCGATGTGGATTGCCTCGCAAAATAGCAATAGAGCTTTTCTAGACATTTGAAATTCGTGGTCTAATTAGACAACATCTTATCCACTAATAGTGGACAAATTGGCGTATTACCAAATCACGCGCCTTCTGCCACGGTGGTGGATAATGGTATTTTGAGAATACGCCTTAACGACCAATGGTTAACGATGGCTCTGATGGGCGATTTTGCTACAATAGGCAATAATGAGTTGAAACGAAAAGAAAAAGGAATACTTTATTAAGTTTAAGTATGACCTATTCAACTTCTTGAGAGTTGAGAAAATTGAATTCCAAAACAATAGCGACATCATTTTTTGACCAAATCTAATTTGTTTATACTTTCATTTATATTGATCTTAAACAGAGGTTATAAGTGCTAATTTAGTCATATTTTTAGTTCCATGTTTTGTGTATTTTGTTTGCTTGTTTGAAAGTTTTTATTGTTTTTGTTACTTAATTTTTTTCCATTTATATTTTAGGATGTAGTTCACTTATTAGGAGCAAAAGGAACGAAATGGGACAATTTGGAGCTATTCTAACCAAGTTATAAAGAATCTGAAAATCCAGTTTGTAATAGCCCATTTTTCATATTGAGGGATTAGGACCCTAGACTATTCCATAATAGTCATGTCATTAAGAATTAATGAAAGGTATTTCATTCACATGCATATCATTAGTATTCACACATGAATTACGAATTAGTACACATTGCAAAGATAGTATATGCACTCAATTGACCTATTCCGAGGTATCAAAAGTTTAAAATAATCATGATGTGAATTGTATAATGTTTATGTTTTGAATTTTGGTTTGATTGGTTACAAGTAGTAAATTTGGAATTTATTGTTACAATTGGAAAATTGATGAATTAAATATACATTTGGTCTAAGAAAAATATCAACTGCTAAAATAAATTGATACATGAAAATTAGGATGATTAAGCCTATAATTGAGTGACATTTGACATAAGTTATTAATTGACTAATGGCAGCAATGATTGTGTGACAAATGGACTAAGTAATTAAGTGACATATGGCAGCATATATACATGATAAATGGAGAACATGCCTATAGACATATGTCAAATTAATTTGGTGACACCTAGCACCTAAGGTGTAAGCTCTTGCAAGAGTTATCCCAGCTATGTTCATTCCTCATCTTTCTTCTTCTCACACACCACCGAAATCCTCTCAGCCTTTACATCCTTGTGTTTTGCTATGTTTGTGTCCAATTGCTACATCAATAATCCAAAATTTTACCCTTCACAAGATAGTTAAAGAATCAGATTATTGTTGTCTCTTCTCCTAGTTGAAAATCATCCTATTGCTACCTTGAACATCTGATGAATCTTGCATGCATATAAGGCAAAGTTGACCTGATGAATTGACTGGAATTGAAGCTAAATAAGTAAGTAAAAGATTGTTCTTTATGGCGTATTATAGTAGAATGTTTATGTTGTTTGAATTAGGGATAGATTGCATGTTATATTGATGATGAGGTTATGGTGGAATTTGATGGAAGAACTTGGATATGTTTTGTTGTGTTCTTGATATATGAACTGTATGCTATGGGATGCTTTTATTAATGAATTAAATTGAAATTGGAAGTACAAGGAAGGTGAATTGATGCTAAAGAAAGGTGCTAATATAGTGATCTTGAAATAAGAAAGAACTAGGACTACATGTATGATCAAATGAATGACAGATTCTGTTTTGTTTATAATGAATGGAAGATCATAATTTGTGAGCTGCCTAATGAATGATTTTTGAATTGGAATTGGACATGAATTTAAAAAGGGATTGAAGCTTGAATAAGATAGAATTAAAGTGAAATTGATGGACTTTGATGAAGGTAAGTTGGAAGTAGCGTGGAGTTAAAATTGGAAGCCAATTGAAGGCCATTGTGAGTGAACCGAAGGTTCACTCATCCCACGATTGTGGGAATTATAAGGCTCCTTCCCACGGTCGTGGGAATTAATTTAGAGGGAGAAAAGATTGGTTTTGTGAATAAGGGATTCACCCAAGAATGACCAGTCTTGTGGTGGTACGGAAGGCATGGACTCCGCGAACGTCCCGCTCCCCCTTTTTCTAATAAGGGAAATCAAGCCTCAACCAGAACCACATTCCTTTTTCATGTGGATGTAGCTAAGTGTTTGAATCTATTAGGCACTTTACAATGGTATAATTGAACTTAATTAAGGTGTAAAATGAACTTAGAAAGTTGCTTGATTAATTGATTAAGTGTTTGATAAGTTTAAGTTGATAATTGAGGTTATAAATTAAGAAATAGATTGTTTGATAACAACATATATGAATTTGGAAAATATGAGTTGTTAATGGTAAAAATGACATTCTTATGAATGCAAATGTGATTAAAAGGATGTAATGAATTAGGTTATGATTGCATGATAATTTGGGTATTATGTGAATGTATAACGTTAGAAAAGGAGTGATGAATGATTGAGTGATGAATTGAGAGTACTTGAGTTTACTTAAGGCATAATCTTATTGCAAATAAGTTACACACAAATTATGATGAATGAATGGGCATGAATTGTGAATAAGGTTGCATACTCAGAATAGTTAATTGAGCATGCATTGAACGTAACACATATACATGTGTATGATTGAGTATTCATTTAATTGATCAACTTAGTGATGTGTAAATATGTGTGTATTGCATGATATAGAACCACAAATTGACCAACATCATCCAAACATTTCCGGCTCATTGAGGCAATAGCTATCTAGAGCTTACTGTAAGTTGATCTGGATGATCCTCGCTACAATTGATGTTGGCCCCTAAAATTTTTTATTTATTAAGCATGATTTAAATAAAGTTCGAGGTCTTGCTAGATTAATTATTTTATTTGGAGTTAATTATTATATTACTTTGGTAAGTTAGAATTAAATTAGTAAGAATGTATTGATCAAGGGCAAAATTGGCAAGTCACTTAAGGATAAAGACAATAGGGATTTAAGTGAAGGGCAAAGTGGACATTGTACAATCATTAAGGGTATAAAAAGGAAGAAGAAAAGAGTGTCTTGCAATTGAAGAAGCCAAAAACATGAAAGATAAAAAGGAGAGAAGAAAGAAGCACGAAAAAAATAGAGAAGGAGATAAAAGAAGGAAGTGAGCTACGATTCAATTTTTCTAAGCCTTCAAGAGAGATTTTGAGGTTGTTCACGAAGAGAAGAGGAGAGGAAGAGGAGAGCTTTCATTCAAGCCAAGAAACTCTTCATTTGGTGGAGAATCAAGGTAAGATCATTTTTTATTTTTTGGACTTTTGGAAAGATTTTGGTTTATAGAGCGTAGGAAATACAAGGGTTTAAACTTTCCAGGATCAATTTTAGTGAATATGTCTTATGGGTTCTCCAATTTGAATTCCTATTGAATGGAAGTTCTGTCTTTGATAAAGGGAATCAAGGAAAGGCAAGGGGAGAGACATTTTGAATAAGCATTAAGCAAGGAATTTCAAGGTGGGTTATGTTTTTATAATTGAGTTAATAAGCCATTAATGTTCTTCAAATAAATGGAATTAAATGATTTTTCAACTACCTTATAAATGTGCATTTATTTTTCTTTAAATGCTTGAGAATGTGCCACATGTTTTTGTATGTGAATTTTGTGAATGAATTTTGAACTGATATAGGAATGAATTCTAATTGCTTCATAATTGTTGTATTTGTTGCTTTTGAATGAGTTGAGAAATGGCTATTATGCTTGGTATAGGAATTTGGTTGATGAATTGTGAAATGATGAAGGAAATGTATATGAAATATGTCATGTTCATGAAAAGCAAGTTTTAGAAATGTGCCATTTAGGCAATCGGTTTCCAAGTCATGAATTACATGTTATGTGGGTTTATAGTGGTCTTTTTTTGTTTGTCAAGTGCACTTTGAGTAAAGGCTTTTTCCCACCTACCAGCTAGTGGCATGGAGTTCCTTCACGGACTCCTCCAAGTTCACAGCTATACAAAACCATTATGTGGGATTGCGATAGTATGTTCTGTTCACGGATACACAAGGCCATTTTATTGAATTGTGTTAGTGCGTTATATTACGGACTACCCAAACCATTCTGATGTGTTTCTGCATTTATGCTTTGTGGATAAGTTTGATGAATATATGAATTATGTGGATTGCAAATTGGTTGATATGTTGAGAATTTAAGGAATATGTGTTTCATATGAATTTGCTTTGATCATGAATGTTTTCAATGGTTTTGTTTGTTACCAATTTATGCGATGAACAAGATATTGAGTGATTGAGTTGAGAGTCAAGGCATCACTCCAATTTGCATATTTTGTTTTTGAAGCTAGATATTGTAAAATAAGGCTTTAGTCACATTTTGAGCAATTATTGTTCTTATAAAGTTTGTATTTTTGGATTATGACGTAAGGTGGCTCGAAATGCCCACTAAAGCATTGTAAAACTCTTATTTTTTTGATGTGAATGAAATACATATACATTATGTTTGTTTATGACTTTTCAAGTCTTTACATTGCAAATTTCAAGTTTTCATAGGGGTAGAAATTGTGTTCTAACTTCAAGGGAAAAACTACATCATTCTAGGATGAATTAAACAAAGTTGTCTTTATGGAGTTGTAGGTTGTCTTTCTAGTTTTCCACCGATATAAAGTATGCATTTTTTGGATATCGAAGTTGAGAGATATGATCGTTTGAGTAGGTGATGCTGCATAGGATGTGTATCCTAAATAACTAGAGTATATGAAGTGATATCGTGCTAGAAGAGTTGAATTTGGGAAGATTATAAGTAAAAGGGATGCTAGGATGGATGTAGGATCCATTGGAAAGGTTTTGTGGAGGGGAAAATTTTGCAAGACCTGAAGATTACACAGTCAGGCCGTGTATATTCACACTAGCCGTGTATTCTTGATGCAAAAAAATTGCCAAACCCGTGAGTTACACGGCCTGCCCACGTAAATTCACACTATCTGTGTTTTGAACCTCCAAACGAAATCTCCAGACCTAAAGGTTACACGGTCAGGTCGTGTATATTCACATTGGTTGTGTGTTCCTAACGCAGAAGCACAATCAGACCTAAAAGAAACATAAGTTGCCCGTGTGTTTTGACCCTACAAATGACAAAATGTCTTTTTGAAGTCTTCATAAAAATTGTAGATCTAGAAGTCCTCTTTCAAATATTCTAAGAATAACCTTAATCCGACATTACTAGTGAAAGTTATGCCAATTGTCCCGAGATAGGTACAACATGATTGAGGACATGAGCGTAGTTGACCCGACCTCCAAATTTAGTGATTCTTAAAGCAATAGATTTCTAAGACATGTAGCTATATTTCCATTAAAATTTGTAGCCATTGGTATTGAGTTCAAAAATATTTATGGAAAGAAAATGAGGGATCGGTTGGAAGATCATGTCTTAGTTATGAACATACTTCGGTATTTTGATGATATCTTGATCTGTAGAGCTCCAAATGAAATATTTCTTGTTACAAAATAAACAAGAGATATAGCGCTATAATTGTTCTGAAGAAAGCAATGTGTGATTTTGGTGTTTGACTAGTGGGGCATGCCATCCTTGTAGAATGACAGCTAATGAGGTTACATGGAAATAATCCTACAAAGAAATCCACTCATGCTTTATAACTCCGAATAGTTGGGCTGCAGAAACGGGGCCCAACAAAAATAATTCAAACATAGTGAGAAAACATCTAGGTTAACTCACATTACGCTCTAGATAGTTATTGCCTTGACAATATGACAATTTCTGGATGTGAATGCTTAATTTGTGCTTCTATACGATGCAATACACACATATTTACACATTACTAACTTGTTTAATCAGATGAGAACTCAATTATACACATGTATATATGCTACGTTCATTGCATGCTCAATTGACTATCCTGGGTATGTATCCTTATTCACAAGTCT
>JANVCL010000003.1:27050751-27067291 GCA_026546855.1 Erythroxylum incrassatum | reverse complement strand
GCTTATAAAGTACTAAATATATAAGAACTATCAAGATATCGGAAGTCTTGAAACACATAAGTCAATATATATCATATTATAAATTCTGAATTTTTTTTCTTAATTTTAAAATTTATAATATATATATATATATACCGTGTCCGTGTCCAACAAATTTTAAAAATTGGTGTGTCCCCGTATCCATGTTCTTGTTCGTGTCGTGTCGTATGTCTGTGTCCGTATCTGTGCTTCTTAGATGTATAGATATAGTGTGGAATACAACCAGGAAATCTCAACCTAAAGCCTTGTTGGGACACATAGTTCAGCTACTGAGTCCCACCACTTTCACCTACCACTGGATTGACTTTATGTGATTTATTTTCGCATGTTTTCTTAACTAGAAATGCTCGAAGAAAAAGTATAGACCTGAAGTTAGAAACTTTATATAAGAGGTTGCCTTTCGGGGCTGCATCTAGTTATAATATCTCAAGTTGGTTTAATTTGGGATTTTAACATCTCGTAAGTACGAAATTTCTTGATTAATATCCTTTTTAATTTATACAAATTTTCTCTCTTTGTTTAGTTTGTTCTGTAAGATGCAACGATTCCTCGTTATTTGCTAAGTAAAATAGATAGATGTTTTCACATGGTAAGTCTTGTAGCAGCAATGACATAACTGGTTTATTTTATCTATTGTCCAGATTAAGAAACTATTCAGAGTAGAAAATTAAGTACGTTCTGCGCAATTAAGTAATTGTTGGATTGTGAGCATTATGTTGAATGCTCCAATCAAATAAAGTTAGTAGACATATATAATTGTCAAAGTGAGACATGGAATGGAAGTGAACCTCTGGCAGAAACAAATTCAAATATGCCTTGCTTTCACTGTCATTAAGATGTTGAAGGTCTGCCTTTCCTATTCTTTGTTTATTATATTATGGATCGGGTGTGTGTTTGGTAAAGAAAAAGATTAGGCTGATGTGCACCTTGGTGTAGGTATTACTTGAAAGACTCGGTTCTAGAAGGAGGAATTCCATTTAACAAGGCCCATGGCATGACTTCATTCGAATACCATGGGAAAGATCTTAGATTCAACAAGGTATTCAACAGAGGCATGGCCGACCATTCTACCATTACCATGAAGAAAATTCTTGAGTCCTACAAGGGTTTTGAAGGCCTCACTTCGGTGGTTGATGTTGGTGGTGGGACTGGTGCTGTTCTCGGCATGATTGTCTCCAAATACCCCTCTATTAAAGGCATTAATTTTGATCTTCCTCATGTCATCGAGGATGCCCCATCTCTGCCTGGTATTTACCTGTACTTTAATTTAATCACACTAAACATTGTGGTATATGCATATATAATATAATGTTATGGAGAACTGAAATTGATAAGAGATGGATTCTGGATTGAAGGTGTGAAGCATGTTGGTGGAGACATGTTTGTTAGTGTTCCAAAAGGGGATGCCATTTTCATGAAGGTGAGTTTTCTAATTAACCATTCTAAAGAACCACTTGATAACATGATACGAGGCCTGGGTGATTTTTTAATTTAACAATTTCTGAATTGATGATGCACGCTGCAGTGGATATGCCACGATTGGAGCGATGAGCACTGCTTGAAATTTCTGAAGAATTGCTATGATGCACTTCCAGAGAATGGGAAGGTGATAGTAGCAGAATGCATTCTTCCAGTGGCACCAGACACGAGCCTTGCGACGAAGGGAGTGGTTCACATCGACGTTATAATGTTGGCTCATAACCCAGGTGGTAAAGAGAGAACAGAGAAGGAATTCCAGGACTTGGCAAAGGGTGCAGGGTTCCAAGGTTTCAGAGTCATGTGCTCAGCTTTCAACACTTATGTCATGGAATTCCTCAAGAACCCCTAATCCGCTTATTTTGCTTTTGGCTTTCTATAATGTAATATTTGTTGTGCTTCTTCAAGCTGCCTTGTGGTGATTTCATATATCAATAAGATGTGATTTTGCTGCTATTTTTCCTCTACCCCCAAGTTGCATATATTATTCTTGATGAAAGTAAGGAGACTTTTCTATATGCTATGAATGACTCTTTACTTAATGACCTTGTTCATCTTTCTTCAACCTTTTCTATAGCTAATCTTCCTTCTAATGCCAAACAAACTCTTTTAAATAAAATATAAAATCTAGGAGAATTTACCCATCTCTAAGAAGAAAGTCATATCCATGATACTTCTCTTCCTTTGTTAAGTCCATATAGTGTAAATTCTCATAATCGTTCTTGGATTAGAAGTATTTGTATTATCCTTGTTACAAATCGTGCAAAGATAAAGAAAATCATCCAAAGTTCTTCTTCAAAATAGTTTGGTTTAAAGACAACAATAATATGACAATATGTCAAATTGGAGATTTCAAAAGAACTCATCTCTCTTTGGGGAGACCAAAATCATACACATCCTTATGTTGGAGCTATCAAACTTGTTCTCTCTTCGTGGAATAAAAGGAATTTCAAACATTGCTAGGATATTTCTTCTTGACACTACTTACACAATTTATCAAAATGTATTGATTGGTACTCTGTTGACAACTCTCAATAATAGAAGTGTTATTCTCACCATAGCCCTTGATTTCAACATCAGGTTAAACAATCTCATCTTATCTGAGAGACTTCAAATCCAAATCCAAATTACTGGAGTAGAGCAAAACCCTACAATAATTATGGCCATTTTGCACCACCAAATAATCTATCATCTACAGAATCATGTTGTAGATCTCAACTTCCCAAATTCAACTTCTGATGCTCTGTACATAGTAGCAGATCAAGCTCATGATCAAACTACTATTACTTCGCATATTTTCAGGACATTAAGAGATGAATATGTTAAATCCTTCTACACTAGGCCTAATGAAGAACATCCTGGATCCTCTGGCACATTTGGCACCATTTTAACGCTTCAACTGATGTTATCACACAAAGAAGGCAAGAGTGGACCTCCTATCCATTAAGTGAAATATGACGGTCAATTTGTGTACATCAACCATCATCAAGGAAACTTTATATGGGAGTGGATCCATCCATGTGTGAGCCAGATGGTGAAATGTGTCTAATATTAAATTATGATGAAACAAACAATGAAGATGAGGCCTATGTTCAAAAGAGGCAAGCAAACCTCTAAAGCAAAGGAAGGCAACAACCTAGAGAAATTCATCACTGTTAAACTTCCCAAGAACTCCATCCTAGACATGATAATCACGATCCAAATTCAAAACCTTGGGTTGGGCTTAAAAACCCATGACCTAGACCTGAGACTCTTCATAAGCTACTCAAAGCTATTGGAAAAGGAACATTTGTTACTTAAAAAACCAATTCTCAACAAACCTAAGCCTGTTGTTTCTTCCATTCCTATTGTTACTCTTGTACCTATTTCATGTATGATGATTAGACCATATGAGGATGAATTTCCTCCTCTGGAAAGATGCACACATGATACAAATAAGGTTATTTTTAACCCTTACATTCATGCTACTCATGAAGTACTCAACTAGCACATTGATAATATTGTGCCCCAAAATAAAGTTCTTTACTAAATTGATACTAATCTTAATGGTCTTATCCAATAAACACAGGCTACTAAAACATGGGTAGAAACTATGTCTTCTCAGATTGAAAGGTCAAATGGTTCAACTTGATACTGGCCTCTGAAGATAAATTGAAACACAGTATTTTGGACCTCATTTCACAACCAATGGGCAAGAACTTTGAAGAGTCAAAAAAGTACTTCAAAAAATGGAGATAGAAATACAAACAGAACAATCTAAGATTTTTTATGGAGCTTATCTTACAACCTTTTCAGTTATCCAACCCATCTATTTAACTTCAACTAATCCTAAAATTGCTGATTATGAAAAGATGATTAAAATGAACTATCCTTTAATCAGACAACATGTTCATCCTACCACTAAACTTAAATCTATCAAACCTAGGAAGCCCAAAACTAAAAAAAATATGGTCCCTCACATTCATACACCAATCCTGATGATCTATGGACAAAACCTTTATAAATTAAAACTCCACCTTCTTTACCACCTAAAACCCAACTTGTTCTATCGATTAGAAAAGATAAAGCTCTTCAACAAAAGTTCATTGTAACTCTTAAACCAGTATCTGTCTCAGACGAATATGAAAGTCAAACATCTGTATTGGAAGATTCAGAGACTTTTGAACAATTTGTTGATTTAATTGAATTAGCCTAGATCATGATGAATATGCCCAATACATCTCAAACAATTGAGGTTGAACTAGAAACCATTGAAGTTGAATCTACAAGAACTAAACCAATCAGACCTTCACCAGCACCAATACAAGTACCATTAATTATACCTACTTCAGGACCCTAGTTTACTTTTGATGATCTACCACCCGAAAAATAGAGAGATCGTTTTCATGAATTTGGTTCTTGGATTGATTTATAGATGAATCGACCAGATAATCCTTTATGAGATATCTTGTTTGAGTTTACCTCTTGTTTTATTAGTACTTTACAAGAATGGTGGCAAAGTCTAGATGATTATTTCAATATATTCAAGTAGCATTTGTAGGAATTCTTCTTGGAGTTATACATAAAAAATTTATTGGAGATTTTTAGCTCATTGATAAGCAAATCAGGTAAGAGTATTTTAAAATAAAGTGTTGTTCATTGGGCAGAAGATATGT
Source organism: Erythroxylum incrassatum (assembly GCA_026546855.1). Lineage (NCBI taxonomy): Eukaryota > Viridiplantae > Streptophyta > Magnoliopsida > Malpighiales > Erythroxylaceae > Erythroxylum > Erythroxylum incrassatum. Next base: position 27,062,621 of record JANVCL010000003.1, on the reverse strand, counting down.
ACAGAAGCATTTCCAATGTATGAGAAAAAGATATTATCTGCTTAATGGTTTTAACGACATTAATCTCTATTATACATTCATCTCATCTCTTTCAGGAGAATTACAACCTAAACTTCAAAAGATCGTTATAGCTTTACGAAGAGATATAAGAGAAAAATCTCTTGGTGAGATCTATCAACACGTATTAGCTTTTTTAAATAAACTTTGTGGTCAATAAGATTTTTTGAGAACATGATTAAAGGTGATCATGTATTAAAAAAAGGCTTGCAGGAAACCTTATCTCAAGATCAAATGCAAGGACAAAAAAAGACAGTGAATGTCATCCCAAAAAGAGATATCATCACAAGTAATTATCTTACAGGAAATCTCAATGATTGCACATTTCCAATGGAGGTTATCATGGACCTTTCAGAAGAAATAAAAGGTGTAGATTTTTTCATTTCTTTATGAAAAGAAGATAAATCGTTGTTTTATTTATGGCAATCCAGGGCATTATGCTCGAAAATGTCCTAACAAGACAAAAAAGGAATTGAAACTATTGGAATCTATTAAGGCTATCATGCCTATTCATGACAACGGTAATATTGAAGACATCATTGACGGACAATTCAGTGAAGATAAGGAAACAAAATTTGTTGTTTCGATTAACTCTCCTGATGATGTGTTTGAATCCTCTAACGACCTAATCTATAAAGATAAGGATACTGAAGATGATAACCTATACATGTTACAACAAACATATTTTAAGGTAGACTCAAAGCCCTCGTCCTTATGTGCATATCTAGTTGTTATAACATGATAAATATGATAAGCCAATCAAGGTTATTGGATATAAGGATATTGGATCTTGTCAAAGTGTTATGAAGCCCATCATCTTACCTCCCGAAGCCTAAATATGATATGATAAATATTTTGCTAATATTAATGGCAAATCATTTAAGATTGGGCTTATCAACAATAGAAAAATAGGGATAAAGTTTTTTCCTGATTGTATGGTGTGCACTAAAGTCATTGGTAGTTATCTACTGGCCTAGATATCTTAACCAGTATGGATGTTTACTACAAGGCATCCCCTCTACAATTTTACCAACTGGTATCAAATTTTGAGCCAATTTTAGTGCTTAGATATATATTCGCAATATGTTTGAACTTACCCAAGTAAGTACTCAATATAAAGAATTAAGAGACCAATTTTTGGAACACTATCCTAACAACTATGTACAGTTCTCACACCCCCATCCTTTTTGGAACAATCCACAATTCTTTACCCTTTAAGAAAAATGAAGATATTAATCTTATCAATATCTTTTCAAAGATTGACTTTAAAGCAAGTTTTTGGCAATTGAGAATAGATTTACAAGAATGATACAAGACATCCTTCTACATTCTTAATGCTCAATATAAATGGATTGTCGTGTTATTTAGACTTAAAGTCTTTTTTTTAATTCGAAGAAACCTCGTAGGCGGGCCAAGCGGGCACACCTCTCTGAGGGCCCAACTGGCGCACCATCCCATAGGCGGGCCAAGCGGGAGCACCTCATCATCAAGAGCCCAACTAGTTCTCCACTTACAGGTAAAACCCCGGCTGCCCCAAGCTCTTACAAGAGAGACTAGCATGGAATCGAACCTGGGACCTAACTGAAGCCAAGCCTTGCTCTCAACTATCGAGCCACACCCATCACTATTCCAAAGAGCTATCATGAAGATTTATGAGCTGATTTTTTCTAGTCCGTTGATCTACATTGATGACATTCTATTATATTCCAAGACCCATAAAGATCATAAGGTATTACTTAAATCATTTTTGGATCTTACAAAGCAATATGGGATCATGCTCTTAACTAAAAAAGGCCATATTAGAACAACCTAAGTAAAAATTTGGGTATGAACTTTTGTGATAGATTTCATCAGCCCGACCTATATATAGCTAATGAATTATTACATTTTCCTGATGAAAAATAAACATAAAGCAAATCTAACAATTCCTTAAAGTTGTTAATTACTTCAGAGATTTCATCCCACAAATTGCTAATTATACAAGTTTTTTTATCTAAATTGCTGAGAACGAATCCACTACCATGGACTAAAGATCAAACCAAGGTTAAACAATACTTAAAGTAAGTTAGTCAGAATCCACCTCCTTTAAAGATTCTTGAAAATAGTCAATGCATCCTTCATATAGATGCTAGTGACCATTATTGGGATATCATCTTAATTGAAGAAATTGATGGGACACGACATTAATGAGGTCGTGCTAATGGCCAATTCAAAGAATCAGAAAAGCACTATGATACCATCTACAACGAGATCTTGGTTGTAAAAAAGGACATTGAAAAATTCAAAATTTACCTCAACCTTTATCACTTTATGATTGAAATAGACAATACATCATTTTCAAAGATTCTTGAGCCCAACAAGAAAATATTTACTGACAACTAATTAATTAATTGGAAAGATTGATTCTCTCTCTATAAATTCATAGTTTTCTATGTCAAAGGTCATCACAATGTGCTTGTTGATTCTCTCCAGACCTAGAAAATCAGTTCAATTTCTCTCTCCCATCCTAGGAAAACCAATTCCTTTACTCCTCCCAATTATGGATTTTTCCCTTTAGCAAGAAATCATTCCCTAATTACTATAAATCCTCAATAAATACTAGATGAAATTGTTGTTTTCCTCCGCATAAGCATTTTCTATCACCTTCACCTTGTTCTCACCACCCTGAATATTCCTCCTCATCCACACCATTTTGACATATTAACATGCTATTGTACTCTTCACCATTTCTATTATTCTCTTTCCGAACCCACTATATGGCTCTAGGTTTTATCTGCTTTCTATGCCTATCCCATTGCTCTATCTCCGCTATATGTGTACCATCACCTAACCAATCCCGTCAATGCCATTTTTTTGTTACAGGCATTCTTGGAGTGGTTCTAACCCTTGGAAAAATGACATATCCAATTAGGAAAAATACTCAACAGATACCAGTTATGGAGTATTCCCTTGGCTGAACAGAAAGCTCATTCAATCTTCATTGTCCTCTGTCCTTATAGCCTAACTAAAAATGGTTATATTTGTACCATTAATCATTTTCAAATTTGGAGGACCTCCATTGACTAGCCAAGAAATCAGAAAGACTTAATGCGTGATCTTTATCACTTTCTAGACCAACTTAATTAGCATTTTAAATACAGTAAGCCAACTACTTACACATCTTTGGGTCCATACGTTAGAGATTTTGTCCTACTAGAGTCCATTTTGCCAATTGTTAGATATTGGTCTTCTGCTGACTAAGTTGCTCACATGAGTTTTAGTGTCATGGCCAGAGAACTACCATACCCACCAAATTTTGAGCCCAAGAAGCATTTTGAAATTGGAGAAAGCTCCATTGCTTATAATCCTGAAGAAAAGCCCAAACTTCTTGACTATTTTCAAGATGTTCAAGATCTTTGGCCTCCAGTTTGGACCGATACAGGAATAGCCCAATCTGCACCACCTTGTTGAAAGATTCTATCTTATCTCTTAGGAATATTATTGGGACCAATGTTTCCTAATAATTTTTACTTTTACTATGCACTTTTATTTTTAGTTTACATTATTGTATTATGTGGGACTATTTGTATCTTTATTTAAAAGTTGTTTGTCTTATTCTCCCTTGCCTAGTCTATAAAAATAAGGTTTTTCTTCCATTTTAGATACACCTAGTTCTATTAATGACATGAAGAGTGTTTTCTATCTTATGACTTTTTTATAAGTTTTTCTTTCTCTTGAAAGCTTGATTTATTGAATAATGTAAGCAACAACCATACAGAAAGACAATTATGCTTTACACTTGTCTCTTTATGAAAATTCTGTGTATCAGAATGTATTAAACTATAAATCCTATTTGAGATCTAAGTTATAAGAGAAAAGATTGGTCAGTTTAGATTTCTAAAAGATATGCTTTGAGAATTGTCGCCCTAAACGAGAAGAAGGACTTGTGTCTCAGGTAATATATCTGAAATATAAACTATAGTCAATTTTTGTTTATCTTTACTCTCTTCTAGAAATCTGTTATATAAATCACTTGACTGATAGATAGGCTAAAAACTCATGATGCAGCTCTCTTGAGGCTTATTAGTGAAATATTTAATTAGCCTCAGAGTCATAGTAAGAAGAGCGTTTTTTGATTCATGTGGTATAACAATGCCACATACTTTGGATTTCTGTTAACCCCATCTGCCCTCTGACCTAGGGTGGCTCGAAGATTAACATTTGGTACCGATTGTACGAATTTTAATGACGTCTAAATATAAACATCACATGCAAGTGAAGAACACGATTTAGCACTACCCACACTATGTTAGTGTAGTAGGTTAAATTCATACTAATTTGAGGAGTTGTATTGCAATTATATCTAAGGATAGTCTCCAAGCTATTAACTTTTTTTTAATGGTACCATATACATATAAATTAATATCAGGGATGACAATGGGCCGATTCATGGACCAATCTTGTTAATTCTTTTAAATAAAATTTTTAAAATTAAAAGTATAAAACAACTTTTTTTAATTGAGTTCGGACCTGAGTTGCCTAGAATCAAGCCTACTCAAGGCCTAACTCTTTTTGCTTAGAAAAATTGAGTCTTGGACTAATTTGGGCCTGATTTGACTGATAAACCGGCCTATTAAAAAACCTAAATTTAGACTGATAGACTAACCCATTGTCATCTTTAATTAATATAGCGTCTTGCTTTCCTATTAACCTTGGTTATCATGTTGGCTCAATTAATAAGTGAGGCATGACAAATGAGCTTTACGCTAAAATTTGGCAACATTTGTCCGCAATTTAAGAATGTAACTCGCGTGTAATTTAGTTAGCTATAAAAGCATGGAGTAACATAACAGCATACGATCCGCATTTGTATATATAAATTTATGTCATAAGCTAACATGAGGAAGGTCGAATAGATACACAAGTGGATCATGAAAAATTGGAATGTTCAATGCAGGTGAATGTTAATGCAGTCAAGCTGCAGCTATGACAATTAACAAGCCAACATGGTCAATGTGCAACTGGACAGTAAGACTGAGGGATAGGAAGCTGAAAGCCGAAACATCAAAGTCCAGTCCGTGATGTAAAACTGTAGAGATGTTAGAAAAGATGCAACCAAGTTTCTGAGTTAGGACCAGCAATTTTGGCCAGATTTTTATCAAACATTATGCAATTCAGCATTCAATGTAACTAGAGGTATCTAGACAAGCATGAAGCAACTAAAGGATGGATAAACACATCATGGAGTGATTGACTGTTATTTTCATGGAAGTTCAGAATATGCTTCAATGGGAGCAAGATCAGCAATCGGTAAGCATAATTCACATTGTGAATAACGGTTGGAATCTAAACAACAAGATAAACCAGAATTAAAATAACAACTGGACATTGTAACAAAATTTAACGACAATTTGGCCAACACCACCAACTTGTATTCGCATGAAGAAAGGTCTAACTAGGAAAGACTTTTCATATTCTGACCGTAGAAATGAAAATAAAAAATTAAATGGACAAAAATATCTTGCTATAAGTGACCATTCAAATTTGGAAGAGATGAACTATGAGATAATATGTTAGATCGAGAGACATTGCGGATCTCTATTAACATTTTTGACAGGTTTGAGGCAACTTAAAAGGCATAGCAGGTCAAAATTTGTAATGAGAAACTCAATTGTTTTCTTAAAATGGCATAATAGCTTAGCTAAAAGATCAATGCAAGCGCTCAATAGATACCTGCCAGATCGAGAAAAGTTCCTATCACATCTTATAAGACATTCATGGAGAAATTTGCTGTCTTAGAACCATAGCAAGTAACAAAAACTAGCACTGATACTTCTGCCGAACTGATTCAGGGAGCTGAGGCCGTTCATAGAACATCCAAGCACAGTTTTGAAAACACAGGAAATCCTATATTGAAATTTTGTGGAATTAATTAAAAAAGGAAAATAGAATATTGGTGGCAGTTGCAGTTGACACTTCGCATGTTTAATGACAATTAAAACTAAGTAGAAATAATATCACATAAATGAAATCTTTGGTCGAGGAAATAACAATTGAACTATTGCATTCTAAGCAAGCAAAGAGCTCATACAGTGAAAGATGTTAATAAAAAGCTAAGAAGAAATGGTACAAGTTAAGCTTATAGATGTTCCATCAGAGGGGGGCTTCAAACTTTTAAAAGCTGCATTTTATTGGAAAACGAGACTGCAATCCAATCAGGCTGTGCTGCAGACCACTGGAGCTGATTAATTTCAGAACCAGCAGAATACATGGACATGGGATCAATGCCATTTGGTCCAGCTACTGTTGGCAACTCCCAAATTAGAGCCTGCGTATCATCACCAGCAGAACAGATGTGCCTGCTGCTCTGTGGAGCCCAAGCAATAGCATTCACGCTAGCTCTATGCCTTTCCAACTCTGCAACAGGCATTGTTGGAGACCGAATGTCCAATATCACAACTTTGTTGCTATCCATCAATATGGTGGCCATGAACCTCAAGTCTTGCTTGTTCCAGGCCAGCCTAAGCAACGGTGTATCAGGTTGTGGACTCTCATATATGATTGTCGAATGCTCCTTATCCCTCAAATCAAAAATCCTGACCGACCCATCAGCAGAAACAGAAGCAAAGACTCTAGCTTCGCCCCAAGCAATGTCGTAAACCTCCTTATCATGGGCAATAAGCTGAGTTTCTACAACACCCTTTTCAATGTCCCAAATAGTGCAAGTCGTGTCAATACTGCAAGTCCCAATTCTCTTGGGCTCAATCTCGTTCCAATCAAAAGAAGTTAAAGGGGCGCAAAATTCGCTGCTTTTGCTATTGTTTAGCACAGAAAGCGGCTCAACAGAAGCGTCACGAACCTCCCAAAGGCGTAGAAAGTCGCCGGAAGAGGCGAGGACGTCGGAGGACTTACGGAGAGAAGAGGGTCCGTTGGGATGGAACATGAGCTTGGTGGGTGGGTACGGGTGCTCAACAGAGATGGTTGGGTGACTCCTGATGGAGAGAGTTTCAGGGTCAAAGGCAACAACATCGACGCGGTTGTTGAAGTCTTCGATGAAGCTGCCAACCGCCATGCGGTGATGGTGAGATGGGGTTGAGGAGAAGGCCATGGCGTAGAGAGGGTAGGGAGATTCATAGGTGATGCAATTTTCGGATCTGAGGAACGATTCTTGGCTGGAATTTTCCATCTCTGCAAAAAGTTGAAAACTTTCCTATGGGAATTTCTGAAGGATGTAAGGTGATTTATACTTTTAAAGACTGAGACCGAGATTGGGATTTGGGAATTTTCCGGGAAACTGGAATCCAATTGAGAAAGTTAGGAAAAGTCAAGCAGAAGAAGACAGATCCTACCTTCCAGGTCGTTGGCAAGTTTTTTCAAAATCAAAGTGGGCCTTTCGTTTGCTAAGGTTCAAGTTGTCGGTCGTGTTGTGTGGGTCTCACTGGCCCATCCTTCCACAGTATAAACCAAAAAAGAGAAAAGAAAATTAGTTGTACAAGCTCATCATCCCTAATTGAAATTTCCTTCAAATTATAATCAAATCTTTGGGCAATTTCAAATTTTTTAATGTTAATTTATTTCTTCTTGATTTGTCTGTTTAGAATACAATTTTGATACTTGGCAACTAATTTGAGAGGAAGTAGGGTATGTACTGCTTTTGTTGGGATCAGATATTTTGTTCTAGTTAATTAGCTCCAACCTTATTCTATTAAATCTTATCCACATATTTATATAGAAAATATGATATGATCCTTATAAAAGTTACCCCACCCAAATGTATGGACCAGATTAAAAAGATCAGAGTTAGAACACCTATCTAAAACAGGGTGATTCAACCACTTTTGTTGGTCCAAGTTGGACTACAAGGACCATACCATATCCCACAGCCACTTTGGAAGGAATCATCTCTTAGACCGGAAACTCTGAGTCAATGCTCCCGTCAACTTAACTGCTACCTCAATTGACACTGCCCGTTATACATCTAAATGCGAGATTTGAGGAAGCTCAATATATATAATCTTATTCGACTGCCTATTATTAAGTGTAATGCGGATTAATGGATAAGGAATGGTATAAAACATTAGTAAGCTCTTTTTTAATGGAAAAACTACTTAACATTAAGCTGAATAATACCTAATAGCAAAATAGCTCAACTAACGTATCAAAAAATCTGTGAGACAATCCCAATCATCACATCAGTGTTCGAAGTAGATATAACTTGCAAGCAATCACTTTTGACATATGATGCTCGATGATTGCAATTGGATGACAAGTTTCAAACCTTCAAAAGAAATCATATGCCTCCATAATCGTTATGGAATGGTAATCATCATTGCCACTATTAACAAAGGAATTCACACCGCTAACCATGTCACTCTATCCAACAACTTTCCTGTTAAAACCGAAAGCAGCGTCTGACGTCAAGTAAATCTTCCCATAATATGCAAAAAGTCCAGAATTCGACAAGGGGAAATAATTCGATTACCTGGAACGTTTTGTAGCCACATTTCCTCTCAGATTCTGATATGTTCTCTATTCCCCACTCTCTAGATATGGCCTTTTTTTAACACCCAAAGGTATATCCCATGTGAAGGAGGGATTACTGCCACTTTGGGCATTAAGAACATCCCCATTCGAAAAATTCTTGGCTCTCACAAACTCTTGTACATAAAAAAAAAGGATCCATAAGCAAGCATCAGATTTGTTTGGCTAGCAGCATAATTGAAAGCAGGCATATTTCTAAATCCCATTCCTACGAAGAAATTATAATTACAGCAAGAATTCCAGCTGACCAAGTACATCTACTTGTTATCTTGTTTCCATCCTAACCAAAGACCTTTAATAGAGAGACCTAGGGAGTTGAAAAATAGTCATGGCATAATGTTGGATCAAGTAACTTTTTGATCCATAGTTTTGACGTCTTAATATTAATATTTTATCAATAGTGATATTAATAAATTAATATAAAAAATCAAGTTCAATAAAAAGGGTAAATTGAGTAAAAGAATTGATTGAATCAATTAAAAAAATCAAAAGATAAAGTAAATGAGGATGTTGGAATACATATCTCATTAAAAAGAGTTTCAAAGAAATTCAAGTGAAAAACCAAATATAAAAAGAAATCAAGATTTTTGAGATTTAACAAATTATTATAATCCTTCTTGTAATCTTATTTTGTTTATTCGCTCAATCATTGTTTAATCACTTACATGTAGGCAATAATACGTAAAATCTAACGTAATTAAGATGAATTTTGTTTTAATCTTTAAATAAAACCTCTTGAACTTCAAAAACTTTTAAGAATTTTTGATATAATTTTCAAATAACTTTTTATTGAAAAGGTACCTTTGATCTTTGGCAAGATTTGGGAATAAAGTTTTCAACTTAGTTTCTATAAGGGTTCAGTTAGTTTAAAGGTTCAAATGAACTAGCCAAATTAAGGAGTAAAAAAAAATACAAATTAAGAGGTGTTGTTTGTTAGCCAAAAGTAGGTGTCTGACTAGTCGAACATGGACAAAACTAGTCATTGTAACAAATAACTTGTGTATTTAACGACTATTTAAGTTGATTTTAGTTATAGGTAGAAAACAATTGAGTTGCGAGAACAATTTTTGAATACTAGAAAGTTTCTAAAAGCCTTGAGACATTAGAGATTGCATGTGTGTTTGATATAACATATGTTGAGCCTTTATTTATTGGTGAGAGCAAGAAAGACAGTTTTTTATTTGTATGACTATCCAATTGTTTCAATTGGGAAACTTGATTGAAATAAACTTTGTGAGGATTCCTTTTGATCTTGAGTAAGATTTGTAAGGAGTTACTTTTCACCTGTGAGAAAGTAAGATGATTGAAAGGGTTCTTCTTCAAAAACGAAGTTACATGGAGGGTTCATCTTTATCAATTTAAGGAAGAAGATAGTAAATTCCTAGATGAAACTTGGAGAGAGGGCGTAAGTCATAAGTTGTTTGGTCAAACTACTATAATCAATTATGTCTCTCTTTACCTATTCACTTTAGTTATTATTCTGATTACTTTGTTATTGTCACATATAAGTTTTCTAATACTCATATATTAGAGCAAGTCATTCATTCACTAGTTTTCAAATAAGGTAAAAAGTGAATTTACACAATTCATCTACTCACATGTGCCATCTATGGACTAACAATTGGTATCAAAGCTAGTCTCATTTATTATATTTAGATCTTTAGCAAGTTTTGAGAAAAGATTATTATGATACAACTTTCATCACTTTTTGGCCAAAAAGGCCAAGTTAAACATATTGCTCCACTTTTAAATAAAAATATTTACTTGTTTTGGAGAACTATGGTGAAAGTCTTTCCTATGGCCAAAGATTTCGAGTTATTGGAAAAATTTTAGAAAATAGTGAATGGAATATGAATGACAATAGACTTATTGTAATAAATAGGGTTAATTACAAAAAAAGCCCAAACTTTTCTCAAATTTTCAATTATAGCCTGAACTTTGAAAAGTAGCAATAAAATATTCAAATTTTTAATTTTTTTCAATTATAGTCTGACGTTAGTCTCACCTTTATCTTTGTTGACGTGGCACTGCCACGTGTCAGGGGACCCTCGTTGAGTTTAATTCATAAAACAACATCGTTTCTTTATAATAATAAAATGGTGTCGTTTGAAGAACTCAAACCAAGGTTTGCAATTTGGAACAAAGTCTTTATGATAATCAAAAAGAAGATTGTGGCCCTGGTCCATTCCTGATTTGTATGCCTGCGTGGTCTCTTTTCGGCCAAACCCCACACAGTGTAATTGTGAGAGACAACCAACAAAACCATAGCCACAACCACCAAGTTTCTTTCTTCTTCTTCACGCTCTATTTCTCTCCCTAGGCATATATATAAGACTCACTCTCCCATTTTGCATATCCTACGTGTCTTAACATTCCCACCTGCTTTTTGCTTTCCAAATCAACCGAAAATCTCCATAACTCATTGCTCTTCCTCCTCTTTCTTCCTACTCTTTACAATTTGGGTAATTCTTGTTCGAGCTAAACTTTGCGAAAGTTGTCTTTTTGGTGAAAGGGGGTAAAACCTAGAAAGCAGGTGTTGTGTGATTGCCACCAAACATTCGTTGCATGGCATTCATAGCGCTTTGCCTTCCGAAGGAAGCAACCCGTCCGATCTCCTCTTTCTCGTCAACGATGGCTTTTCTTTTCTTGTTGTTTAGTTGCAAACCCTAGTCAAATTTTCATCGTTTTATTGTCATAAAGAAACAACATCATTTTATTAATTAAACTCACTTTTCCTAAAGACGTTGACGTGTCTGATTAATGAGGGTCCCCTGACACGTAACAGTGTCACATCAACAAAGATAATGGTGAGACTAACATCAAACTAGAATTGAAAAAATTGAAAGTTTGAGCATTTTATTATTACTTTTTAAAGTTTGGGATATAACTGAAAATTTGAGAAAAGTTTAAGTTTTTTGTAATTAACCCTAATAAATATTGGAATAGATTACATAGAAATTTGATATCTATAGTTGCAATGTGTCAGAATTCTCATGATATTTGATACATACTTAAGATATGTGTCAGAATTATCATGATATTTGGCACATACTTTGTTGGACCCCAAACTTTTTTTGGAAGTCAAAACTGATGTATGTGAAATATTGGGAGTAAAAAGCTGGAAAGTGCAGTTGAAAATTGTGCATTGATTATACCTCGATGTTTTGGCCATAACTTGACCTCTAGTTATCCAAATGAGGTGATTTTTGATTTGGAGTAAACTAGAGAGATAAGGCTACAAGTTGTATGAAGGAATTAAGTTCTAATTCAATCTCTAAGAAAGTCAATTTTCG
>JANVCL010000003.1:27009413-27032749 GCA_026546855.1 Erythroxylum incrassatum | reverse complement strand
CAATGGGGTTAGTCATACCAGGTTCCGAATGTGAAAAAACATTGGGGATATGTTTCAGCAATATCGATATCGCGATCTCATTGAAACATATCCCAATATCATCGAGGTCTATTTGGTTTTATTGCTCTCCATATAATGGACCTCTATCCAAATCTATTTTATGAATCCTCTGAGTCACTCTTATACGTGTAACCCATTAGGTTCCCGGTTATGTTAGCCACGTAGATTAACATTTAATCCAAGCAAGTAATGAGCGGCATCTAGCAAAACATCATGACCCCTAATTGATCAAAAAGTAAGTATTCTGACAAACAAACCCTTGCTCGTCACGAACAATCTCATGAACCCTCCCATAGAAAATTGCTATGCAATTCATACTTTCACCATACTATACCTCACTTGGTTATGAGTATGGGCAAAGTGTCAACTCTCACTAGACTGATTACGTCAAATCTAATCCAAGTAACATCAGTTCTCGTCCTGGGACACATTACTATATATGTCAATGAAGACATTCTTCATGACACATATACTCTAGCCAGAGATTTCCAAGTAATGACCCCGACAAGAGGCCATGGTATCATCTTCTTCTATCACATAAGTGATGAATCCTTTATTGGCTACTCAATTATCTTCGAATACCTCAAGCTATAGCCAATCATCATCCTAAAAGCTACCACTGCAAGGTAACAAAGAATGAAGTTAAAGCATAGAATCAGTATCCAAGATATCTTTGAGTACCTCAAAGCTAAGGATATTTGTACCATTGCTATGATAAGATTATCACTGACATTAGAATAAGACATCCATGTGATGATCTTAAGGTAGGTCTTCCAATGTACTTACTACCTCTAGTAAGCATCCATATCTTAACTCTAAACATCTCATATTTACAATTTCTAAGGTCCACTACTTGATCAAATCAAGGACTTTGACATATGCTAGTCTATCTAGATTAACGATGTCCAGTCTCATTAATCCTATGACTAGGGATAATTTAGATACTAACATAATTGCACATGATAGGAATCTCAGTAGTATGATCACATTATGATTTCCTTCATGCTATGTCATATATCATGGACTTCATTAATTTGCTTATACATCAATATAAATTCATAAATAATGAACACCAAATTAATGAAATATGTCTTTCTTTATTATTGAAAATAAAGTGTACACCTAACTTTGTACAAAATGTGCTAAAGGTGATTGTCTTTAGGCCACTACTCTAACACAGGTGATGGAGATGCTTCCTTACAAACTGATGATGATAATGATGATGGTGTTCATGATCAAACACTAGTACCATAGGTTGGTTCAATTTTAGTCAAGAGTTCTCTGAGGGTAAAATAACCATCTACTAGATATTCTTTAGATCAATATGTGTTATTAACTAATGAAGCAGAACATGAGAGCTTCGAGGAAGAAATGGATTGAGGCCATGGAAGACGAGATGAAATCCTTACATAAGAATAAGACTTATGAGTTGCAAAACTACCTAAGGGTAAGAGAGCATTAAAGAACAAATGAGTGTTTCAAGTCAAACATAAAGAGCATAAGCCACATCGACAATACAAGGCTACATTATTTGTGAAATGTTTTAGTCAAAGGAAAGGTGTCAAATTTGATGAGATCTTCTCACTAGTAGTGAATATGACACCTATTTATGTAATACTTAGCATAACAGCTAGTCTTAATTTTAAAATTGAGTAGACGGATGTTAAGACGACCTTCCTTCTTAGTGCTTTGGAGGAAGGGATACAAATGGAGCAACCAGAGGTTTACAAGGTTAAAGGCAAAGATGATTATGCTTGTATACTAAAGAAGAGTATCTATAGTTTGTAACAAGCACCAAGACAGTGATATAAGAAGTTTGACTTAGTTACGGAGGAATAAGGCTATAAGAAAACTACTTCTTACCATTTTATTTTCCACAAGAAATTCTCTAATGATGATTTTATTATTCTTTTACTCTACATTGATGACACGCTAATTATTGGCCAGAATGCTTCTCTAATTGATACATTAAAGAAGTAGTTGAGCAAGTATTTTTCCAAGAAAATCATCTAGGGCAGGAGCACCAAAAAGTTATGGTTTTCACAATAGAATTACAACAAAAAGGTACTTCAGAAATTTAGTATGGAAAAGGCTAAAGAGGTTAGTTCTCCTTTTGTTAATCACTTCAGATTGAGTTCAAGACAAAGTCCTTCTACTATGTAAAAGAAGGCAAAGATGAAACCAGTTCCTTATGCTTTAGCCGTTGGAAATTTAATGTATACAATGGTGGGTACTCAACTGGATATTGCTCATATAATCGGTATTGTTAGTAGTAGTAGATTCCTTTCAAATCCTAGGAAAGAACATTGGACTGCAGTTTAATGGATCTTTAGGATTCTTCATGAAACTTCTAATGTATGTTTGTTTTTTGGAGATTACAAGCTTATGGTAAATGGTTACAAAGTTGCTAATTTAGTCGATGATTCGATGATGTTGATTCAAGGAAATCTACTTTAGCATATTTGATCATTTTCTTAGGTGAGGCAATGTCATGGCAGTTAAGATTCCAAAAGTGTGTTGCACTTTCGACCATTTGATTAGAGTTTATTATTGGAACAGAAGTGATAGATGCATAATTGATCATAATCATACCCTATATTTGATGTATTTTTACTTGATATTTTATCATTTTGTCATATATTTGTTACTTAATTCGATCCAAGTGTGTTTACATAGTACAATTGCCTTTATGGACTTAAGGGAGAAGAATTTAGTAGAAAATACTACACAAAATGAGGATTCAAAGCACAAAAGGGATGCACGACTATGCATCAGCCCGTGCATCGGCCAAAACCCTAGAATTTAGTATAAAAAGACATTTTCAGAGGCAAACAAGAAGATGAGACATTAGGAGGTGATTCTAGACTTAGTGATCATTCTCAAAGGGCAATTTTGGTTTAAAGAAGCGAAAAACATAAAGAAATCATCGCAAGATACATCAGAATATAAGATCAAACCTCTACCTTATAAGAACATTTGATAAAATTAAAAGGGGGATTTAGAATTATGAACCCTTTGTATTCTTTTGGTTTTTCTTTCAGTTTATGTTTGATTTCGTGTTCTATCATATGTAACTAAACGTCTTGTTAATGTTTAGGTTAGATGAACCTTATGATTATTCTTTAATATGTTTTGATTCTTTTATTAATGTAATTGGTTTGATTGATATAATTTGATTCAATTACGTGTTTAATTTATGTTCTAATAGATTAAAATATTAGATCATAACATAATTTCATACAGAGAGATTAAGAAATCCTATTTATGAATAGATCTACCGTAATTGGAAAGAGTTTTTGCAACCCTAGAGATGGGAAGACATAAATCTTCTGGTTTAAGGTCAAACCTAATATTAGGATTCACAAATCGATAAAGCAATCCTATAAACTTTAACCTAAGTAATTAGGTTAAAAACATTAGGATAGTTATTATTAGACTCAATGTTAGCTAATAGCATACTATAGGGATCTTCACGGTCCAAGAAATCAATAAAACAATTGCATAATGAAAGATCAATCTATTAAGGGTTTAGGGGGATTCGAAACCTAGATATTAATTTTCTGATATCGATAATTTACTAACTGCTTCCTTAATTATATGATTCAATCTTGCTTGCCATTTGTTTTACTTGCTTTATTTTTATTTTATTTAATTAAAAATCCAAAATCCCATTCATAGACTAGATAATAGGATAACAGTAATTACTAGTATTCATCTTCTTCGTGGGATCGATCTGTACTTACCAGTATTAGCTACAGCTAGGCGCATGCATTTGTTTTAATTTCATAATTGACACAAGAAAAAACAGTCAATCAAGTTTTTGGCATCGTTGCCGGGGACTTTGATATTAGGAACACTTGAATGATATTACTCTAATCATTACTTTTTGAATGTTATTACTTAGAGACTGTAAAAAGAGAAAAGGAAGGCCTAAAAGGAATTGGGAAGAGGTGATCAAGAATGACATGGCTCGACTGGAACTTACCAAAGAAATGGCCCAAAATAGAAAATTTTGGTTTACTAAGGTACAGATAAAGGATCCCTCTTAAAGAGATCCATGTCATTTTTATAGGTCTGTTAGCATTTTTCTCTTAGATTTAGCCTAATCTTTTAAACAAGTACTAATCTTTATCTTACTTATTAATTAATTAATTGATTAGTATTAGTCTTACTATCATTAGTTTTAATATTATTTTTTTAGTATTATTATTATTATTTTTCATAACAACTATTTATTGTGATTTTTCTACATATTATTATTAATATTATTATTTTTCCTACTTATTATTACTTTCATGTTATTTTATTTTATTTTTTCTTTATTTATCTTTTATTATTTTTATATTTTTAATGTATTGTATTTTATTTATTTATTTATTCATATTTCTTATGGGTCATTTGGAAACAACTTCTATACTAGTTAAGGGTAAAGTTACCTACATTAGACTTCCTTAGACCCTGCGTTTAATGGGATTTCACTAGGTCAGTGTTGATGTATTCTGTTTTTATTGTATTATATTCTATTTATAGCTTATTCATTTAATTATCTTTCGAATTTCTTTATTTTATCTTGAGTTTATGGTTTATTGTAGGATTTATGTTTCATCGTCGTAATCATTACTCACAATAGAAGGATAGATCAAAGGTACTTTTGTGGGAGCCAAAATATGTCTTCGTAATCTATAACATCACCATATGGGAGAGAGAGGTTTCCTCACATGGTTTGGAGGCTCAATCAATGTCTATATCATGTTGCGAAATTTGTGGGAGTACTTAATATAATCATGAATGTCAAACACCTATATATGGGAGCGACTGAACATGTACAATCAACCTCAATGTGAACTATATGGGAATAGCTACAATTCATAATGGAGCAACTCTTACGCTTATGAATGGAACAATTATGCTCCAATAGAATATTTACAACACCAAGCACTTCCAATTAACAAGCCAACTTTGGAAGATATGATGACTAATTTCATTCAAGAATCAATCATGAAGCATTAGGAAAGTGGCTTGTATATAAAATTTGGTGAATCAGATCGACTAGGCGGCGAAGATAATATCTGATGAGATGCAAGAGAGTTTTCCCAATACTACTGAAGCAAACCCTACTAAATGTGAAATGGCAATCAGCCTTAGTAATGAAAAAGAGCTCCCAGTAGAAAAGGAAGAGAATATTACAGACAAAATAATGGAATTGCTGGTTAAAATGAAAGTTGAACAGCGTAAATTCGAGATTGAAGAAAAGAAAAAGGTTGGCTACATAAATGGAGTGACATTCCAAGAAGAGCTTCCCGATGAAGTCTCCATCCAAGAAGAGGAAGTAGAGAAGTGGCAAGAGGTAATTGAAGAAAATGAGCTAGAAACCTTTGTTTAAGAAGAAGAAGAAGAGTGAACAGAGGTGGTTAAGGAAAAACTGGCAGAGAAACCAGGCAAGGAAACTACTGATAGGGTGTTGGTACTAACTTTAAGTATGAAGGGTTACCACTTCATCGAAGACGAACTGTTCGAGTTAGTCGATGATTCAGGGAGATTTTTTATTCTTTGTTTTATTAATAAATAGTCATTAAAAAGGACATTAATGCATGTGATTGGATTGATTAATTTTATAAATTATGCCCTAATGATTATCATGCAACAAGTGGCTTGCTTACAAGCTAAGAAACTGCTTTATGGAGAAAAGAGTGGAAGCAAGCCACTAATCATAGACTGAAGATAAGGGTAAACAAGTAGGGTGCATTGAGCTATCGATGTTAAAGAAAGGTTGCATGGGACGCAACACATGAATTAGGATAGATTTTATTTTATATTAATTTCCTTTCATGTTTCTTAGTTATTTTCGTTCTTGTTATTTTTATTTTCTTTTATCTTTTTATCACTTTCTCTTATATTTTGCAAGGACGTTAGTCTCATATTGGATCAATCAAAATCACAAAATCGTCATATTTAGGAAAGAACCATTAAACTTTTCCCTTATTATATATATTGTGTATATTAGGGACACTGTACAACTTTAAGTGTGGGGAAGGATTTAATAAATCTTTAATGATTTCTTTAAGCTTATTATAATCTTGATTATTAAATTTTATAAATTGATATCTTGAATTGGTTGAAATTTGTCTATGAATATTGTGTTTCATTGTTGAATATTGATTGAATTGGTATGTAAAAGGATGAAAGTTAGAATAAAATTGCTTTTATAAGTCATATTTTTAGTAATTATTGAAATATTCAAGTTGAATGATATTACATATTATTTACACACATAATACCCATCTTTTTCGTGAGCTTTTGAGCCTAAAAGCAAAATTTTCATACTTTTTAAGCTCTTGTTCTTTCATGTGTATTATCATTTTTGGTAAAAAAAATAGAACTTGCTTTTATTATGAATATTGAGACCATGTTTGTTAAATTAGAAGCATTTATATGACAAAGGTACTTAGATTCAACAATTTGTGTTAGCCTATTTCTTTGATTATTACCATACTCATAACTTTATCCTTTAGGGTAGATTAAGCATCCCAGTGTAATGTGGTTTTTGTAGCTTTTTCTATTATTAATATAATGTTTTTTAATTTTAAAATAAAAGTTAAGTTTTATCCTTTGTCATTGATTAAACCTACATATTAACCTTTACCTTATTTTACTTTGAATACTTTTTCATTGTTTTGAACCTTTAAGGTTATTTACATTATTTACTGTTTGAAACTTTAAATTTTTGAAAGGTCCATTATTTCGTTATGTTTTGTACATATTTAATGCTCAAAATTGTTTTATTGAAAAAACATCAAAAAAGTAAAGAAGAAAAATAAAAGGTATCATTAGGTTTATATTACAAGGACTTGTATATTTGTACGCAAATTTCTTGTACTTAGTAAATTTCTTTCAATTCAACCATTTTTATTATCCCAATCATACCTTACCTAAGCTCCGCTACAAGCTTATAAGACCTTTTGATTTTTGTTTCTAATTTATACATAAGTGATAGAGATGTGATTTTATTGGAAGCCTATAGTAAGAGTTCTACCATGCATTGATTGAGAATTTTAATACTTTCACCCTAAATACTTGAGTGCATTAAGTGACATCTTAGTGAGGGTGTAAAGATTAATTCTTTTGACTTCAATGAGATTATGATCTGATTACTATTAATACTGCCTAGAAAAGTTAATTTTAGGATAATTTAATTCTAATTGTATGTTAATTTGATTCAATAGAATATGATGATGTATAGTATGAATGGACAAATTGAAATTAACGAGGGATTGATGTGTAAGATTGATAATTTTGATTATAGTTTGCATAAGGACAAGTAAAAGCTTAAGGGTGGGGATGTTTGATAGATGCATAATTAACTATAATTATACCCCATATTTGATGTATTTTTGCTTGATATTTTATATTTTATCATATATTTGGTACTTAATTCACTTCAAGTATGTTTATAGAGTACAATTGCCTTCACGGACTTAAAGGGCAAGAATTTGGAAGAAAACACGACATAAAATGAAGATTCAAAACACAAAAGGGATGCAAAATTTGCGAATTCCTAAGATTTTGGTTATGCATGGTTTGATGCACAGTCGTGTATTAGCTCGTGCATTGTTCAAAACCCTAGAATTTACTATAAAAAGACATTTTTGAAAGCAAACAAGAAGAGGAGACATTAGGAGGCAATTTCAGACATGGTGATCCTTCTCATGGGGCTCGGATAAATGGAAAACATGAAGAAATCATTGAAAGATCCATCGAAATATAAGATCAAACCTCTAACTTGCAAGAACATTCAATATAATTGAAAAGAAGATTTAGAATTATGAACCCTTTGTTTTCTTTCCATTTCTTTTCCAATTTATGTTTGATTTTATGTTCTATCATATGTAACTAAACATGTAGAGCCCGGCCCCTACCGCCAGCACTCCAGGTATTGTCCTCTTTGATCAAGGGTGAGGCCACGCCTCGAACCCAAGACCTCAAGGTTTTGTTCCACTTTAAATGGCTCAATGGTGAGAGGCGTCCACTTAAAGTGGAACAAAACCTTGAGGTCTTGGGTTCGAGGTGTGGCCTCACCCTTGACCAAAGAGGACAATACCTGGAGTGCTGGCGGTAGAGGACGGGCTCTACAGTGACTTTGGAGATGAAGAGCAATTTGCACCTTCGTGCTTAAGCACGATCTTGCTTTTGAGATGTTTTCCTTTTACTGAATAATCTTGCTTCTTTCGACCATAACTTCTTATCTAGACATCCTAATGACTTGATTCTTAAACCAATAGATTCCTAACACATTTTTCTATCTCTACATAAAAATTTGTAGCATTCAAAATTGATTTGAAAATGATTGATCAAATGAAATTGTGGGAATCTGTTGGAATAGTGTAAATAGGATTATTTTACTAAACATACTTCAGTGTTTTGATTATATTTGGACCTGTAGGATTTCAAATGAGGTTATTTTTAATTTTTAGTAAACTAGAGAAATAGGACTACAAATTATATGAAGAAGTAGAATTTTTAATCGGACTCTAAGATGTTTAATTTTTGGATGGAAGTTGTGCATAGTATATTGGTTTTGAATAAGAACAGCTCGAAAATGTTTGAGGTATATCTTTCAAATTACTGAACCAAATTGAATAATTTTGGTGTCAATAGAAACATAAGACATAGGGGAACACTTTTTTAGGAGATAGTATGACCAAATTACATCATTTTCACTTTCTGATTGAATATGAACAGTAGACCCAAAATTCAGTTTTTATGGAAAAATCTGAAAGTGATTCAATGAGTTATAAATTGTGATTTCAATGGTTGTATTGAGATATAAACCTAAGTATAAATTATACTTAGATTAGTTTTGATATGAGAATGACTTTGTGATGAAATTGATCGAAAGATACCCAGTATTTTCATGAACATACATTGTGCATATTTCATTTCATATATGTGCATTGTTAAACACTTATAATTGTGCAAATTATGATATATGTGTATGTTATTTGATATAGAGGAGCAACTGGAACGTCAACCTCTAGACATTGCCAGAACTTCCAGGCATTAGCTTCAGGGGCAACTTGTGAGTAACCTAGACGGTTCTACTCAATTATTTGTTGTGTTAGATTATGTTTGAATTGCTTAATGAATGTGAATTGAATTGTGTTGATTTTAGGACAGAAGGTCCGATGATTGTGAAATGTGATTTGATATTGAAGTGATGCTTGAATGTGAATTGGATAAACTATATGCTTCATAATATGATTGATTGTGATAGATTCATTCCATACATGAATGCACAATCAGATAATGACAGTTGTGATCAGAGTAGCCACCGATCAGAGCTTAAAGCTCAACATATGAAAAGAGTTTCGAGCTCATAAAGTGATTAAGAGACTAAGGCTCACTATATAAAATGAGGCCTGTATCAACATCGAATAAGGGACAGTTAGCAATGAGCCCAGTATCTAAAATAGATATGGGACAGTTTAGGCAATCGGTCACAACAATGTAACAATTAGAAAGGATTGTTTGAAATGTCGAATTGATTGCTCTTAAATGTAAATGTGATATGTGATACCTATGCGAAAGTGCAAAGATGTGAATTATATGTTATGTGAATTGTTGTGTTGCATGAATTGAGTGAACCATTGATGATAGTTACCTCACTGAGTTCGTAAAACTCACTCAAAATTTGCAAATATTTTTTAGGATCAGAAGAATACCCCGTTAGACAATGGGAGTATACCTACTACGTGCAAGTGAGAGATAAGGGTCGGGATCAGTTCGCGTCTGCATTTATAATTTCCTAATTTTATATAAATTTGTATATTCTACGATTTATGTACAATATGTATTCTGAAAGTTTTGTAAAATGTGTATATGATTTATGTTGTAATGTACTGTTATGTATTTGTGAAAGGGCCCAATTTGCTATTGAAAGTTCTGTTGATTGTATTGTTGTGATTGAAAAAGTTTAAGAATAAAGTGGGCCCGATTTGAAATGTTGATTTCCGCAAAAAGGTGTGTATGTTTGTTATCCAAAAAACTTTATACCGATTTTGGACTGACTGAGTGCTTTAGCATGCCACCCTTAAGGAGCTCAGACTCGGACATCATTAATAATGTCGGGTACGTGTCTTGCGGGAGTGGAGTGCTACATTGTGGGGTTGGAATTTTGATTCCGACACTTCCGTTGCTTTCCATGTATGTGATGCATGGACCCATGGCTCCCCAACAAAGGTTATTAAATGAAACCGAATCTGACAACTGGCTGGTTCAAACTACTTTCAGTCAAACTGGCCGACCCAGTTTGATTTTTAAAATATTGTTCATAATGATGATCATAGTCTATTTGAACATTCTGATAATTCAATTCTTCCTTCTTCTTTTTTCAGCATATCCAACATATCCATATCATGCTTTAAGCCTAACTCCATCAAACTTCTAATGGACTCATATGGAAATTTATAAAATATAGAGATTACTCTTTATCCTTTATCTTTGGAAATCCCTTTTAGAACTAGCATGCTTAGTTCATCAATACCCATATTCTTTTTTCTTTTAATCTTACCCTTAACATATTTATTTTCCTACCTTTCCAACACTCCACCATAATGAAATTAAAAATTGACCAACATTTGCAAAGGCAAACTATGACTAAATACAAAATGATAAATATTATAAGAAGAAAAAAAGAAGCAACAACTAAGATGAGCAACAACTAAGAAGAAAAAAGAAGCAACAACTTAGATGATTCATTTTTATCCCATTAACTAACAGTGCACAAAAATAGGTTAGCATGATTGCATCAAGATAATATGCCCACATTTTCAGATGCAAGGAGCTTCATAAAAGGCTAGTATTACATCAAAATAATACAAACTGAAACGTTGGAAAGGCACCAGAAACATACATTTACAAATTTCTTGAATTTTCCATAATATTTCACAACTTAGCAGCCACACCTACTGAAACGATCATAAGTAAGTCATTTTGAGGATGTACCACTTAAAAAAAGAATGTATCCACAACATACAAATAAGAAACTACATTTAAAAATTTGAGATAAACAAAATGGAATGCATTCGATAATTACTAAATAGAGATCATATTTTTCAATAATTACCAAATGGAATGCATTCAATAGTTACCAAATGGAATGCAAGTTGAACCAAATATTAAATATTAGAGCATAGAACAAGCCAAATAGAAATTATCTTTTTCAGTAATTACCAAGATGTACATATTCTCCATACAACATAAAACAAAGTATGAATCGACCATCATGCATTCAGTTACTCTTTTTTTTATTCGACTTGCGTTTCATATTGAAAACTAAGTGTTGGAGTATTCAAGGTTTTCACTGTTCAATTTGTTATGTACACATACAAGTCAATCCTCCTTTTTAATAACAAATAAATCATACCCTAGCATAATCTAATTTGAAACCCTATTACCGTAGCACAATACAATTTCATTTTCTTGAAGCACAAATCCAATTTGAAACCCTAGTATAACAACACAACATTTCATACAAAAACCGAATTAGAGTGGAAAGAACAATAGAGAGAGAGGATCAATCGTACCCTAGTTGGCGCTACAGGAAGTCCGGCAACAAAATCTTCAATTTTTACCTGACGAAAAAATCACTATCTTATGAAGCATCCACGCACAAAATCACAGAGAGCGTTTGTTGGTCTGATGTAGCAAATAACTTTACGATAGAAGAAGCACCAACGCATGAATTCACTCTCTTATGAACTTTGGGGGATTTGGAGGATTTTATGTTACAGATTAGGGATTTCAAAGTAAGAGTTTTAAGCGTTGATCGACAAAGAAGAGAGGGAGAAGGAAGGAGACTTGATTTTAGTTGAAACGACGTCATTTTATTATCAAAGCTAAACGACGCAATTTTGTTAATAAGACAATCTTCTCCTAAACCACTTGAGGTGTTTGATTGGTGAGGGGTGTCGACACGTGGCATTGCCATGTTAGCATAAATAACGGTGAGATTAACGTCGGGCTAGAATTGAAAAAAATTAAAAATTTGGACATTTTATTGTTACTTTTTAAAGTTCGGGCTATAATTGAAAAATTGAAGAAAATTTGTGTTTTTTTAGTAATTAACCGTTATTCCATGTTCTAAATGGTGAGAAGTGTGCATTAAGTTTCACCTTTTTATCTTTTTTTTATCAAATGAACATTTCATTGTTTTTATTTCTTGTACAACATTCTATTTAGATATAATAAGTTGTTTAGTTTCTCTTGAATTTTCAAGGAACGTTTGTTTATGATAAACAAGTTAATTTAGATTAAGATTAAGATTATGATTATGATATTTTGCCAGTCTTTCTTTACATGTTTAACTAACCAACCTAGTGGATAGAAATTCTAGATAAAATACTACATTTTCATTTTGCTTACTATTTCTTGTTGGATGGAGTCCAAAGTTAGTTCAAAATTGCTAGCATAGTAAACTTTCAAATTAGCTCTAGTGAGAGAATAGAAATCGAATATTAGAAACCTTGTAAATGAACTAACTTAAATAGATAGTGGCTTTCAAAGTCTAGGAAGTACATTGCTTTTATCAACACACCTTAAGAAAACCACATTTTATCCTCAAACATTCATCCTAAGATATTGTTTAGTATGACCTAATTATATGTGGTTTGTCTACTATTAATTATTCTCAATTGTTTTTTCATAGGGGTATTTTAATTTGATTTGATTTGATCATAATTGTATGTTGAGTATCTCATCTACATGTCCTTTGTTGTTCTTATTTGTTAAGCATGAAAGTTAGCTTTGATGTAGTTACTGTGATTATCGAAGTGTACACAGTTTTATTTATTAATAAGATCAAGGGTCTTGTAACTATAAGATTGAGGTATGTTATAATCTATTGTATTGTTGTTTGAATGAAAATCTAAGATTAAAGTCTTTACTACCCAATAACAAAATAAACAAGTTACAATATATTGTAGTAAGTTTACTATTATATGTTTGGGTTGTTGATGTGAATTTAATATTTCTATCATATAAATCACAATGTTAAGGTTATGACATCTATGCTTGTTTTACAAATTCTAAGAGAAAGCACAAAATGAATTAAGCTTATCAATATCTCCCAAAAAAAATATGATTGGGATGATGGTGCGTGAAAGGATATGAGTATATGACAATAACAATGGCTTAGGATGATACACGTATTGATTGGGCATTGAAGGTTCATAAGGTATCACCTCATTAGTATGAAAAATTGAAGGTGAGGTTATTTTGCTGCTGTATTTGGGGAGCATCTGAAAATTTTATATAAGTCTTGAATAAATTAAATTAATTATTTTACTCTTAGACAGAGAGGCTAAATTATAGTAAGGAACACCCAACAAATCGACATTTGGAAGGGAGGAAGCTATGGTGATCCCTATTCGGTGATTCAAAATATACAGAGCAAATATCAAAAGAAGAGGTTATCCAAAATATACAGAGCAACTATCATAAATAATTACTTGATATCTGATCCCTATTCTGTGATTCAGCAAATACGTGGGAATTGATGAGGATAGGAAACTCATTGTCGGTGTAATTAGGTATTGATTGGACTCGGGAACTTTCAACTAGTTGACATTGATGGAAAACATGATATGCACTCGTTGCGATCACTCAACAAGTTTTGATGTTACAATTTGATGGCTGCAAACTCCAAAATTTAGAAATAATGGATCCCGAATCATGTCATTGGGTTTGAAGCACTCCTGCACTTCCATTTCAACCCCGAATCTCCCCACCTCTAGAGGAAATTATGCAAGAAATTTGGAGTTTTTTAATCCATAAAACAAATGAGCCATCACAAAAATAGAGGGGAATGTGTATTGCAGACAATTTGCCCTTTGAATTTCATAGCTTTGGAATAGCAGTTCTGTCAAGTCTTGTGCTACCTGACTCGACTCTTGGGAATGTTTCTTACACATTTCTTGCTCGTAGATGCAGCTTTTATAAGAACAACAGATGAGCTACACTTCTTTAACTTTCTTGGTGATCTGAAGCAAAAAAATTAGCGATACTATCAATGGCAGAAAAAGGCAACTGATTCATTTTCAAGCTGTAAGAACTACTACTGGAAAGAGTACAGGAAACTAGTTACGAAAGCACATGCACTTGCCTCTTTTTAGAAAATTGGCCAATATCATCTGGTGTTTCTTTACAAACTTGTTCCATTTTCTCGAGCAACGGTTTCAGACACTGCATAAGAAACCAAAAGCAAGCAGAAAATGTTCAGTATGTCTCACATTTGGCATGCGGATCTTCAGTTTCAAACTCATTTGGAGTTCTACAATTACTAATTTTTGCTGTAGGTAAACCAAAAACATTCACTGGACATAAGAAAATATGTACAAGAGATAATAAAATGTCCAAGATTTAATTTATCAAATTATGCTCACTGTGGGGTTAGTGATACGCAGAAATGTAAAACTAAGTTGATCACCATATCCTTAAAGGAGGTGCTCAGTAGTCAACAAAACCACACATAGAATATTGTCTTCAAAAAGTTCTCTTTCTTAGGGAAAAAGACGGGAAACTTATTGAACACCAAAGAAAAATAAGTGAAAAAGAATCATAGCTGATAGAGCTGCATATTTCCTAAGTTTCAAGCAGAACGAATCGCGGGAGAAGCCATAAAAAAGATGTGTGAATGAGCAAATTGTGAGCTGCAGTTCTAAGCACACAAGTCCAAACTAGCAGAAAGTGGATGATACTTATTCTGTCTGCATCTGCGGTGGAAATCTTGGGAAAACCCATTCAAATGTACATTATTTCCATGTCCAAGGAGTATCCAAGCATCAATATCAAATTACAACTATAACACAAATCAAGTTTCTTGCACCCCATTAGATAGGAAGATCAGAACCAGAAGCTAATTGGATTCTCCTTTCACATGGTAGCATTTGTGTGGTCCAGGCATTATACTTGTAACACGCAAAAATTAGTTAATTTGAGGCCAAAGACCATAGGACAGAAAAAAGAAACAACGCTGTTAAAGTTTTAACTACATATATCTGCTAATTGAAGTAAGCAAGTTATCCTTTTTCATCAGCTTCGAATGATAAAGCTGAAGGCTTTAAACTGAGGCTGGATGTTAAGTCACTAATAGCGTGAGCAGTCTGTTAAATTTGGGAAATCTCACCATCAAAAGCATGCAAACCAAGCTGTCACTTTCATAAATCAAAGTTAATGGATGATTCAAAAGTTTACCTATTGAGTTTAGTTTAGATAGTTGTGCGTGATTATGGACTGCTTCTTGTGAAACAGGAATGTAACTTAAGCTTAATCCAACTACAAGCACAATGAAATTATGTAATGCCACAGGCAGTTAAAAGCAGCTTTAGTGACATCAAACCAATAATCGATCTAATCATTAACACTTTCCGAAATTTTCCTGTTTCCAGATAATAAAAGTCACAACAAAATATGCACAAGTACCAGAAAAAAAACACATAAAAGTTATGCATCAGCATTACTGAAATGGCTCAATCTTGAATAATCAAGTGTTTACGATGATGGGCCAAATGCAGCATCATTTATGAGCTGTTCCTTTGATATTTAATTGGACAGTTATAATGAAACATTGATTCAACAATGTGCATGAATTTAAGAACTTCAATGAAAGTTTTTCAAAGCAATTCAGTTCCAATGCTAAACTTGCATTTGTCAGTTCATCTAACACATACAATACCAGGGGATAAGAAGCCAAACATAACACTTAAGTCCCAGCTAGGTAGTTTATTGAAAACTTCATGAGCTCAAATAGATCATTGAAAGTTTAAGAAACTGCACTACGTCACTACCAGCAATCCAAGTAAATCAAGTCGAATAGCACCAATCACCGAAGTAGCTTCCAGATATGGGACCAATTATATGGCAAAGCCATGTATATTAGGCAAGCAACAGGTAGACTTAAGAAACTAACATTACTTGACGGGGCTAAGTCTCCTGCAGTAACAACATTCGAGCAGCCCATTTCCTGGTTCAAAAGCTTCGCTCTTTTCTTGTGAACAAAAGTTCCATTCCCATCTCCAGGACCCATCTCAAGTTTCTTCCTTTTCTTGTTAGAACCAACCAATGATCTAACTCTCTTGTCCCTTACTTTCCAAACATTCTTCTTTCTAAAGACTAACTTATCAAACTTCCATTCCTCGCAACTTGTATCAATTACAGTGACTTCACTCCTCGAGTAACCCTTGAGCTCTTTATCACCATTAAACTTCTCCTTCCTTTCATCCTCTTCTTCTTCCGCGGCCTCCGGGACATCGTAATCACCCCCACAATCAACGCTACCAATATTACTCTTCTCTTCCTTGGTGCCAACATTCGAGTTATTATGAGAATTTAGAGAAGACGCGGTGGCGGCGGGGACATTCTTTTCTTTCCGCGAATAATTCGGTTCGATTTTCTCAGTAGCTGGCATCGAACGGACGCAGAGCTTAGGGTTAGGCTGTTTCCTGGGCGCCTTTTTTGTGGTAAAGTCCGGATTTTGGTTGGGGTGACCCATGTTGAAGAGGCCAGAGAGAGCACTAGTGATTATGTTGAACCATTCTTTGTCTCTGCTCTCACTACAAATCTCCTCCGTGGCTTGTCTCAGGCAAGTGAGTCGGCTATCATCGGACTTGGAGTTGGAATGGGACAGAACAGGATTAGCATTATCATCTTCGTTTCTGTTGTGGAGGAAGTGGTCAAGGTCGAGGTCGAGGTTGTCGGCTTCCGTAAAGCCTTTGCTAGAACGGAGGCGGTCCAGCCACGTTTTACCAGACTTGCCGATGGAGAACGAACAAAGCATTGGGCTGAGGAGGTGGAGCAATACGGAAAGGTAAACGGTGAATGAGGAAAATAGAGTCACTGTCAGAGGTGTGGGGTGGGCGATTGTGTCTACACTCTACACTGCGCTTGGAGGGTGCACGATAACGTTTGCGGTTGTTGAGTGGTCGCGACGTGGCACCTCGGTGTAATAATTACTTACTTTAGTCAGTTTTCTACTTTATATTTTAAAAATAAATGAAACTTACCACACTCCCTCCGCGTTCGTTCTTATATTATCAATTCGACTGAAGCTATGTATTGTACGACATTCTGCAGCATTTATCGACCAAAGATGATGCTGTTCTTACGTGCAGTGTGGATGGCGTTTCTTTTTTCGGATTCTTACTGGATTTGGTAGGCGGTGGAAGCTCCAGTTTGGTGAATTCTTGGAGAGTCTTTTGCGAGATATTGGATTTTTCGCCTATTGCTTCGGCGTAACCAAAATGGAGATTTCAGGTACTGACTCGCGTCCACTCGGTTACTTTTCTCACTACGATCTATGCGTTCTTTTATGGTAACGTTGGAATAAACTGAGGCTTTCTATCGAATTGGGACGATTGTTAACTGTAAAGCGCATATTAATCGATTCGAATTTAAACTTTATGGCGTTGAGTTGCTTTTGCTGAATCTCATCCTGTTGTGACCTTGAATCACTTCCCATCATAACTGGTCCTCATAAAGCTTTTAGTGATTGAATCCTAGATTTCGAATTTTGTTTTCTTACTAGCTCCTGATGAGAGATGATATTCACCCACTAAACAAGTCAAGACTTTTGGCACCTTAATTTGTTTCCATCTTCACCCACTAGTCAAGCTCTCCGTCATCTTCTATTCTTGATAGTCTTGGAACTGCTTATCATCTATTTAAAAGAGCTGCAAACTTGAAACTGGCCTTCTGTTGACTGAAGAGTTACAACTTCAACGCGAATCTATTACTTATAATTCACCGCCATGTTCACTGCTCGCCAAAATTAATCTCATCGAGAACATGGTAGGAGACACTGAGGTGGTCGAGGAAATCAGTATTCAGTCTTTTGGTCATGGGCGCTTTGTCCACTCCACGATTCCAATGGACACTCACAATTACGTGTTACAATTGTGGAGGTAAGAGAAACGATGCCCACGCATGCTATTCACCAACGATAAGGATTGGAAATTCCAGTCGAATCTCGCCCAAGCCAACGTCCTTTATAGCCAACACCAACAAGAGTCCATCTTCCTCTTGGGTGGTTGACTTACGCTCAACACATCATGTTACTGTAGATATGGGAAACCTGAGAATCTGAATTGGAAAACCTGAGATGTGTCAATAAAAATATGACTTAATTGATTGGAATAGTGTTGGCAAGGTGTCAGGATAGAATTGTGGCAAGGTTTCGGGATAGAACAGCATCAGCACTCTTTGTATATGGGTCACTTGCAACTAATTTTGTTCATATAAACGAGCACAAACAATTTGAAAGTCACCAAGCTACAAAATTGTAATTCTAACAGTTACATTAATTTGAATAACATCTAAACAAGTTACAAATTGATCAAATTATACCTCAAAAAGTCATGGAAAAGTTGTTTTGTATTAATTTATAAGCATCTTAATCATTAATAAGTTTACTTTTTACAATATTGTTGCAACTTTGCTTCAGCTTATGTTGCAACCCTTTTTTCTTGTGTAATATAGTCCTACATTTTATATATAGTATGAGCCAACATTATTTTGATGTATGTTTTCAATATTTATGAAGTATAAATTAGTTCTTTTTTATTCTATTATGATGTTGTCTTTGTTCCTCCTGATTTTTATTTTTTTACATCATTGTTCCTTCCTTTTATTTGTGTTGTTTTAGATTGGTTAAGACTTAATTTAGAGCCCATTCTCCAACTTCTTGCCTCTAGTCTTTTTTGTCCTTTACCTTGAAATTTACAATCTCTATCGATATAAATTGCGACATATCCTTGATTCTTCTGAAGCTTGGCATCAAATTTCTCAGGTAAATTTGTAAGGACTTCACTAATAACTCTCTTATCTTTCAAGTCCTCTCCAAGTAAATTTGATTGATTTACAATCTTCATGACTATGTCACTAAACTCTTTGACATATTTGTGTTCTTACATCTTTAATTGTTTAAAATCCCTCCAAAAGTTGAGAATATGAAGTTCTCATTTTATCTAAACCTTTAAAATCTTTCTTCATCTTGTCTCAATTTTCTTTTTTAGTCTCAGATGATTCTTACTAAAATACATCAAAATCTAAATGTTAGCTTTTAACAATGCAAGATCTTTTTTGTTATCCATTGGTGAGACTTAGACAAAGACTAGCATGACTTAGGCATGTCAAATGATTAAGGTGACTTAACTAGGTGGGATTTAGCACGTTTGAGTTTTAGTTGATTTAGATAGACAATTGGTGCCATGATCAACTTGGCTATAGTGAGTTAAAATAGTCAAAGACATTTATGGTTGGACTAAGGACAATATTGTGCTCAAATGATGAACTATAAACAAATAGACTAAACTGTGGATGTGCATTGATTGGACCATATGCGAATTGACTCAAAATTTGGTTAAATATCATCTTTTGATAAAGATCATGTGTGAAATGATACAGATAGTGGGTTAAAGTATGAAGAAAGTAGAAGGACATGGCAAAAAACATGGCAAAGAGGGGTGATATGTCAGAAACTTCATTTTTCACATGTTTATTTTATTTAGTAGTGGATTAATTGTAAAGTGGGACTACCAATTAAAGTAGTGTCTAAAGTGATTGGGATGTCAATCACCAACTAAGAAAGTGATTTAGTAGCCTAGTGTTCACTGTCATGTAATCCTACCTATCAAATACCTTAATGCCTTTAAATTGCTCTTGAAAAAGGTGTTTTCATCTTAGAGAGAGTTCGAAAATTCTAACCTTTTGTAACTATTTTGAGAGGGATAAAGATTAGCTTTTTTGTTGTTGTAGCCATTATGAATCTTTTTCTTTTGTTATTGTCAATCTTGTTTGGCTAAGTTAAACTCGTTTGTTTATTTAAATCTTTGTGTGAAACACTTGAAACTCAAAAGATTTAGAAAGGTTAAGTTGAATCGTGTGAGTTAAACTATCATACTAAAATATTAATGCATTTGAGTGCAAAATCAGAGTTATTGCCAGAGTTTAATATTTGGTATCACATCTTTGTTAATAATCAAATGGCAAGGAGACAACAATCTTGATGAGTGCATTACTTGGATGAAAGAGCTCTTTAAACGTTTGCTTGTGGGTGAGGAAGAATTTACTCATTATCTCAATTAAAGTTCTTGTAGAGAAAAATCAAAGCATTGAAAGATTAAATGGTTGACTTAATGAAAGGCACTGGAGGATGCTAATTTTCAGATAACCATCCTTAAGCTTCTTTTTTTTTTTGCTAATCAAGAAGTAGGGTAAGTTGAAATCACTTAAGTTTCATGAATTGAATTTTTTTGGGCATTCAAAAAGCTAAAGAGCTTAAGAATATTTTATAGGATATGGAGCAATAGTTGATTGCTGCCAAAGTGTTGGTTGCTGAAAATTTTAATGTTTCTATAATTTATCTTGATGGAGATGCAAAATTCTAATGGAGAACGAGGACTTTCGATGAAATTAGTGTTGGTAATGCTCTTATATACATATGGAAGAATAAAGGAGCTGAAGGATCCAGTTTTTCCAAGCAACACTCCCTAACTTTCTAAAGATATCTTAAAGGGGTTAGAGTAAGATGGTTGGGTAATTAAAAATATGTTAAATAGGAACAAACTCTTCAACTTCATGTGTGAGTTACAATTATGGACATAGATAAAGTTACGTCAACAAAACATCAATGATATTGTGGATGTTATAGTTGTTGTGGAAGCTTTAGTGGATTTTAGGGTATTGAAGGGGACCTTCACTTCCTTATTTTTTCCAAAAGGAGAAAGCTAACAACTATCAAGATAAGTGTGAGGGGAAAAAAGAAGAAAGACTATGGTAGCTAAAAGGATCATAATAACAAAAGGGAAGTCCTAAGAACACAAACAAATCCAAGCAAGACAAGAAAGCTTAAAAAAAAACTAAAATTACTTCTTATATCGTGGTCCTTATTAGCTTAAGATTGTCCAAAGAAAGAAAACTAAATGTTTAGATAGCAAAACGTGAAGTTGAAAATGATCATTCATAAGTTAAGCTTAATCTTATCATCTTACTTAATATAATAAATACCAAAATTAGTCCCTTTAAGTGGTTAATGTATGTGGGAATATAGGTCATTAAAAAGGAACTCATAGCTATGTTCAATACAGGTGCCACTCATTCGTTCATGATGTAATGAATAGAGAGAAAGTCAAAGTTAAAATTGAGCATAATCTTTATAAAGATGAGAACTCCTATGCGAAAGGGAAAATAATGGTAAAAGTTAACTACAAAGTTCCAGTGAGTGATGAAAGTTAGTGTACAGAGTTTAACATAATATTCATACCTTTTGACAAAATTGATATAATTTTGAGCATGGATTTCCTTAAGATAATGAAATTATGGAAGTAGTTTGACGAGTTATTAGAGGCGAGAGATATTCAACCATTAAAAGTCCCTTACATTGCCCCTATACTTTTCGAAAAGAAGTAACATAAAACATTGTTGATGTGTATAGACTATCGAGTTTTGACTAAGGTAATACAGTTAAAAACAAATACCATATGCCTTTATTGTTGCATTTGTTTTACCTTGTTCATTGCTCAATAATCCATACATATAAAAAATACTTCATCTTGCTAATCTTGAAAGTTTCATTGGGGCATTGTAAAGACCTTTTGATGGTTGGATGTCTCCTGCCTTTAACAACTTGAAAATGATTTCCATAATTTCACCTACTCTAATGTGGATATCCAATAAAAGGCACAAGTAGGAACAATTTACTAACATAAGTTTAATCTTAAGATTGATTTCTCAATAAAGGAGAATAACCTTTGGCAATTCCTTAGGCATCACATTTTCAAAGTTCCTCAACACTTTGAAAAGCGAATCTAGAAATTCTATCACGTAGTTTTCAACTATATCCCATATAGTTGCAAGGTAAGTTGACATACCTTTCTTAAGTCTTTTTTCTATGTTCATAGTTGAGACAAGTGCCATCTTTATCGTTTTACTTGTCATTGCTCCATTGAATCTACAATAATGATAGAACCTGAATTATGTTTATGCATAAGCATCACATCTATGAATGTGGACACATCATCACTTTCACTACCTTAAAGAAATTGATGTTCAAAATTATTGATAGGTATCACCATTATATTAAACTTCCTATGCCAAATTTCAACACTAACTGAAATGTTGTAGTTAGTTGCTACCATGACTTGCACTTTTGTATGGGAGTTGTCATTTTTCTCTATATTTTTCTAAATTTCAACCCCAATTTTTGCTCCATTTAAAATCCCATCAAGAAATAAGTAGCACATGTATCTAATATATCTATGAGTTTCTTCCTATTGACTTGTATATCCACATATATTAATCGTTAAAAGGGACTAGCTATAATACTTATTACATTAAGCAAGATAATATGATTAAGTCTAGCCTTTGAATGATCATCTTCATCTTCACTTTCTTTATTAAAGCATTTAGTTTCTCCTTTTCTGGACAATCTTGAGCATAATGAGGACCATTGTGTTATAAATAACCCCATTTTTTCTTTGAAGCTTTCTCACCTTATTTGAGCTATCTGCATTACTTGAACTTCCCTTTGTGATCATACTTCTTTTGGCTACCACACTCTATCTTCTTCTTTTCCTTTGCATTTATCTTACCTTTCACCTTTTGAGAATAAAAGTGGAGGAGGGTTTGGTATCCTGAGATCCACCAAAGAATCCGCAACAACTATCCCACCTATAATATACTTGATGTTTTGATGATGTAACTCTATTTGTACCTATAATTGTAACTCGTATATGAAGTTGAAGAGCTTATCATTATTTGACATGTTTTCAATGTCAAAAACTAATGAACTAAAATGTTAAAGATAATTCCTCACCTTACTAGTTTACTCCAAATGCTTCAAGGCATCTTCAAAAAGTTAGGAAGTGTTGCTTTGAAGAAATTGATCCTTCAGCTCCTTTATATTCTTCTATATGTATTAAGAAGTATGGCCAACACTAATTTTGTTAATTCCTTATTCTCCACTACAATTTTGTATTTTCATCAAGATATATTGTAGAAATATTAATTATTTCAGCATTTGGCATGTTGGGCCTTGTTTTTGAAGCCCAACAATCGCTTCAAAGTCATAAATCGCGAACATATTACCTTGTAAGGTTATTTTAATTAACCCTCATTGGCCATCAACAATTCTTCTTCTATTGGACCCTACACCCCACTGCCCACCTGAAGGTGTTTGTGGGTTATACCGCGGCGTGTGTTTGTAGGTTATACTGCGGCGTGTGTTT
>JANVCL010000003.1:26997883-27009313 GCA_026546855.1 Erythroxylum incrassatum | reverse complement strand
TTAACGGACACATGCTATACCAACATTCTTCAAAGATTTTTCCAAGTTTCCAACCCTCATTTAATCATCAAACACTTCAAATAACACAATCATAACCATTTCCTCTAATTTCAATTAAACCAAGCCCCCTAGCTCACTTGCATCAAATTTTAGGGTTCTAATCTGAAGTAGGGGGCAGGATGTTACATTCATTACTGTAAATTAATTATAAAAAATGATATTTGTCCCCTAACGTTTAACATAAAGTCTAAAATAGCCTATGTCATCATGTCTAGTATCAATTTGTACTCTAATGTTTAGAAAATAACATAATTTGAATGCTCAAACTTAACTCCATTAGGTTTCTACCAGATCACTATCACAACATTGTTAACTTATGTGGCATGCCAATTGTACAATTTTGACCATATAAACACTAAAATGGCTATTATAAAATTTATTTTTAAGGCAAAATGTATAATTCAACCCCCTTTTCATATAAGGTCTAAGATAGCCCTTATCATTATCTCTAGTATCAATTTGCATTCTAGCATTTGCAAATGACATCACTTGTACCCTCTGATCATTAAATTTTGATTAGATCTCCATTATGACACTGCTAATCCATGGTATATGACATGTCAATTGTGGAATTCTGGCCATTTGGATCCTAATGTGACTATTATGAAATTTATTATTTTTAATTTTATAAATATTTCATTATTTAAATTATTAACATAAAAGCATATTACATTTTTATTTTGCCCAAAATTGTGATTTATACCTTAATATTTAAAAAAAAAGTCTAAGTATGACCCTAATGTTATCTTTGGTACCACTTTGTGCCATAATGTTACTAAAATAGTACTTATTACATCTTAAATAGGGGACAATGGTGGTAAAAAAAAATAACAATGACTTATTTAGACTTTCTATAGAACATTAGGATGAAAATTGTTCCTTTAATAAATATTAAGAAAAATCATTTTAGAATTACATCAATGTTTGGTAGGTGCACATCTCCTAGTTAAGACATCATATCGGCTAAATTAATGGTTCATATACTAGAAATTGCTAAAATTTTAACTTTTTAGGATTTAGGGTGATATCGGTATCATTTTAAAAATGTTAAAATGTAGGAAGATATCATAGATATCAAAAAAAAAACTAACATAAACAATTTAGGAAATATTAGGAGGCAATTTATACCTTTCACCTTTTATTTTTATACGTGCAGCTCTTTATTAACTACTTTATCAACTTCTCCTGTAACACTTTTCCTTACAAATTATAAAAATCTAAAGCAATACAAATTAGATTTTAACAATATGTTACTAGTAAAAATATAAAAGTACCAATAATTATCTGATAATAAATATGATATAAGAATTATAAAATAATCTCAATTTACATAGAAACATAATTTTTTCACACTTTCTTCAATAGTAAAGATGTGAATGATACTTATAGATATAAGAAAAGAAATCTCAAAATTAATAAAAATTTTACATGTATAATTATTAATTATAGTATATAATTTTGACGATGGTGTGAAATTTAGAAGTTCAATCATGATAATTTGTAGAATATGTGAAGATACTGTTTGAAGTTTATCGCACTTTTTATAAATTTATGTCAATTTTTTAGCTTTTATGTTATGTTTTACTTATTATATAATAAAAAATTAATATTCAAGAATTTGATAATTAAATTCACTTTTTTACAAAAACATATATGGTTAATAATTATAATAAATTATCATAAGTTCATATTTTCTAATGAATATGTAAACTTTTCGTAAATATGTATTAAAAATATACTTATATTATATTTTAGTTTTATAACATATATTAATTTATAATATGTAATATGTTTTCTTCATAAATTTTTATTGCATATATAAAAATAAAAATGTAATATATTTTTGTGTTAATAATTTAAATAATTAAATATTAACAAAATTTTCATAAAACTATATCAACGTCCACGTCGCTAGAATTTTATAGCTAACATGTCATGTGTCATAAGTTAACAGCGTCGTGATAGAGATATGATGAAAACTTTATAGAGTTAGATTTGAAGGGGCAAATTATGCTATTTTGTAAATGTTAAGGTACAAAAGTTATCTTAGACTTTATACATAAATTATACTTTTTATATAAAATAATTAAGAAGAATATTTTACTACTCTTGACTAGTAATGATTTACGAATTCTATAGCCAAAGTGAATAAAGATCTAAAAATATTGTTTCCAAATATCAATTATAAATTAATTAATAATTAGTAAGCATGGATATGCTTGAATTTAAATGAAATATGGTTAAATTTAAATAGAATAAGCACTAATTCTATACTCTATGTTCAATTGTAATATAAAATGATAAAAGATTTAAATTATATATTATAACCATGCACAAGTAGATTAAGTCCAGCCATTAAATATTCTTAATATTTGGTGGTCATGACATATTATTACATATCAATCTTAACATGTAATTATCAATATTATGAATATCATACTAGACCTGGTTCTAGTAGTACAAGCACCAATTAATACTAGGTATCAGTTCAAATAATTTTATAAAATTACAAAATAGTCTATAAATTTTATACAATTATCTCTCAATATATTATGTTAGTTTGTGACTTTACTTCAATTATGACTCAATAAATCATAATAATATAAATTTGATATAACTTTTTTTATTTTTATTAATATTATATATTAGATATTTCTCATACAAACAATAACCACAATAATTAGAATGCTAAAAGAGATTGTTAAACTCTTATACATATATAAAACTAAGAATAATACAAAATAAAAATATGCATTTATAATAAATTAATTTAATATCAAATGTTATATTTACAGTTTCAAAAGTTATTATAATAATTTTCAAATCTATGCACTAAA
The DNA here is from genome assembly GCA_026546855.1 of Erythroxylum incrassatum. Classification (NCBI taxonomy): domain Eukaryota; kingdom Viridiplantae; phylum Streptophyta; class Magnoliopsida; order Malpighiales; family Erythroxylaceae; genus Erythroxylum; species Erythroxylum incrassatum. The sequence goes on along the minus strand of JANVCL010000003.1, from coordinate 27,006,416 downwards.
ATGTATATACATTATCAATGTAAAATATATACATTTTAAAAATACTTATTAAATATGTTTAAATTATGTGAAAGTAATATATTTAGATATATAATCTATAATCACTTAATATAAGTACAACTACATAAAAATTTTATTTAATATATTTTTATTTGTGTCTTTATTATTTATCAAATAAATTGCAGATAATTTTATTAAGTCATTAATTTTTATGTATAGACAATATTATTTTATTTAGGAGAAATTTTAAGTTTTTTCAATTCAATACTAAATTTTTTAAAATTAAAATTTAGACTAATACTTGATCGATAGTTTAGTCAATTGGTACTAATTGAAATAATCGATACTGACTAATATCGGAGTCTGTTATGAAACTCTCTTATTCAATACCGAATTTTGGCTGGTACAATATGGCATTCATATGCTTGGTAATGATAAGTTTTTTAATTAAAAGATTAAAGATAAACTAAAAAAATTAATTATGAGAATTATAATTACAATTATTGTCAATATATTAGGACTTTCATGCATAAAGAGTAATTAAAAAGAAATGTTTTAATTTGATTAAGATGGATTTAATTATGAAATTTAAAAAATTCAAGGAATAAATATTAAATATTTAATTTTATTACAATAAAATTATATTTAGAATTAAAATTGAATTTTAATTAAAATTAAGAGTTTAATTTTAATTAAACATAAAATAAACAATAATCTTTTTTATAAAGGACAGACATAAGTGCTTCCGTCAGTGGCTTTCAATTATTAAAATCATATTTTTTATTCTTTAAATATTGTTAAAGGTTTAATATTTGTGTTGACAATTTCATCGATGAAGAAAAGTTTTTAAAAGATACCAAATGAGCTTTCTTTGACATTGTATTATGTGACATTGGTATTGATTTCTTTCATCTTTATGGGCAATAACTATATATTACAATGATAAACAAGAACTCTTCCTCCTCGATCGGTTTCTTTTGTTCCTTGACTTTAACATAAGTGGAAATAGCTTGTAATTTTCTATATCTAGTCCAACTCTAGATAATTTAGTAAACCACATGGTTGGCACTTTATGTTCGATACAATCAGGCTAGACTAGTCTCTTATTGATTGACAACCGTGTCTGTCCAGTACGTCGCAGCTGAGAGAAGAACATGCTAATGTTTCCTGTCTACAGACTAAGGAGGGTTTTGAACATTTAATCAGGTCATTGAGGTTAAAGATGGAGATCCTACTTGGATGTAGATGATGGGTCGTTCTACTCCAATAATGTATTACCAACTATTGAAAGACTTAATTCGATTTTTTCAAAATGTGTTTGTAATTTAGTTAACACCAAATAAGGTGGAAGATTTTCTACTATTATTTCTCCTTATTTTTAACCTAGATGATGAGAGATTTTAGCTCAACAAACTTCTCTCCCTTAATAAGTTTTAGTTAGGATATACAACCTATATATAGGCTATCTTTTTACTTTAATAAAACTCACGTACAATAGCTACGATTTTCATCTCTCTTTATCACTATCCTCTTAATTTCTCCAACACCAAACATGGAGAAGGGAACCTAAGGTAGATGTTTTTACCATATTTAGATGGATCAACCTCCGTAGCAGGTCTTCAAAATACTATTTCGAGTTTAGTATATATCAACTTTCTCTACTAATTGATGTTTTGATGACATTTTACGCTAGTCCTCCCCAATACAAAAGTTGAACTGTGTTTGAGGATGTTTCACAAAAGATTTTGAGAGATTTATTTTGGGATGGAGAATTCCATCAAAATGGTGATGGCATGTTGTTCTAGAGCAATAGAGAATACATAATAGGTTGACAAATATGGGAGTGTGACATATCTTATTATTGTATTACAAAAGATATGAAACAAGAAATTCATATGACTTATATTGTTTTGCATCTTCCATAATAATATTTTGTCAGTATGTTTATTTGGGTAGTTTATTGCTCACTCTTTGAAGGTTCAAATATGGAAATAGTGTTCATCATGGAACTCAAATAGAGTAGCAAGGTGAAGGAGTTCTTTGATCCAAAACTTCATATAGGTGATAATGAAAATAGTGAAAACTAAAGATTATGTAGATGGAAATCTGTTCAACAAAATATTAGGAAACTGTTAATTTTAAGGATCATGATGCTTGAAAATTCAATATTAGAAAGGTTCCAGGTGATGAATGCTGGATATTAGTGAGACAAAATTCCTGTGATAGACCTTATGTAAATCGGTCACAAGGATTGACAAGTTTTTCATCTATTGATAACTTAAGGTATTCAACAGGCACATCATTGACAAGGAACAAGGAAAACTTGAAAATATTATATGACAAAGATAAAGAATAAAGATGGCAAAATACTTTTATAGGTATTTTCTTGTCCCTTTCTTAGTCAGCTTTATTTAGATTTTTTGTGTTAAGCTTAGATTTTCTCAATTATGCTATCATTTTCAGGGAGTAACTTAGCCTTTTATACCAAAGTGTAGTAAGCCAAGATGCATTAATCTACTATTCAAGAACATAGGTTGTATGTCTTTTTGTATTCTTTTGATTTGTTATCATCCAAAGGTTTAAATTCCATTAATAGTGTGATAAACTTAATCTCGTTAGATCTTGCTCTTGGTGAGTTGAGTAGCTAAATATAATTTAAACAATAACCATGCATTTATGGAATAATAAATTATTGCAAATAGTAATTTGGAATTTTTGGAATGTAATTCTTAAGATAGTGTGGTGTTAAAAATAGTGAGAATAAATTCAAAATTCTTCTAATAATCACAAAATCTTCTAGTAATAAGTGAGTTATTTATATTTGTATTTATGGTCCCTTTTTAAATAGAGGATGGGCAATTCTATGAATACTGTAGTCTATTTTTTAATAGTTAAGATAAAATAGAAGAAAGGTTTGTTTCATTCTCCATTCTCTCATTTCTTAATGAAGTGGTATCAGAGTCTTGTTTCTTAAAGTATTATGAAGAGTGATGTAAGGAAAGTAAGAAATGACAAGTAATGGACTCATTTTCTTCCAATTTCCACATCTTACAAAGGTTATGAGAAATAATGTCTATGCATGAAAGCTTTGCTTAACTCTTAAGATGTGTAAGAAGTTGTAAACAAAGGTTATGGGAAGCCTCAATGTGATAAAGAAGCTTTGTCCAAAACAATAAAGAAGGAGCAATAAGCTATCACTTTCATCCATCAATGTGTGGATGATTTAATGTTTAAGAAAGTAGTCAATGCACTAGTTCGGAAGAAGTATGAAATATTTTTAAAAAATGTTTTCAAGACGTTGATAAAGTAAATAAGGTGAGACTTCAAACAATAAGAAGTGATTTTAAAGTTTTGAAAATGAAGTAATCCAAGTTAATTTCATATTGTTATATAAAAGTGAAGGCAATTGTAAATGAATTAAAGAGATGTGGAGACAAAATAGAGATATTCATGGAGTGGAGAAAATTCTTCATTCTTTAACTTTCAATTTTGATTATATGGTATATATCATTGAAAAGTTAAAGTCAAATTTGATTATATGACCATTGAAGTATAAGAAGAATCTTTACAAGCTCATAAATAAAAGATCAAGAGAAGATTAAGGAGATTTATTGGAGTAAGTTCTTAAAATTTAAGAATAATTTAAAGAATGATTGTAACACCCCCTATACGGAACCTATAACCATCCACACATAAGGCAACCAATTTCTTGTACATACATTTATGACATGCATTTTGGTTTAATGATATACATACACATTACAAAACTCAACATTTTTACATTTACATGGTAATCCAAAAAAAAACATACAATTTCGTTTAACCATTACATGTATAATCATCTTTAACTAAAAACGTCTTCCAAAAGTACTTTTTCATCTATCTATTAGCCTTGATCCCTACAGATGTTCCATGTACTCACTCATATGAGTTGGACCTACAAGGATTAACACTTGTGCTAAGCTTGAAAGCTTAATAGGGAAACACTTAGCTTAGATGACCACTCACAACAATCATCCGCCAAGTACATACGTTCATAAACATCACACAAATATAAATAATGATGGTATCCTTAATCAAATAAATAATGCAAACATGCGTAAATATTTTTTCATATACCATAAATTTATCTTCAAAACTCAAACATTAACATTCAACACTCAATGATACAAATTATAAATAAAATGCAAATGCTCATTCATATACCGATTATTTATATTGTCATACTGTATTTCTTATTTATATCTCTTTACTTTAGTTTATGTGTTAGGCCTACACATTTTCTATGGGTATGGATAACGGGTGCTGTAGATATCTAAAGATATCAAACTATGGATATCCGAAGGTATCAAACTTTGGATACCCAAAGGTATCAAACCGTGGACACCGATGGTGTCAAACCATAGCAGCTACACTGTAACCCTATAGGTATGCCTATCTATCTACCACTAAGACAATAGAGCAGGCACTGTAACATTTCTTTTAACCATTTGCCAGTTTCACAATTCATATATTGACAAGTCCTATGATATTTATTTCAAGTCATAAAATCTATATTTGCGTACATGCAATTAATGGCTTATCACCATTAGAAAGGTGTCAAAATCACACTTTTATAATCATACTATACACATATGAGTAATGAATATGCATACAAATCATTTATGTACATGTAAATTTTCTTTGGAATGCCTTATGCTCAATCTTATATTTCAATGTTCAGTCTCCCAATTCATATATGCTAAGTCATATTTCATTTATTTCTAGGTGTTTAAAAATTTTCATACACATTCATAAAGGTTCGGATAAGATGCGGTAGAAATTGGAAACAAAAACAATGCCACAACTGTGACAAACACTTTCTCTATTCATACCTCTACTTGTTCCATAATATTCATATAGAAAACGTCATAATTGGGTTTCTAGGCCTCTAGAAATTTGTTCCTCCATATCTCTCATTTCTATTGTACTAATAATCAGACCATTTAGACTTCTAAATCATAAGATATAGAAAAAATATCACAAGTTGATCCAAAACAGGGGTAACATTAGGTCACCATATTCGATCTCAATTTCCAAGGTCATAAAGCCAGAACTAATTCAGAGTCTCTTCTAAAGATGTTATCTTTATGTCTTAGGTTTCATATACAACTAAAATTACACAATTTGGAGGTTTATAGGTTGGGTATGACTCAAACAATGTGAGTGACTCAAATAAACTCTAGATAGAATTTTGTTGCACAATACTCTCTTGTCATATTCAACTAATTCTATGCTAAATAACACCAAAGCATCATCCCAGCAACTGTTCCAAATTCAAATGAATCTTTTTACACATTCAAATGTACACAAATGGATAAATTAATTAAGTGAAGTCCCAAACCCTAAAATTGGCAGAGTAGTTCTTCTAATGTTTTTCCTTCCATTCATCTTTGGCTTTGCTTAAATAACCAAGTGAAAATGATGGGATGAAGAAGGTGAAATGGAGAGGAGAAAAACCTGAAGTTAATCCATTAAAGTGTCATCCATCTCCCCTTTCCATATGCCTTCTCATAAATTTTCTAGTCCTAAACACATGATTCAATCTTATTGGACCATATGCACAATCCTATTAGACCAATGTTACAATCCCATTAGACCACGTGTTACAATTCTATTGCATCAGGTGTTAAAATTATATTGGACCATGTGTTACAATTCTATTAGACCACGTGTTACAATTCTATTGGACACATATGCTTTAATCTTATTGATTACACATGCTTTAATCTAATTGGTCCACGTGTTAAATTTCAAAAAATTGCATATTGGTCCTTCTTCTTCCTTTAATTCCCACCTTTGCCCATGATCTTATCGACTAATTCCCTTATGTCTTAATTTTCTAATGAAATAAATTTGATGCAATTTGGTTAATTATTTCGGGAGTTATACCTAAAACACTACAGGCTATTCGAAAATAAGGACAACATCCATAACTTAACTTCAAACCAGAATTCAAAACTCTTAGAGGCATAATAAGATTTTGATTCCTTCATGAAAGTTCTAAACCTATATTTCTAGTTTAATCTTCAATTAAAATTATCCAATTTGGAGGTCTATAAGCCAAGATATAGGCAAATTACAAAAATATATTCAGTAGAACCTATTCATTCAACAAGGTACACATCCCAAATCAATTAACTTTGGTCTTATCATACAAGAGTTCCAATTTAACCAAAAACATCCCAATTACTTATAGAATACTTCTTTTATCAATTCCCCTCACCTCACATTCATAAATCTAAGCAAACATGTCAAAAATTTCCATAAAAATTTTACGACTAAGTATATATGTCCATGTCAAAGCGAACAAATTATCCATTTACCCTTGTCTTTTACATTAAGTATCATTATATCTCTTACTATACTTAGATGTACTTAATTCATTATGTTCACTTGTTAATACACCCTAAACATGCTATAATACTTCTAGAGTATATGTTACAATTCTACTCAAAAGTAGGTGTCTTAGTTGTAGTCGATTTATGAGCTAACCCTTAAGCGAGGATGTTCCCATTTTCATCCAAATGTTTAGTTTTCCCTTGTATTAAGGTATTAACAGCTTTATTAGCCCCTCTCAACATTTCTTGAGCACCTACTTCAGCAATAAATGTTTTTCCTATAAAGGTTCTGGTTGGGTCGGTTGTGCTAGGCCCAGGCCCATGTCCACATGTCCACAGCCCATTAAGCGCTAGTCTCCCATGCAAACACAAAGATCTACGTAAAGACCTGAACCTAGTGTCCATACCATATAAAAGGTACTATTTTACCATGATACAGGTACGAGATTACTAACCTAGCTGTTCTTCTCTATTCTCAGTAGCCAAATATTCTACAAACGACTAACTTGAGTGTCAGAGGGGCTTTCCAGGAACCAACCCCCGGCGTGCCTTTATTTATTTTGCAGGAATTTGATAGTTGAGATCAAGCAGAATAATGGATCCGTGCAACAACGTTCAACCTCAGCAAAATCTGGCTGAACCAGTTGGCGCCCACCGTGGGGCCTGCTATCAGGGCACCACATCTAGAAACACACAGGTCAGTCAGGCGGCAGCAGCCAATCTTGATATAGCCACCATCACGGCTCTTGCGAAGCAACGGATGGGTTTGCAGCTACCCGTCGCTCACCCGCCACAGAACCATGATTCTCATACTCAATCTTCGCATCCGAATGATCAACCGCAGCTACGCAATCAAAATCAGGAACAGAGCATCGCCTTGGAAGATGACGCCGAGGTCGATTCGCACCCTAATTCCCAACACCCCCTGGACGCAAACCCTCTCGCACGACCACAAACCTCCCTCACTCAGAAACATATAGAGGAAGCGGCGGATCTATGGATCCGCCAAATCCTGCACTTTTAGCCAGGACAACAGCAGGCTCCCGTTTGGCCTATTGGTATGCCGATCGATCGTCACTCTACCGAAGCACTAGAAAAAATTGTGGGCGATCGAATTAAATATGGGAAAAACATCGATCGGAGTAATGCCGATCGAGACAAGAATGGTGGAAGCGGCCGACCTCACAGTTGGCAAGGGCCTTGGGGGCACAATAATATTGATGAGAGAGGACGGCAGAACGAGGGGATAGTATCGTTCGACGAATCCGATCTCGATGGTGTTAGTTGTCCCCATGAGGATGCGCTGGTGGTCACTCTAAATATGAATGGAAACGAGGTGAAACGGGTAATGATCGACACGCGTAGCTCGATTGATCTATTGTATTATGATGCCTTCGAGCAGATGGAGATACCGGAGGATCAACTACTACCCATAGGGAGACCTATCAAAGGGGTAACTGGAGCATCAGCTTACCCATTCGCCCGAATCTTTGTGAAAGTAAAGTTCGGACAAAAGTCGTGTCAGATAGAGAGGGATGTTGAGTTCCTGGTCGTGAAGTTTGCAGGGGCGTACAACGCAGTAATCGGACAAGTCACACAAAACGCCCTCCGAGCTATTGTCTCCCCTTACTATCAAGTAATGAAGTTCCCAACGTTCCATGGAATCGGTGTTGTTAGGGGTCATCAGGGAATTGCTAGGGAATGTTACTTGGCGAAAACGAAGACACTAGACGAGGCGGTAGTCCTGACAAGCTCTCTCGACGTGAGAGCTGACGAAGAAATGGAGAAGATGAACCCTGTGGAAGAAACTCACAATGTGGTATTGGATGAAACAGACCAATCCAAATTCACAAACCTAGGTTATGGGCTCGAAAAAGACTTGGTCAAAGAAATCACAGATTGCTTGATAGCAAACAAATCGGTTTTCGCCTGGGTGCCAAGCAATATGCCTGGAATTTCCCGATTGGTCGCATCGCACTCTTTGGGTATACGAAAAGATTGCAAGCCGGTTAGACAGAAGAAGCAATGGCACAGCAAGGAAAGGCAGGAGGTAATCAAGAATGAGATAGAGAGGTTGCTCGATGCTGGGTTCATTCAGGAGGTCAAGTATCCTGAATGGCTGGCGAATGTTGTACTTGTGAAGAAGAAAAACG
>JANVCL010000003.1:26972207-26997783 GCA_026546855.1 Erythroxylum incrassatum | reverse complement strand
TGGGATGAAGAAGCTAAAATGGAGAGGAGAAAAATCTGAACTTAGAACCCCCAAAATATCATACATCTTCCCTCTCCATATCCCCATTCTAGAACTTTCAAGGCTCACACCTATGCTTAATTCATATTGGACACACATGCTTTATTATTATTGGTCACACATGCCTTAATCCAATTAATCCATGTGTTAACTTCAGAAAAATTGCATATTGGTCCTTCTTTTTCCTTTATTTCCCATATTGGCCTACAATGTTATATATTAATTTTATTCCCTTATATTTTAATTTTCTAATGTAATAAATTTCATGCAATTTGGTTAATTATTACAGGAGTTATGGCCAAAATAATACAAGCTATTCGAAAATAGGGACAACAGCTATAACTCAACTTCAAGCCAGAATTCAAAAATCTTAGATGCATAATAAAATTTTGTTTCCTTCATGAAAGTTATATATCTATGTCTCTAGCTTAATTTTCAATTAGAATTATCCAATTTGTAGGTCTACAGACCAAGATATGGCCAAATTATAAAGGTATGTTCATGTCGAAATGAACAAATTACCCATTTATCCAATCTTTTACATTAAGTACAATTATGTCTCTTACTATACTTAGATGCACTTAATTCATTTGTTATTCTCACTTCTTAATACACCCTAGATATGCTATAATACTTCTAAGGTATATATTAGGGCCTGATAATGATAGAGGAGAAAAGATTCAATTTAAAGGCTTAGAATAGGAAGAGAACATGATCATAACCTATATAGAAGAAGAAAAAGGAATAGAGACAACATAAATAATGAAGAGAGAAGCTAACCATCATAAAGAGTGTATAAAAAAATAAAAGGAAGAGGACAAGGTTACTATTCAAAAATAAATTAAAAGAGGTATGACAAGTATAAAGTTAAATGTTTTAATTGTCACAAAATTAGTCGTTGTTCTTGGGAATGTCATTTTTCTACTAATAATATTAAAGAAAAGGCTAATCTTATTGATGATAATCAAGAAGTTGAAGTCAACCTTGTTTCTAACAAGTGAGGAAGAAGAAATCAACGTTGATAGCATGTGGTATTTGGATAATAATGTAAGTGATCACATTTGTGGATAAAAGGCAAATTCGTAGAACTTGATGAGAAGATGAGAGGCAATGTTTCATTTAGAAACTTGTCAAAAATACAAACTAAAGGAAAAAGTAAAATTCTCATCTATTCCAAAGACGGTAGTCATAAGTTAATCATCGAGGTTTATTATGTTCATAAGTTAAAAATTAATAGTTTAAGTCTTGACCAACTCTTTGAAAAGGAGTATGAAATCCTCATGAAAAATAAAATTCTTTAGCTGTGAGATCAAAACTCTAATTTGATTACTAAGGTGGCTATGTTAAAGAACAAGTTGAACATTAAAACAATTGAAGCAACATGTTTGAAATTTGATTTGCAAGATGAAGCATGGTATTAGCACATGAGATTTAGTCATTTAACTTTTAAAGCTCCTAAAGTCGTGGGATAAAAGAAGTTAATAAAAGAGATGCCCTTAATTAACCATCCTACACAATTATGTGAAACATGTTTTTCCAAGAAAACGAGGTAGGAAGAATTTTCCCAAAAAAGCAACATCAAAAGCAACTAGTCCTCTTTAACTAATGTACGCTGATGCCTGTGGACTATTTCTTACTTTTCTATTGATGATTTTAGAAGAAAAGCTTGGATTTATTTTCTTGTGCAAAAGTTAGAAACTTTTGTTGCTTAAAAAATGTTAACATGCTTGTAGGAAAAGAGAGTGGCTATAAAATCAAAGCTTTAAGATCCGATCAAGGAGGCGAATTTAATTATAGGGAATTCAATAGTTTTTGTGTAACTCATGGCATCCATTATCTATTAACAATTCCTAAATTACCATAACAAAATGGAGTATCTGAGAGAAAGAATAAAACCATCATTAATATGGCAATATGCATAATGAAGGTAAAAAATATGCAAAAAAAAGTTTTAGGCTGAAGATGTTTCTTGTGTAATGCATTTGCTGCTCTCTGACATCAAATGTCAAAGGTCAAACCTCTCAAAAAGTATAAGTGGAATAAAGCCTAATATCTATCATTTGTGAGCTTTTAGAAGCATTGTATATGCTTCAATGATATATCAAGAAAGATCTAAGCATGATGATAAAAGTGTTAAACATGTATTTATTGGATATGATTTATATTACAAAGGCTATATACAATCCAAACAATGGTAGAGTAGTGATAAGTTGAGAGGTTGAACTTAATGAAAAAGTTATACAGAATTGGGAGGCTCATAAAGAGAAAATTTATAATTTTATTCCGTATTATGTAGAAAAAGAAGAGCAAGAGACCATGATGCCTATACAAGAAATAACTCCACCTCCTTTACTACTTTCATTACATTATGAAGAAAGTTTAAGTGAACAGCTAAAGAAAACTAAAGATTTAGAATATTTTTAATAGTGATGAATTGTATTGTCTTCTTATAGATAGTGAGTTGGTAAATTTCAAAGAAGCCATACAAGATAAGAGGTGGAGATTAGCCATGGATGACAAAATCAAGGCAATTGAAAAAAAAATATGGGAGTTTAGCAACTCTTTCTAAGGAAAATCCACTAGAGTTAAATGGGTATACAAGGTAAAGAAGAATGCTAATAGAAACGTAGAAAAATACAAAGCAAGCCTTATTATCAAAAGATACAAGCAAAAGCATAGATTAATTATGATTATGTTCTTTTGCACCTGTTACTCATATAAATACTATTCATTTACTTTTTTTTGACAACTTAAATGAAATGAAAATTTTATTAACTAGATATAAAGCCAGCGTTCTGTAATGGCTATCTTGAAGAAGAAGTCTATGTTGAAAAACTATTGGTTTATATGGTCAAAGAATATGAAGGAAATGTTTTGAGAATGACAATTATTTATATGGATTGAAACAAACACCAAATGTATGGAATAGCCGTATTGACAAATATTTTTAGGAAAAATGAGTTTGTTCATTTCTTTAACGAATATGCTCTTTACATCAAAATTCATAACAATAAGGAAATTTTACTTGTTTGTCTTTATGTAGATGATCTTATTTTCACCAACTTAGAGATGATTCAAACGGATAATGAATATTCATTTCTCAAGAAAGTTATGCAAAGGAAGTTATGAAGAAGTTCAAAATGATTGATTGTAATTATGTAAATACACCTATGAAAAGGGACTAAAGTTAACAAAGTATAAAGTTGAAGAAAAGAAAATCCCACTGTTTTCAAAATTCTTGTAGGAAGTTTGACATATTTAACATGTACAAGGCTCGAGATCCTTTATTCAGTTAGAGTAGTAAATTGGTTTATGGAAACTCTTACCTCTACCCATATGGAAGTTGCTAAGAAGATTCTTCGTCACCTTAATTAAAGATACACTTGACTTATTACTATTTTATTCCTCTTTTAGTACAACTTTGTGGGATTTTATGACAATGATTTTACGAGAGATATTGATGATATAAAGAGTACAAGTAGTTTACATTCTGTATGAGTGATTGTGTTATTTCAAAGAATTCAAAGGAATAACCTATTGTTATGCTCAAGATCAAGTTATGGAAATGTTTTACAATGACATCAAAGTTTAAAGATTTTCAAAGACCAAGATTTAGACTTGGCATAATGAAGAAAATTTCAAATTAATGTGGATGTTAAGAATAATAATTTGAATTTTCTTGAGTATAATTTTTTTTTGATAAATAAATTTTCTTGAGTATAAATTTTTAGATAGTGTGGTGTTGAAAATAGTATGAATTAATTCAAGAGTCTTCTTATAATCACAAAAGTCTTCTAGTATTGAGTGAGTCATTTATATTTGTATTTGTAGTTTTTTGGTAAATAGAAGATGAACACCTCTATAAATGCCATAGTTCATTTTATAATGGTCAAAATGAAATAGATAAAAGTCAAATTTATAATAGTCAAGCTTCTGTTTTGTCAGTTCTCTCATTTCTCAACAGAAATTAATGTGCACCACACACACAGCTTATATAAGTAAATATGTTCTTTTTGTATTAAATTGGCCAGTGGAATCGAAAAGAGGGGATGGACAAGTAATTGCATGCTAGGTACTATTTTTCCACCACGAAGACATTGGCATTGCATTGGAGATTGCAAAGCTTGGAGTGAAGAAGGAATGAAGGGAACAGTCAAGAAGCTTGAGCATGGTGTGCGTGCCTACCAAAAAGCAAGAACTTCTGGGGCACCAGTCCCTGGATAGGACCACCAAAATAAATCTAGAGTTCTTGAGGATCTTGACAAATGTTGAGAATTTAATAGAAATTGAAGTAGCAGTTGCACCCAACAAACCTTAATGGGTGCTATTATACTTGCTTGTACAATTGACCAGCGATTCACTTACATTTGGTGTAGCAAGAACGTTTGCTAATCCAGGACAGTGCTTAGTGTTGGAATTTATAACGTTGCACCCTTGGTTTTGGAGATTCTCCACATATAACCAAACTGTTCCTCCATTTTGTCAATAACATCAAGAAATGATCTTTTTGTACAACATTCAGAAGATGCTTAAAGTTACCGATGCGTATAAAATAAAAGGGAACGTCTCAACGTTTATTCAATTGGATAGTGTTACTGCTTGTGTTACTCGAAAATCATTGCCCTAAACTCACAGGCTGAGGCTGAGGATGGGATGAAGTGGTTGTGGAAGCAGAATCTGCATTGATCATCTTAGCTGAAAGAAGCAAGGTGCTTAATTCATGTTTCGTTGTTTGGGATATATATACTGTTAGAAATTGAGAATCTTCAGTTTTGACACCAAAGAGAAGCTTCAAGGTCCTGGATCCCAATGAATGGAACTCAGATAATTAGGTCATGTCATCACAGTCCACAGTTGTTTAATACTTTGGTACCGTAAAAATTGATTTAAAAGGATGACTTGGTTTTATATATACCTAACAATTCTTGCAGGGATCTTTTACAGCTTAGAGAAATGAACTGATGGGAATATAAATACTCTCTTGAGAAGTATGCATTGCTTTCACAAGTCATACAAATCTTCTTCTTCTTCTTAGGCAAGGATTAGTCAATGAACCACCAATGTTTCAAAACAGTACAGCCCATCGAATTGTGGCGCCAACTGCACGTTGTTTCTCTTCAGCTCCTCCATAGCCATGTTTCCGCTAACCGCTCGGGCTCCGTTACCCGCCCACTGAACACATATAACTTCCTTCTATCATATTCAATAACATTAACATATAACCAACAACCAGGATGAAGATTGTAACGACATAATAATCTCGTACTTACCCGAACTATGGAATAACTTCTGTCAAAGAAACAAATCCCAACTGCAGCAGCAATAGCCAGTGCTGTCGTTGGCATAATTCCCATGGTCATTCAAAGGCCTAATCTCTCTGAACTGCAGAACTGGTAAATGGTTTGTTTCTTATGCTAGTAAAGGAAGGAACACTTAAAGGAAAGGAATCTGAGATGGCTTAGGGATGAAGGCGGGGTAAAGAATGACTTTTAAAACAAGGAAATGTATTGTAGTCCAACTAATGTAAAGAAAAGAGATAAGAGAAAGCGGATTAGCTAGAGAGTATATAAGGTGTGGCACTAAATGACGAAAATGAATTTTTACATTGAGGAATAATTGTGGGGAGTATAGAGCAAATCGCCAATGACGGGGCAAATACTACAAAAGCTTTTAGCAGTAGACCCAATGTGAAGTGGCCTATCACACATTTGAAGTAGTATATCAAACAAGTTCAAGGTCCTTAAATCATCAGAATTCAGTTGGATAAGCCTATCCTATGACCTATCCGGTTAGGCCTTTGGAAGGGCGGATTCTATAATCACAAGTGAACAGTTTGAAGTGTGTGCCACTCTTCCTTGTTTCTCTGTTTCAAGCAAATTCTTGAGATAATCAAATAATGATACCATGTTGAATCCTTGTTACAATATTTGATGTTTCAGTGGTCGAAGTGCTTCTTGTTATTGATGAAATATACAATACCAACATGTCTGGATATTATTAGAACGAAACATATAATTTCCAATCCTCAAATCAAGGAAATGGAACAATGGTCTCAAATCAATAGACACCTTGCAAGTCGAGGACAAGGCAAAGTGGAAAGCAAAAATAATCTTAATATTTACTGCTAAATAATATTTTATAAACGCCCAAATTTTTGATTCTATGTGGACAAAAAGTTTAATAAAGAATTGATGATATTAATCATCTGTCACGTCAATAATAATAATATTTTACTTTAAGATTAGGTCCATAATGTCACTTGTTCACCATAGGGATATTATAAGACTTAGTCATCTATTTTAAAAAACTTAAAATATAATAATTAATAAAATATTTTCTTACTTATTTTTTAAATTAATAAAATATTATAACGAACTTTTGCTTTCTTTCTTTTTTACCTAACTAAATCACTAATTCTAATTTTATAATCCCCAAATTGTTGCCCTCGACCTCAACCTTAAATTTCGTCTTTCATCGCTTTGATTTCATTGTAAACTCTTCTTCTCCAATTGTAGCGAACTTCTAACAACTTCTTTGCCTATTTCATCTTCTTCAACGATGCATTCTTCGTTCTTTGTCTTTCTTACAATGATTTCCTTTTACGACCGTCTTCTTGCTCACTCGCCTTCTGCTTTCTCCCTCTTCAGCCTGACTAGTTCTTATATTGGACTATAATTAACTTTGTTCGTGTTTAGTATTAGTAGCTTGTGTATTTTAATGTTGTATGCATTCTTGATAAATATTCAAAGTCATCATTTTTCTCTTTCTTTATTATTATTTTTATTTTCAAGGTTGGTTGTTCAACTATGATCTCTTCTAGAGGCCTCCATAGATAAAGGTTTTAATTTCTAATTGTTAAAGTTTCTCTTTCAATATATTCCAATCTATTCATTCACGACAAATACAAACTTCTTATTCTAGTCATATAAGACTTTTAGGTTGTCAACTATATGAAATTATTTGTCTTATTTAGTGTGTAAGTCTAAGAAGAGCAATGTTGGGATGTATCTACCTAATATAGATTATAGAAAATGTAAATCATGTGTGAGGGTAGAATTGGCTAGGAGACAGGCCTATTTGCTTGATGATCTCCATTACCGTAGGGTGCAAGGGGAGCATAAAAAAGTGCTTCTAATTGATTCATAATAGATACCCACCTCCCCTAATTAGTAACCAAAGATAACTAATCATGATTTAAAACAAAAGATAACAAATATTAATATGATGTATAACATAAGATAATGAAATTTTCATTTTTCATTACCTGAACTCTTTTGATTTCTTAATAGTTGTAACTCCACTATTAATGTGGGATAGCTTAACTTCA
This sequence comes from Erythroxylum incrassatum, assembly GCA_026546855.1. NCBI lineage: Eukaryota > Viridiplantae > Streptophyta > Magnoliopsida > Malpighiales > Erythroxylaceae > Erythroxylum > Erythroxylum incrassatum. Next base: position 26,990,417 of record JANVCL010000003.1, on the reverse strand, counting down.
ATCTTACACATCCCTGCAGCTTTACATATTTATTAACACAATTTATTACTTTCTCTGTTCTTATTCTCCTCTTTGCTCTTTTACACATGCATAATCTACAACAGCATCTTTATATTCAAATTCCATTCCCAATCTCTACTGTTATTCCACACCTGCAGGATTATGCCTAACAATTGAACTAGGTCCACGCAAAGCTTTACCTAACTCCTCTCCATTGAGATATTCATCACTATTAATAAAACTACCACAATCAGTTAAATCAATTTCAATCAATTCTTGATTATCCACAACGTCTATATAGAAGTCTGATTGAGCATATACAATATGTTTGTCTAAATGTGCACCATGTTCCTCAACATTTTCATCCATATGTTCATCACATTCTACAATATTTTCATCCACATATTTATCCTACTTATTCATATTTTCAACCTGTTCATCCATATGTTCATCTATATTTACACCATATTCTTCATATTTATGATCCTCTCTTCCATTTATATGTAATATGTTGGGAGCATGGTTAACGGTGTGTCTAAATTGTGAGTTGCACACACATCAACACTCCCATGAATTTGCATAAGGTTTGCTAAATCTATGTAGAAGAATAAGTGATAAAGTTGGCCTCCCAATAGAAGAGACTGCATTTCCCTAATTTTATTTCTGTAGTCGCCTACCAAGGTTTGAGAAATCTCTCAATTCCAATACCGGATACCATTGACTGATCGTAGGCTAAAGATCGAAGTCATGACAATTAGGACTGAAAGGTGAAGGGCAGAGTGGACGACAGGGCTGTTTGTAACTCTTTATGTCAAGGAACTTTGTTTCTGGGGAAGAGAACTACAAAACATCATACCACATGTTCTAACATCCTAACATGTGTATGTTGATACTGTACAACAGGAACCATTAGTAACTGAAATGTTCTAGTTCCAACCAAAAATGAAACACTAAACCTCTCGAGGAAAAAAATGAATTTAGATCACGCGGAACCAGAAAATAATTTTTTTCCCTAAAAGAAGCACCCCTAAAGAATGATTTATTGAATCATCTAGAAGTAACATGACCTAATAAACAAGAACAAAGCAGGATGGATATTTGAGTTGAAGTGCCACTTTGAACAAGAACTAAGAGGTTTAATCATGCAGGAAGTAGTCACAAAGACATAATTCATGCCAATACCATTAAGAATAAAACAAACTTCATAACATAATATTGCATTTGAGTAAATAGATAGTAATAACGCAAACTATCCTGAAAGAAAAAAAGAAAAACACAGCATGAGAATTATAGTGTCGACAAAATTCAACTAAGTTACAACCTTAATTTTCCAAACTACGAAGGAACCTAATCAAACAAACTGAAGCCCATATCCTCGTCACTCTCTTCCTTTGGTTCCTCCTGCACCGAAAAACGAGCCGATTAAACAAAATTGAGGAAAACTTGAAACGTAAAAACAAAAAACCTAATACATATTACCTTCTTCTCCTCAGCAGGTGCTGCGGCGGCGGCGGCAGGGGCGGCACCACCAGCAGCGGCCGCAGCTGCTAAAGGGGGTCCACCGCCACCGGCACCAACATTCAAAATGAAGTCATTGAGATTCCTCTTCTCCGCCAATTTTGCGAAAAGGCCTGGCCAATAGGGCTCCACCGACACCTTGGCTGCCTTCAGCAAAGTTTGTATCTTTTCAGCCTGTTCCAACCAATTACTCTACCAATAAAAAAGAAGAAGACAATTTAACTAAGAATTGAGAAGAAACAAAAGAAGAGTTAATTACAGTAACGGGAATTTCTTCGTCATGAAGAATCATAGAAGCGTAGCTGCAAGCAAGCTCTCCCATTATTGTATTGTCGCTAACAAATCTCTAATCTGCAACGCTACAGCACAACACAGCAATTAAGAGAGACAGAGAGACAGAGCTCTACGTACGTAGATCCAGTAAACCGTAGAGTTAAATCAGAGAAACAGATAAAGAGGGATGAAGAGCTAACAGGAAATGAAATGATAAAAGAGAGATGACCTTCCTCAGCGACTGAATGGCTGTGGAAAGGCTAATACAATCAATATATACGGAGGCTCTGGAGATTAGGGTTTTCTTCATCATGACATAACCTATAAGTGAGTTGATCGGGTTGGGTTGGGCTGAGTAAAAATTGGGCCCAAATATGTACAGAACACACAAAAAGAATTAAAGAGAGAGGTCGGTGGGATTCGAATTAGGGTTCACAAACCACAAACTGTTACAAACTGCTGGTGTCTCCTCTCGCTCCTCGTCCGACATAATTTATAGTTTAATTGGGGACTTGTTTTTTTGGAGGGAAATAAAGAAAAGAAAAAGAGGTTTGTTTGTTTCCTTAAGCAGAATTAATGGCTTCCCGGTTCCAAGCAGCTGCGCTTGTGGCTGCGCCGTCGTTCCCCAACGCTCTGGCTTGGTCGGACGAGAACCTTATCGCCGTGGCCTCCGGTCACCTTGTCACTATTCTGGTGATAATAATATTATTCTTCATACTAGTACTAGTAATACTAGTAATGATAGAATTGAAAGTAACAGTAGTTTCTTGATGATTGGTGTTGCCAGAATCCAGCAATGCCTTTTGGAGCGCGAGGCTTAATCAGACTTCCTGCGGACACTCAACCTTTTCCAATCGGCAGGGTCACAAGAGAAGGTTGGAATTATTTTTCTATTTCTCATCTAGTATTCTCTCTGTCTGTCTAATCTTATTTTTTGAGATACTTGTAGATTTGCTTACTGCGTGCCTATTACCCATTTCTTTATCTCGGGATCGCCGTCCTTGTGCTCGCTCTATTTCTTGGTCTCCTATTGGAATGGCTCCTAACTCTGGGTATTACATCAACTCCTCTTTTTCCATTATTATATTCATATGCTGATTTCAATTTTGATACCCCTAACGCTCCATTCAGATGTTTGCTCGCTGTTTGCACCACTGAAGGCCGTGTCAAACTTTATCGTCCACCATTTTGCGATTTTTGTGCCGAGTGGATTGAAGTATGCTTCACTTGTGAAACTAGACATGATCCTCATTCCAATATCAATGTTTCCTGTCAATGCTTCGCAACTTCCTAGATGCTCAAGTCACAAAAATTTCTTTTTATCCTATTCTTCTGTAGGTTACAGATCTATCTGACAAACTATACAATTATCTCACAAATAGAAATTTTGGAGAGTTGGACTCTTTATCCCCAGAATTTGCTAATGTAAGCTCTTTCATCTGTTAATTTACTAGTTCACTCTAAAGCAAACAGGTGTTTGTGACCACACTCAATTGGCATTACTATCTTCACCATTTTCTGCCTTCTCTCACTAGGACGAAGTAGCACAAGGATGTGCTGATAGTCTATTACAATCCTGTAATAATGATCTGACAAACTCCAGTACCAGAAAGGAACGGAAGCGAAGACGAGCGGTTGTTCGTGGTGACATGTAAATAGCAGATTCTTCTCATTCCTTGTCTGGAATAGTGTTGTACTTTTGATTTGCTGGTCTCGATACTATTATTATGTGGAGAATCATGTTTTACAGCTTAAGAGAAGGCTATTCTTCATTTAAATCAATAAAAGTAAACAATGGCCTACAGAAGTATGAACGCCAGGCAGGATTAGAAGTTAAAGTTGGTACTAGGATGAGAAGCAACTACAGTCTACATATTACCAAAATTTTATCTATCGTACTTAATTTATCTCAACTTTTCTGCTTAGCATAGACAAACCTTTTTTTTTTCAACAGGAAGCCGCCTAAATTATTGACATTTGATGTTAAATAATGGGAAATCCTTTAATTTAGTGCTTAAGATAATTTGGTAATTAAATTACTGTTCATCTATCTGCTTCTCATTTTAAAAATGTCCTTGTTACAGCAGTGAGGAATCAGAAGCTTGCGCATTTTTGCCTACAAGGAATGGTGAAAAAGACTGTCTGACATCTATCCATCAAGCAAAGATGGAGAACAGAAGATTGATTAAGGTAGACCTCTTGCAATATGATAATTTCCTAACACTCCCATCCCCTTCCCTTTTTAACCTATTTGAGTGCATGTTGGTCATTTTCAGGTCAATGAGGCTAAAAGTAGAAGACAGGGAAATGAATTAGAGGATTATAGCACTTGTGCATTGATAACTGCAGATAAATATGCTTCTCGAAGTGCAATGCTATCATCACTTGTTGTTGCCTGGTCTCCGCTTTTGAGGTTCTCATCCAATAACCAAACTGTTCCCTTAGATGTTTCATCCCACATCTTCTCCATACTTGTAGCTGGAGGCAAGACCGGTAAAATTTCAGTGTGGAGAATTCATGCACCAGAATACTTCTCTGTTGAGCATGTTGAGAACCCTACTTCTGTAATCCTTGTTGGGCTTCTTCAGGCTCATAATTCATGGACTACGGCAATCAGCTTGGTTTTACTAGCTTCCAGTTCTGATCCTCGGCTTTTGATGGCTAGTGGGAGTTCTGATGGGAGGTAAGGTATGATATAATCATCCAAATATATCTTTAACTGTTTATGTGGACTTGGCACTTGTATATTCAATAATGATTAAGAGATTTTTGTCTATGATGTTTGTTGACATGTTGTGTACTGCTGTAACTTCAATATCTTGTTTCTCACTGCGAGCCTCCGTTCTAGGTCAAAGCGGATTAATGAATCTGAATAAAATTTTTTGTTAAAATTCTAATTGGAAGTAATTTTATTGGAAGTAATTTCATCATATTTATGGTAGTAGCTTGACTTGTTTCTCTCTTTTTTCAGTGTCAAAATTTGGATGTCAAATGCTGAGCAGTTGCTGGAGTCATCAGAAGCTAATAGTGCTCCTTTTGTCCTGCTGAGGGAGGTAGTTCTTATCTCCTTAACATTTCGGCCAGCCCATTGATTTATATTGTTTGACCTTTCCTTCTTCAGTCATTAAAATTTCCTTTTAGGTTATAGCTGTCAACAGCATACCAGTATCAGTTCTCTCTCTGGCAGTGCCCGCCAAGTCCCCATGCAAGATCCACTTAGCAGTTGGCAAAGGATCTGGTTCTTTTGAAGTATGGACATCTGATTTATCTGGTTGTCAATTTGACAATGCAGGTGTATATGATGCTCATGACTGCATTGTAAGTTTCTTACTTGCTACTTAGTGTGTTGCTGTATCTTGATAATCATTTATGAGTTTAAGAATTGATCAGGTTACAGGATTAGCTTGGGCTTTTGATGGATGTTGCTTGTACAGCTCTGGCCAGGTATTGAAAGTAATGAAGTGAAGGTTCATTTGTTGTTAGCATTAATTAGATTGCAACCCCTTGTTGTCTATTATTCTAGTTCCGGTATTTGCTGACTGATTTGGATGATAGGTTGTACTTCAATTCATGTTTGATTGTTTGCAATTTATTATTTGTGATGTGCCTTTATAAGCTTATATACATTATATGCTACCGCTAAACAAAACCTTTTAAGTTGGCAGGATGTCCTAATTAACTCTTAGTGAGCACATCAAGGCCTTATTAGCTTGTTTTGAAAAGTGGGTTCATCTATATTATATGGCTTTCAGGCATCAATTTGATTTTTTTCTGATACTGATATGTTATTAAGCTAAAATGAAAGGTAGTAAAATCAGAAAGAAAGAAGAGAAAAGAGATAGAGGCACTGAGCTATTTTTAACGATCCTGAGCATACGATTTCTAAGATATAAAGATTCTATAGGATCAAGAGACTATGAACATCTGTAAGATTTTTGAGAAAGGCTTAAAGCTTCATTGAGTTGCCACTATTGTAGATACTTGTAATCTTATACAACTTGCCTTACAATCTTATTTGTAATGGTAAAACTTTGAACCTTTTGTGGACTAGGATACGGATAAAGGATCTCATATAAAGAGATTCTCCTTGTTCTCTTAGGTCTTTTAAGCATTTTTCTTTGAGTCTTATGAATTATATTTAGCCTAAACTTTTAATACGTGGCACCTCCCTTCAAATTTTTTAGCCTAATTATTCTCTTATGTTAAATATTTTCTTGTAATAGCTTGTTTGATTTATTTATGTGCTTGTCTTCTTTCTTGTTTGTGTATTCACTTACTTATTTATCTTTTATTTTTACTCTTTACCTTGTTCTATATTTATTGCATTATTTATTTTTGTACATATTTTATTTTATTTATATGTATTTATTTTTATTTTATTAGTATTATCTTGTTTGTCATTTTATTTTATTTTTATTTTATTTTTAATTATTATTTATTATTTTAATATGTAATTTTTTTCCTTGTGGATTTATTAAAAATAATCTCCTTACTAATTAGAGGTAAGATTGCATATTATTGGACCTCTCTAGACCTCGTTTATTAGCGGGATTCTCATTAGGTGGTGGTGGTGGTGTTTTTATGTAATGTCATCTACTATGATCTTAATTTAATCAATCTCTTTCTGAAAATTGTTGTAGGACAATTATGTCCGAAGCTGGGTTTTCCGTGGGGATTCTCTCTGTGAAGTTCCCATCCCTTCGAATATTCCTGGATTGAGGACCTCAACTGACGTACGCTTATTATGTTTTTGGTATCCATTTTTCAGTTGCTGTATATGCATTTTCATCTTCACTGAGATGTTAGAACTAATCATGCAGCTTCCAGATATATTCCTCTCATGCCTAGGTGTTGCAGTTTCTCCTGGAAATCTTGTGCTTGCTATGGTATGCTAACTCAATTATCCATAATATTACTCCTTGATCTTATTTGTTGCTTCCAACTTTAGAAAGATGATGAAAGGCAGGATTTAGATACAACGTCAAAAACTTGAATTTCATTGCTTTGTCTTTCAGACTGTTTATTTATTTCTTTAAACCTCTTATTTACTGCCATAATAGGTCTTTTTCTTTGTTTGCAGGTCCGTAATCTTGATATTAATCAATTGAATCCTATGTACCAGGCGAGGTGAGTTGCTTTTGTGGTCCTGCAGTTGGAATGGGTAACTGAAAGTTAAAACAATGAAAGCATGAAGTGAACTTGAGAACAAAATTCTAGGAACATCTACAAGAAGTATAAATTAATAAAACAAAATAAAATAAATCAAAGGGAGGACGCCAGCAATATTATGCTCAAGTTATTAATTAAAATAGGTTCCTATTTACCTAGTCTTTACCATTCCCTCTGAAAATGAATCTTCTCTATAATATGCAGAGCTCAGAAGGCTGTTGTTGAGTTCTTCTGGATTGGTGGGCAACAAGATCGTGCATTACTTGACACTTCTCTGGACTTCAGTAAAGAAGATTTTCTTGGTTTTCAAGCAAATGAGTTACTTCACTGGGAATCCAATATATTATGGTCTCTGAAAAAATTTGAAAATCCAGAAAAGCCTCTTGTTATTTGGGATGTCATGGCGGCATTGTCAGCTGTCAGGCATTTGACACCTATCTATATAGACCATATACTGTGCAAATGGCTATTGGTAACATTTATTGGAATGAAAGTGAACCTTTCCCTTGATGAGGTTTTATTACACATTCCTCAGAATTTCTCACTGGTTACTTCTCGCCAATTGCACCTCCTGAATATTATCTGTAGGCGCGTAATCTTGTCTGAGCTGAAGCCTGAAGAGATCAACTTCCAAGTTAATTTAGAGCCAGTGAGTGCAGAAAGTGAGAGATTCAGATTGTGGATGAAGCTGCTTTTTAGCAGTGAACATGAACTACGTGAAAGGCTTGTGGGTTTGAGTTTCTCTGCTTTCAAAAATCTCATTTCCCATCCAGAGAAAACTTCAACCAAATCTGGTTGTTGGTCTCCTGTTGGAATAGCGCAAATGGAGCAGTGGGTTGCACGCAATCATGCTGATGGCAGGCATCAGCTGAAAGCAATTGTATCAGAAATCTTAAGGGATGAAAGGAGGTATAGCTTGTATTCTTCTAGATGATCCAATTTGGTTGCTTCCAGGTTATGATAAGTTAATTATGATGGCTAACATATTCCTTCACAAACTAAAAGTGTTAGTATCATGTAATGACAAGGATGCTTCATCCTCAGACATTAGAAGCAAATTAGATTAGTGATTTGCACGGGTGGCAATTCTAGAAGTGCAGATTCTTTCCGTGTCTTTATTATACTTGTTTTTCTATGACATGCGTTTGCTTGAAAAACAGGTTTAACTTAAGTGGATATGTAGCAGAAGAGCATTGTAACTATTGTTCAACGATGGTTCCTTTCGATTCTCCAGAAGTTGCTTTTTGTGAAGGTACCCAGAGCGATGGAACTGTTCAGAAACATAAATCAGCAAGGTGTGCTGTTTCTATGCAGGTTTGCCCACTTACTCCAATATGGTTTTGTAAATGCTGCCATAGATGGTCTTCGAAATTGGCACCGGGGACTTTTTTTATATTACCGGAGTATACCCTGGATATCAGAGGCCAGACAGAAGTTTCAGATTCAGAAGAATTGTCAAAATCTGTGTCCCTTTTGCGGTATACTGCTTCAGAGATATGAACCTGAATTTCTACTATCAGCATCCCCAGTTTAAGCTTTAAGTATGTCTTTGTACAGTATGACTAATCCTTGTCGCATAATGTAAATGAAACATTGGAAAGTAATCTTATAGGTCATTGTTTTAGTATTCTAGTTGAAAGCTTGTGCCCTACTTTTGTTTTGGTGACAATGTACTAGGGAATGAGACAGGAGAACGTTTGTGTGCTCCCTTCCCTTGTTCTTCATTATACTTGAGGTAGACCTCTGACATATATTATTTTGAAACGGGGAAAAGGCAATATAAGGTGTCTCATTAAGGACGGCTCCAAGCAGTCCCCTCTTCCTCTTTCAGGTGCAGCAAATTTTTTTGTTTTATTTACGTAGACAATAGAGGTACTATTACATTACTGACCTGTTATAGAATTGTAGTGTAGTATGCTTTTGCCAAAAAACCATGATATGCTTGTAAGTTCCTGGAAGCACCTGGACCTACACTACACGGATCATGATGTTCCATAGTAGTAAAGTGCAGCAACCCGTCGAAGAAGTCTTGGTTGTTTCTTCTGACCCTAGCAAAAACACCGAACACCCATTAACGAAGATGTTGCCTCGCATTACGGGACTTAACTGTCATGATTTCGTCACTCTTTTCGGATTCAAGTAACGAGACTCTGACTTTTAGTTTTAACCAATTGATGATGATTTCATACATCGAAGTCACGCAATATATCATATTTTATTTTAGTAAACAATATTACTGATTAGATCTCATTCACACCAATTAAAAAACGTTGAAATCGAGTCCATGTTATGTCGCCATTCGCCCGTGGTGATGCTTAATCCGCATGTCAGCAAAAATGATATTATATATGGAGGGTTAAAAAAGTCATATGATGATATTTCACTTAATGTCTTTTCCATTATTTCTCAATTTTTAATTGCATGAGTCCCATATCTGGTAAAGATATTATATCTAGCCTTAAAATGACGGTCACCTGGTGAGATATTTAACCTGTCGTCCTCTCTTTGGATAAATAACATTTTTACTATGGTCACCAATTCAAGAGCTTCACGTACTTATCTCACTGACTATATCTCTTCTGTACATGATAACGAGATCTTCGTTATCTGCCAATTCTATTTTATTTTATTTTGTTCATATATTTAAATGAATAAAATTTAATAAAATAAGACAGGAATTAATTAACAGAAATAAAAATTTGTTTCGACGCAAATATCTCCTAGCTTCTTCTTTCTTGGCTCCGTATATTGGAACACATTACTACTTTAGAGCATAAAAAGTACTATTTTCATACAATCAAAACCAAGAATTAACCTCTTTGGAGCATCACAGTCCCATATCTGCTTATCTTTTTTTTTCACTTTTTAAACATTAAAAACCAATAACGTTTGTATCATTAAAAGTGGTATGTCTTGAAAAAAGCAAAACAGAAGTATATAAGAACTTGCGTAATGACATAGTCAGAAATTTAAGATAGGAGGGTTCAAATATTTAATTTGTTAAATTTTGAAAAAATCCAGTGCACCATTAATTTTTAAATAACTTCGTCCTAGTATATATATATATATATATTAAAAATAAAAAATGTTTAATAATCTTAAAGGGTCCGTGCATCACTAACTCCCGTATGCCTCCCTCATTGAACTTGCCTAGGGATCATGAATGTCATCTTTTCTAATTATGAATAAAATCGAACAGTTCAACAATGCTCAAAAACAACAAACAAACCAAAAGTTCGGTGAAGGAACGACCTGTGGCTGAGAGTAGCCATTGTTCTTGACCCCATAACTTCTAAATGGAAATAAACACACCCCACCTTATTTTAAGAAATATATTTTTACCTAAATATCAACCATTATGTTTATAGCTAATGTGCCTCGTCATCTTCAAAATCAAATAGCTAGATTTTGGAAATTGGGGTTCAAATAGAAGGTGTACTCTGGGCTACTCCTTGACTTTGGGTGTATATCTTTTATGCTCTTTCTAAGTCATTAACAAAATTTTAAGGCTTCAAATTTTTTTAGCAATTTAGTTTTTTAGTTTAAAAATAACATTATCTTTTATCACAGAGTACCTCTTGACTTGATTATGTAACAACTTAATGTTATCTATATTTACAATAAATCGAAGTTTTAAACATTTAATCTTAATTATATTTATTATTAAAATTTTGAGTTAAATTTTAGATTTAAAGTATAATTTACTCTATTTTTTAGATTTTTAATTAATCAATATAAAGATGATGATATGACACTCAATTTTACATATAGTGATTGATAGATGGTTTGGGTAAGTTGGTGCACTTGTTGTTAATCCTCTGACATCACTTCTTCATTACACTTAGTTGGATCCACTTAACATTCTTTCCCCATAACTATATATAATTGCAAAATAGGTGAGTGTTACGTAAGGAACAGATTTTCTGTTTCTATAAACCAGTAAATCTCATTTACTAATAAGAATTGTGGTTATTTCATTCAATCAATTAAATAATCCTATATTCTATAGCCAAGTTATAGCAAAATAATAGTAGGATTGAAGCCTAAAATGCCAGAATAATATCAACTCTTGCATGAGTAATTTTATCCTCCAAATTCACCCTACACCTCTCTCCTTCTTTTTTTAGCTCAAACCATCTTTATCCATCGTATACAACCTTATATAAAACCCATCATCCTTGTTAATTTATCTATAATCTTGTTACATATATCATGTATCTATTTCTTATGAACATATTTATTCTTTTGAATTCTTATCATAATATAGACTCTAATATCCTGTAGTATAAGCATTGTTGATTTGCACTTAATCTATATAACTTTTCTATTAATTGCATTATACAAATTATTATATATTATATTACATTTAACTCAGTGTTCTTGATGAAAACTCTACACTTTCTTCAACTTTTCGTCAATAAATTCCTCATATCAAGTAGTTGCAGCTTCTATTAGTTCTTTCAAGTTTGACTCGAAGTTTTGATTGTTTAGAGATCTTACAACTTTCTTAAAAAGTTACTATAATTCAAAACCTACATTCCTTCGTATCCATTTGCAAAGATGAGCCTAAACAATTCTACTTCAAATGTTGCAATTAAAAACTTTATTAAATGAATTATATGATATAATTAGCTATTATATGATATTATTAAATTAAATTAAATTAAATTAAACCTTTTGTGATTGTCATCAATCCTATTCAATTTTTTTATAGCCTTAGTTCATTTCAAAGAAGTGTAATATTGTATCTTTTGTCTCGATTCCTCCTAATTGTCGACGAAAGTTCTTATTTCATAGCCCCTTAAAAGATGCACCATTTAAATTAAAGGGTTTCCTATAAAGTTTTAGAAGCTTATTATTTTAACATGACAAATTCATACATATCTTGCTAAATATAGGTTAGACCCTAATAAAAACATAAGTGACATACTCGATTATAAAAGTTGTGCAATGATCGAAGTTATTATCAAAAGTTAAATGCTTTTGCTATTTTATGCATGCAAGTTACTAAGATTGTGAAATATATCTTAAATCATTAAAGAAATTATTTTTTGAATATGCACTTAACAAGTTCTTATGGTTGATTGCTTTGATGTATGACCGTTAATGAATTTCACTACTTGACCAAATTCTTTGTTCTTGTTTAGTTTAGTTGTAATCTTCAAAGGACAAGTTTCATCTTCACACTAAACTCTAATATGTTTCTTACTTGTTTTATAACTTAAACGCATGCCTTTTTCCTAATTAAATACTTGTTTTTAAGCTTCTTTCAATTTCTTTAATTTTTAAAAGTCTCATATAGTACAAATTCCACGCATCCACTATTTCTATCATAGTAATAATGATGAACTCTCTTCTTTACTGAATCATAGTAACTTTAGGTAGGAGCCAAAGTTGTGAATACTATATTGACCTGATACTAATTTTAGTTTTGGTATATTACAAACAAGTATCAGTCAATACTAAATATTGTTTTAGATAATTTTTAAAAAATTATAAAATAGCCCTTCAATTTTATAAAATTATAAATAACCTCTCAATATATAAAATGAACAAATGGACACACACACCCACTCGCTTATGCAAATACAGACACAGGGACTTGCGTGCGCGCACACACACACATACTTCTAATAATATTACTTCTTCAGTAATCTTATTACTACTTCTTTAATTGAATTTCCAATGAAATCCTTTAAATTACATCATAATTTTGTATCAACCTTCCTTAAAATGGTTAAAAGCATTTAAAATAGTAATGAAAAGCAACATGAAATCTATGGAAAAAAACAAATTATTTATTATTCTAGTTACTATATATATTAAGCTTAATTACTAAAATTAAATACCTAGCCAAATGCTAATGCTTTTTTATAGTAAATAAAATGCATAGTGCATAATGCATATTGCACAATGCCTATTACGTTTAACTATTAAAAAAAGTAACAACTCATTACACAAGCTCTTTTCTTTTATTTCTTTCTATTTCTTCTTTATTTTCTTGCTTTTTATTACTTCTTTTAATCTCTTATACCAAAAAAAATAAATCTCAACTAGCTTCTTGAGGCAAATCAAGACTTATATAATAATATCTCAAAATTTAAGACAACAAGCTAGAGAGTTGTGATGAGAGGAGTGGAGAGTTGTGAAGAGAGGGGATGACGGTGACAATTAGGAGACTAATTGACTAGCAACAATAAGAAGGGTAGAGAACAAAGAAGGATCTAGTGAGGAAAGGATACAAAAGTGAAATAATGAGAGGTTGGAATAAAATTGAAAATTAGCGTTAGGAGGATAAATTAATTTTTCTAATTTTGTCCTTATATTTTCTAAAATTTCACTTCCTACTTGGTATTAACTAGTATTTCATTTTTCGGTAAGTACTAACTAGAAAATTCAATACCTTAGTCCAGTAAAATACTATAAGATTTAGTATTACTTTTTAGCTAGTATTAACCAGAATGATATAATACTCAATTCTTTGGTAAGGGTTGTGACAATCCTGCCTCTTTCTTCCTTTTAAACTTATCCAACTGAGAAACAAGGTAAGTTTTAACATATGTCTTAATGTTGTTTTCTATCTTTGGTCAATAGCAAGCACGAGATAGGAGAGATAACATTCGTTGTACTCTAGGGTGACCAACCTATTATGAGTCATGTGTATCCTTCATCAATTGTTTTCTTAAGACATTAAAGCTTGACATGTGTAATTGGTTACTCTTTGGCATCAACAACCCATCACCATCAAACCAAATTTGTCGTGCAACACCATCTTTGACTTACTGCACAATTCAACAATATGTGCTACCAAGCAGACCTACTTCTTTGATTTGCTCTAATAAGTCTAATTCCACTTGAATGATAGCATACAAAGTTGTAAATACTTCCTTTTAGCTTATTGCATTTGTTACATTATTGTGCCTCCCTAGTTTGAACTTCCATACAAAGTCATATTCAGTAAAAAATTCTTGTCATAGGGGTTGTGTAACACCAGATTTTTCGAGCCTTTTGTGTTGTTCTGTATTTGGAGATACTACTGTATATTGATGTATACATGGTTGTATATGAGTTTAAATATGTAATTGAATCCTTTTGGTATATATTTCAATGATATATAACAGTATATGCCCTGCATGAACTTAGGGTTCATCGGTATGCGAAATCTTGAAAATTTCTGACACATAAGCTTTTAAGTGTGTAAAACTGAGTTCATCGGGCGGATAAGACCGTGATGGTTAAATTAAATGTGTTCTAATGCCTTAGAGGTGATTAGACATGATTTAGACACTTAGAAAGCTAAATTGAAAAAGTTGGTGTACATATGGACTTAATTGCAAAATTTGTAAAAGTTAAGGACTTAATTGTAATTTTTCAATTCTTTAAGGACCAATTTGTAATTTTATAAAGTTGAGGGGCCTAATTATAATTTTCAAAAGTCCAAGGACCAAAATGAAAATAAAATTTTTGGTCATTATCAAATTTTGGACTTAATTGCAAATTTAGGAAAAGTTTGGAGGGTATAACAGTAATGTCACATAACTAAGGGCGAGATTGCCTGGAGTTGAGGTTATCTTAAGTGGACCAGAAAGTTCTGAAGTTGTGGTTGGATGTGAATATAAAAGTGTGTTTAAAATTGTTTGCAGGTTTTTGGGATTTTTAAAATACAGCCATTGTGCTGCCCAAATTTTCAAAAAATAAAAAAGAGATATTCAGTAAGCCTTGCATAGACAGATTAAGGATACTGCGAGTATTCTTAACCCGAGTATACGGCGGTTGTCATGGGTCTGATGTGGTACCGGGTCGTGACATTCTTTGCCATAGCTAAACTTCTAGATGATACAGTGAATAAGTCCCCATAGTTAGTATGGAAGACAATTTGATTAGATGAACTGCTAGTATGATGTGTTTTGTTAAGTCAAATGACTTTACGAGTTTAATAATTTTGATGATAAAACAAAAAGAAATCAGACGATGAAAAGAAAACGGAGAATAGCTAAGTAAAAATCAGACGAATGAAATCAGACGATAAAAAGAAGACGGAGAATAGCTAAGTAAAAATCAGACGGATGAAATCAGACGATGAAAAGCAGACGGAGAATAGCTATGAAAAACATATGGAAGCAAAAGCAGACGGAAGCGAAAGCAGACGAAAGCAAAAGCAGACGAAAGCGTCAGTCTGAATTAGAAGACTCAATTGAATAACCGTTTCTTTAAAGATTCAAGAAGCAGTTGAAGACGAAAACTATAAATAAGAGGTCGAAGTCGAGGAAGAGATACACACATATATAGAAAAAGATACATACACGCGCATACGAAGAAGAAATTATTACAAAAAAGCTCTGTGCGGAATTACTGAAAGTTTATTTTGTCAGTTGTATCAAGTTCAAAACGCTGTTTGTGATACAGATAGCCTGAAGAGGCTAAGAGTAAAAGAATACTTGCTGTAGTGAGACCTGAAGAGGCTCGGTGAAAAGAATACTTGTAAACTTTGAAGAGATAGTGAAATCTCAGATAGACATCTGAGGACTAGACGTAGCCCACGGTTTGGGGTGAACCAGTATAAAAATTACTGTGTCAAACTCTCTAAACTCTCTTACTCTTACATTGTGATTTTTGATATTACTTGCATACATAAATGATTGAAAAATCATTTTCAAAAGTGTTAATATCTGTTCTAATAAACAAACTAGTTTTGAAAGGAGTTTTCAAAAAGGGGTTAACAAAAAAGTATAACACAATTCAACCCCCTTCTTGTGCATTTATATTTCATTATTATTGACTATATTAGCGTGTGGTTCACTTCAACCTTACCTATCACTTCTTCTCCAATGGTTGATAGTAACCAACATAATAACAATTGGTCTATTATATGCTATGCTTTGTAATCTAGGTTTTTTGTGGCTTGATTTATGTCTGTAGTCGTGATGAAACTTTCAAGCTCAAGACCTCTTATGGTTA
This sequence comes from Erythroxylum incrassatum, assembly GCA_026546855.1. Lineage (NCBI taxonomy): Eukaryota > Viridiplantae > Streptophyta > Magnoliopsida > Malpighiales > Erythroxylaceae > Erythroxylum > Erythroxylum incrassatum. Next base: position 26,974,499 of record JANVCL010000003.1, on the reverse strand, counting down.
CAAGAGTTTGTGCTCTCCAGTTGATAAAGTTCTACCTATCAAGTTTAATAGGAAGATTAAAGTTTAGGGTTTTTCTAAGAAGGGAAAATTAAGAGAAAGGTAGAAGATTGTGAAGCATTTTGGCTATTAGCTAATGAGCCAGAGTTTGGATCCATTGATGTTGGTCATAAATAATGCTCGATACCATGTAAGGATTTACGAAAGGAATTGTTAATTTATTTCATCTCCATTACTATTGATATACATTTGGACAATGAATTTGAATCATACGATAATAATAGAAATAAATATATGGTCATGATAAATTATGATGAAATAGAAAGTGTTTGACACCTCATATTAGCTAGCAATTGGATTTCCTTTTCTTCCCTTTATGCCTTCTTGTCTTACATCGCTATTTTCAATAGCATGTCATATAGTAAGGAGGAATAACTAAGGTTAAGACACCGTAATGAGATAGCGACAAGCCTATGGCTCATTAACAGAAGATTAAAAGCCTTATCCACATTAACTTTTTGGTGTAAAAAGAAAACTTCACAAGCTGCTTGCCACATCAACATAAGTTATGTTTGAAATTTTATCATCGAAAAGAGATTGGATACATTAACAAGATTTTAGAATAGTCAAATTAGTATGGAAGGCAAAACATTTGATTTTGCATGTGTTTATAAACTATTCAGTTCAATTGCTTCACAATTTACAGAAGTACAAAGGTTCATAATGTAGACCAAAAAGTGAATACATTGGGATATATATGTTGAGCCCCGTTTTCGAAGCCCCACAATCGTTCCAAATATCATAATCATGACCATATCACCCTATAGGGTTATTTCAATTGCCCTTCATTAGCCATCACCTGTTCATCTCCTTGCTCATAACATCCCAAAATTTTCTCATAATTTGTTCAATGGTGTGCCCATACCAATTAATTTCTCTGAATTCATAACAGATTTACGGAAACTTAAAACTAGGATTTCAACTTGACTTCCAAAAGAAATAATAGCTCTATGTCTCTAATTTGCTTTGGATCAAGAACCATCTTAATCGGAGCACTATAGGTCAAGATACAGTTAAAAAGCTAAAACGTGCACATACTCCAATTATGCTTTCCTAACTGACTCCTCACTTACTTTAATGCAAACTTTCTCAAATCAGCTCCAAAAGATACAAATTTTTATGGAGAGGTAGATACATGTCTTATGAATCTATTGCTTCAACAATCACTCAATTTCGAGGTCGGACGAAGGAGTTATGGCCAAAAGAATCCAATATACTTAAATCCTCAATCATGCAGTAACATGTTTTGGCACGATTGTCATTCCTTCCACCACACATGTTTGATTGATTTCGTTTTTAGACCATTAGAAAGAGGACATCAAGATCTAAAACTTTCATGAAGCCCACAAAGCAAGATTCGGCCTCTAAAGGGGTCAAAAATTGCGATTTCATGAAGCTGTCTCGTGAATGTTCGTTAAACGGACATAGATTGGCCAAACTGCACCATTTCAACCGAGAAGGTCCGTTAAACGGACATCTATGTTCGTTTAATGGACATACACTGGGTCGAGGGTCCTTTTTCACCCGAAAAAGGTCTGTTAAACGGACTTAAAATCCATTAAACGAACATGGGGTTCCCAAAACCCCTCCAAATCCTCTCCTATGCTTCCTACATCCAATCTAACATCATATTCACTTATAATCTTCCAATATTCACTTCTTCTAATTTAATATCACTCCCTAAACATTCAATTATCAAAATTATTTCATAAATCTCCCAAAACTCTACTTAAATAACTCATAACATACACAAATTCTCATCATTCTCCATAGCTATCATGTTCATACTTCCCATACAACATCATCACTTATAATGGCCTTATCTCTCAACTCCGATATCCAAATTTTACAAACTTTATAGCGTTGGAAAGCTAAGAGGATAACCTATAACTTTCTTGAAGACCACTTTGTCCAATTGAGCCTATATTAATCCATATCTTCCCTTGAATTTGGTTCACAATTTCTGCACCTATGCACTTACAAAACGCAATATCCATTCAAATTCAACCTCTAAACACTTTTCGTTGAACCCTTGAATCCCACCTCAAATAATTCATCCTATAAAACCTTTACAATCTTTAACATCCTATTCTAAAACAAAAACAATTTGAAATCTCAACAAAAAGGCATACACATACACAATATCCACATCCCCAAACATCATACTCAACTGTCAAAAAGACAAAATCATATACAAAAGGAAAATCCTCAATTTCGCATTCTCATTTCTAAGCA
>JANVCL010000003.1:26941540-26961993 GCA_026546855.1 Erythroxylum incrassatum | reverse complement strand
ACATCTAAAAGTCCTAAATCTTCCTCCTTAGCATGATTTTCTTCACTTGACACCTAAAACACCTGAAATGATAAAATAAATGTAAGCCACTTGATTTAGACATCAAATGAGAATAAAAACTAAGTGTAAAAGTATAAAAAGATAAGAAAAAATGAGTGCATCAAAAATATAGTGTGGAGTGCATCTAGAGCATATACCTTTAATAAATACTAAGTATATATAATTATTTAATTTTAGATAGCACATGAACTTTAATGCATATGGTTATTTAATTAATGTTGGGGCTCTTTTTTTCTTGAACAGGTACATGAAGTCATTAGAAGGTATTGACAAGTCGATCTATGACTAGTTGGACAAGATACCTACCTGTAGGTGGTGCAGGCACACTTATAGTGTAGAGCTTAAATGTGACATATTACTAAACAATCATTGTGAAAGCTTTAATGCTTACATCAAAGATGCTAGGGACAAACCAATTATCATAATGATTGAGATGATTAGAAGAGCAATGATGAAGAGACTTAACAAGAAAAAGAAGGGGATGGAGAAACTTAATAGATCTGTTTATCCTAGGATCCAAAAAACCTTGAAGAAGTTTAAACAACTTTCCAGTAACTAAATGTCATAATTTAGTGGAGGAAGATTATTTGCAGTGGGGCATATGAATTTTGACCAACATGTTGATTTAGGCAACAAGACTTGCACGTGTAGAAGGTAGGATTTGAGTGGAATTTCTTGTCAACATGTTGTACTACAATAAGAAACGATGGTGGCAGGCTAAAAGATTACATAGACTTGAAGTATAGTAAAGAAAAATTTGAAGTTGCTTACCCATGTCAAAAATTTCCAATTCTTCGTAAGGATTTGTGGTCGACCCCACTGACCGCGTGTCGTTACGCTAGTCAAAATAAAATATCTAGACTTATTACTATAGTGGTGGTGCGTTTAGGTCGATCCCACAGAGAGTGTTTGTAAAGTTTATGAAATGAAATTAGCCGGTATTTAGGTTTAACGGGGGTATTTGGTTTTAGGTTGTCCCTCCATGAGCACGTCGTTTTGCTGGCAAGCTGCATGCGTTTTGTTCTCATGGTCATTTCTTCACTATGCATGCATCCAATGTACATGTGAGCTGCTCTTTGCTTCACCATCGTGCTCCCAACATCTGTTACATTAAATCACGTTGCATGGAGCTGTCACCTTCCTTTGTCCATTAATTGAATTACTAACTCGCATGGCCATTAATTCACATAAATATATGCATAAAATTTTCACGCATAATAAATGCAGCTCACGTTCTTTTCTTCATGTCTTCATTTTTCTTGTCTTTTAATTTTCTTTGTCTCGCTCCATGAAGACAAGTATTGATTTTCAAAAAATGGCCCAAATGCAGTGCTTTCGACTCATTTTAATTTATTTGCTTCTAAATTGTACCTAAAATTATATATGAATTAAAGTGAGTATCTTAAGCATTTTTGTATCATTAATCGTTAAGTGTAAATGATTAAATGTATCAATAATTAAACACATTTACCCACTGAGTTTCATGATTTTGAAATCCTTCCACTATAATACACTAGAAGTCTAGAAGTGTTAGAAGGCAAAAAGGGCAAGGAGTAAGGAGGTAGGAGAGGAAAAGAACCTATATAAAGCTACTCAGAAAGGAGTTCAGATGTCATATAAAAGATGGTAGCAACATGGTCACAATTCAAGATCACGTTCCAATCAAATATATGACAATAAAACTAGCCTATTGACACAAGAACCAATATAGTTGATAAAGAGAACAACAGGAAAAAACTAAAGCTACCCATATATATGGAGCTTATTTTGGGCATTATGCATATAGAGCTTATTTTGTATTTTGGATATACTTATATATATATATATATATGGAGATTTTTTTATTTTTGTTTATGGTGTTTATTATGGATATTTACTTTTGTATGTAGATCTTATTCAAATGATGAAATATGGTGTATATTATTGATGTGTTTATATATGGAAATTGTGGTTGTTTACTTTATGTCATACTTGTCCAACTTGTTAATGATTTGTCCATTATTTTCAATCTTATTTCCTATATGCTTGTGGGTGTTTATCCATGCTAATAGAGACAAACAAGACAATCATGTGTGAGTTACATATATATCAAATAAAAACATAAAATTAAAACCATGAAAACCATTAAAACACAATTTAAAATATGAAAACTTTCAAGTTTGATATATAAATTAGAGACAAGGAATGATAATAGGACATTATAAGCAAAATTAGAATAGAAGAACATGTGCAAATTGAACAATCACTAAATCATAGAGTTGTTAGAAGAGTAGTAGTAAATGATTATTGAATGGAAAAGATATAATATCTAACAATATGATTAAAAGTTAGCATAATACTATGAGGAATGCTATTACAATTCTCAACAAGGAAAACATAAATGTTTTGCAGGAACTCATATAACTCCTTTAAGGTCTCCATCTCTTCAACCAATAAGGATAAAAGAAATGAGGAAAAGTCTACTAAATGGCAACATACAAAGGAGGATTTACAGTATTCATACTTTATCCTAAATTCATTCTGATTATATTACTTAATATTATGTCTTTTATAATTTTCCATAGACAAGAAGAAGAAGATCATCCAAATTGCAATCAACTAACCATGAATAATTGTGTTTACAGTTGGAATATTAGCACAGAAAAATAGCAGCTTTCTATCTACCAGATAATGTATCCAAAGTTTTATTATATATGTAAAAAACAAAGCTTCTTCATTTAATGGCTTTAGTTATTATGATAACATTAAACCAAAACTTAATAATAAAACACTTGTGTCATCTCTGCCATTACCTGTATTGTCTCTGCCATCGTCTGCATCATCTCTCGTCGTCTATCTCTTCCACCTTTGCGCCTCTCAACGACCTGGAATCATTAGATTAGGGATTTTAGGGAATTGATTTGGGGAGATCGACGTAGGTAAGTAGGAAAGTTAAGTTAGGTAGTGCAGGATGGGTTGGGATGGGTCAGTTAGGGTGGGTTAGGTATTAATTCAAATATTAGTTCCACGTGGCTTAATGTTGCCACGTCACAACTTTCGTTAGCTTTTTTTAACTAAAGTCAACTACAAGGGGTTTTTCTAGAGAATGTGAAATAAGAGGGTCTTTTTTAAAAAAATTCTAAACTATAAGAGGTTTTCTCAAAATGTCTCTAAGTCCAGGGGTGTTCTTATCTTTTACACATGTGTTTAATTAGGAAATTAAAGATAAATTAAAGAAGTTTAATTTAATTCAAAATATGATTTAAGGTTATATTTTATATCTATTTTCAATATATTTCTGAACCAAATGAGTCACACACAAAGAACGTGTTAGAAAGAAAAAAGACTTTTAATCAAGTTGTTATTATAAAGTTTGAGAAATTTTATGAATAAATATAGGATATTTAATAAATAAGGGCTAATATGAGATATTAGATCTTATCGATGCCTAATTGGTATTTAATTAGAAATAATTAAAATTAAAATTAAATTGAGCTTAGAATCTATTTTCAATTAAATTACTAAAATGTCTATAACTTACTATAAAAAGGCTTAGGCTCCAATGGAGCTAACACTCCTTGTTTAACCCTCTCTACAATAGTTATAAAGTTCTCTTAACTTGTTACGTGGATACTATTAGAGGTGGATACTTATATGACTACAGTAATTAAGATAAGTCAATGCTAGAATTGGTTCAAGAGAGATGACAAAAAAGAATCAAGCCTTACAAAAGGTACCAATTATAATTCATGCTTTGTTATATATATTTGGTTATTCTTCAACCCAACAAGTTTCATAGGTTTCATAATCAAAAGGATATATATCCTTATATGTAACTTTATGATTCTCATTATATTGATGTAACCAACATGGCATAAAAAGATAGTCTCGGTTATCTAATTTTGTATTTTTATCGCTTACATTAAGTATAAGTCTCCTTTGATCCAATGTATGCAAACTATTTGTATAAGATTAAATCAACTGCTTTTACTTAACAATCTATTTATTATCACACCTTGAATATTATAGTAGTGTTGAATCCATATTTAGTATCATATACTTATAAGTATGAAATAGAAATACGTATGATCTTTATTATATACACATTGGCAAGAAAATTCATGTAATCAAATTTCTTCTAATAATAGCTATTATTATACTATAGCAAATGTCTTTAATTGTAGTCCATGTTTATGCTTTTAGTAGGCTACATTTGAGTAAAAACAATTCCATTAAGGCATTATACCTTTTAGCCTACTCAATTTAACTATTTGCCTCATGCTATTATGGTGTTGACATACATCTTAAATGTTGTCATCAAATTTTATCAGAAATTAGTCAACTCAAAATGTCCATACATTTTATCGTCGATATTTTGTTAATATATCTCTAAAACTTTGCCATCAAATCCTCAATAGGAATTAATAGCAAAATTATATAATAAGCATACAACTTTTTTTAATCAAACTTTGAGAATTCCTCTCAAACTTAATCCATGTCTAAGAAATTTGGTTCACTAACAACTTAGTAATAATTATACTAAAGAAGGGTAATTTTTACTTAGAACAAAATATCAATATAAGAAAAACAAATAATTGGTTATAGGCGATGATTACTAAATAAGATTAGGACTTTAGTTATGCATATATATATATGATGGAAGTGATAAAAATTTATGAAGGGATGATCCTTATATTTCATTAGATTACTGATGACTTTGTGTGATATAGTAATATGTATTAAATTAAAAATGATTTCAAGTTTTGAAAAGTTTAAAGTATTTAAATTTAAGTATAAATTAAGCATTGAAAATACTGAATCACTTCGATAAGATCAATGTGGTGAGTTTTAAATCTTTGGTTATTTTAGGGAATGAGATCCTCTAGTAAAAACCTTCACATTTCATCATAGTATAGATTTGAGTAAGGAGTAAAATACAATATGAGATGTTGTATGATGTGATACTTATTTCTTCTATAGTTAAGCCTAGCACTACAACTTACCTTCAAAATTTCTAATTAAATCAATTAGGAAGATTTTATATTATATATGAAATGACAAGACTTCAAAAGAGTCAAAGTAAATGAGTTTTAGATGTGATGCTTAAAGTATGTATTATTCTATAAGTTTAGAACTAAATCGAACAATCGGTTATAAGATATCCAAAATTTTGTATATAATCTTATATACCATGTTGAAACTTTTTTTGTTTTGTTTCAATGTATACTTACAGGAGAATGGTCCTTAAGATAATTAGCAGTAGCAAGATGATATTTTAAAGGTTCAAATATGATGACAATGCATCCAATTTGAACTAGTGCCTTTATTAATACGTTTGATATATAGTTGAAAGGTTAGGAGACGTTGAAAGATTCACTTTTATGATAAATTCAAAGAGTTTATTTTGGAGATGAATGTGAATTTATCACATATAAAAGAAGGGTAATAGGAGTATAATTTTCCTCTTCAATAGGAGTATGTAAAGGTATCTTGCTCACAGAGAACAACGATTCACATTTTCAATTGTTACAAATATAATTTTCTAAAAACAACTCTTGTTCGATGCGAAAAAGTTAACAACTTAATTATGTGAATTAAATCTATAGATACGAAAGTTGTTTACCTATTCTATTCCAAGTACAAAGATAATGTACTAGAGGTGTTTAATATTTAAGATGTATGATACTTAATGAAGCATTAATGATATCCATTATTCTTTATATGAGTTGATATTTGTGTTAAGGTTATATGGATATTAACTTTAGAAGTAAATCCTAGTTAAGGTATATTTTACTTGGAATAATATTATTTTGAGATTGAAAAGGTTCCAATGTAGCATTAATTGCTGCAATAATAATAACAACAATAACACTGGGTAGAAATCCTATTGACACATAAGATCTAGGGAGGCCCAATAGTACGCAATCTTCTCGCTAACTATTAGAGAGATTGTTTCTAATGACCCACTTGAAGAGGGACAAAAGGAAAAAAAGTAAATAATAGGAAAGGAAAAAAATTAAAATTAATGTATTGTAGAACATAAAAGTAACCGGGCTGCAAAAGGAGTTAAGGTCTTGTAAAAAATCCAAGTATGTATTTAGGTAGTTCCTATTAATTATGATGATAATTAAGATGAAAGTTATAAGACTTAAGCAAGTGCTCACTACCGAAGATCTTGTAGAATTCTCTCATTAAATCACAATTCCAACAGTATCATGATCGTCATATAGAGATATGGGATAAGGTAATAAACTATTAACTTAATGCAAGTGGGAGATTGTTGGTTTATGTACTATAGTCAATCGGTTGGTGATAGTTTAGTGACATAATTATTTAAAGGCATTATTTATCTTATGCATATTTTATGTACTTGATAAAGTCCATGGTATAAATGTACATTAAAAGTGAAATTACGATGAGATCACAATTATAAGATTTATATTTCATTTATGTACTATCCTTAAATTGTTCATAGTCATTGTTCTTTTAAGACTGGATATTAATAGAGCACATATTATGTTTCTTCCTTGTGAAGGAAATATTCAATCTCATAGACTAAAGTATGGAGATACTTAAATAAACAGGTGGGTATTCATTAGAGAACAAGTTCACAGATCTAACCTCACATGAGAAATCTACTTAGAATTTTACTTGTATGTCTATATAAATGCTTCTTGTGATGATTTTATCATTGATTTTTGACTTAAGATCACCAAAATATCTCATATAAATATTGTTTTGATAATTCTTATGACTTATTTTAGTCAATGGTAGCTCAATTAGTAATCATTGGATATAGTTAGAACTATATAGAGATACTTAAGTGATAATATAAGGTTCATCACCCTAAAATGATTAGGGAGAATGTTATGTTGTTCTCAATTAGTATTAATTCAGGAAATCCTGGCCAAGGAATAATGACGCTTTGAAAATATTTTCAAATGTCATTAATTAAATCAATTGCTAATGACAGAGAACTAATATGATTGGATTCAAATAAAGTAGGCATTAATTCCACGCTCTATACCTAATCAGAACATTATATGATGAAATAATTGAATTATATAAAAAAATGCACAAAAAAGTTAGTCAAAACCACTGTGACATTCGTAAATATTTTGGTAGTCATAATGCGTTACTAGATGTCAATCTTGATCTATGAATATAAATTATTTAATTAGAGAATTGAAGATAATTAAAGGAGTTTAATTTATATAATCCTAAATGTGTTTTAGGGTTATAATTTATATCTAATGTTAACATATTTGAGAACCTAATGGGCCACGCACAAAGAATGCGTTGAAGAGAGAAAAGGTTTTTATTCAAGTTGGACTTGATTGTAAAGTTTGAGAAACTTTATGATTAAACTTAAGATATTTAATAAATAACAACCAATATGAGATATTAGATCTTATTTTAGCCTAATTGATATTTAATCAGAACTATTTGTAATTCTAATTAAAGTTTAATTGAAATTAGAACTTAATTTCAATTAAATTACTAAATGTCCAAATCCTATTATAAATAGGCTTAAACTTTACGTGAGCTAACATTCCTTACTTAACAATCTCTATAACGATTGTAGAGTTCTCCTAACTTATTTTATGGATATCGTTAAAGGAAGAATACTTGTGTGGTTGTGATGGTTAAGATGAGTTAATTTCATAATCGATTAAAAGAAAATGACAAAAAATGATCAAACTTTACAATAAAATACAAATTAGGGTTCGTGCTTTATTATATTTCATATGTTAATCATGTTGTAGAATTTAAGTGATCTTATATTTTCAAGAATTCGTACAAAATAAGTTCTGTAATTTAGTGATCAATTGTTGGAGGACATTCCTATTGATGCTAGGGTCAAAATTTGGATATAAGCTCAAAACTGGGATAATTACACTCCCTCCCTATCTCGACATCAAATCTTCTGTCCCATTAACTCTGTACCTATTCTGTTCTACAACACATACGTCGACGTTTTTATTTAAACCAACATCGCTCATCTCGGCTTCTCGCCTAAGCCAAGCCAATGTCCCTTCTTCTTATGATTTTGCTTCCCGCTTTACTTCTTCCATCAACTACTCACGTACGGTTTGTAACTATTTGCCAACAAGAGCAAGATCTCTTAAAGCCTTGACTTTCATCAATGAAAGCCCATATTCTCTCTAGTTCTCTGTAATTTGTTCATTTATCTCTTCTCAATGTCCCAAGAAGCTTTTCCTTTATTCATCTTCGATTATCCTTTTTGCTCTATTTAAATCTTTATTCTAGAGAGTTGACCATTTTTTTTACGAGTGCTCAACTTGTTGAAACTCTTCTTAGTATGTTCTGTGTTCTTTTTGATTAATTTTCCTAATCTTTATGGAATGTGGTCTAGTCTATAGTAAATATTTATTTCCTTATTATTCTCATCTTTGTTTGTTGATTTCTCGATTTTGGAGTGTTTGAGTTCGGTAAATGCGTCAAGTTCTTTCATTAGTTACATAATCTTAGTTTGTTGGTGTTTTAAGTAAGCAAAGACTATTCTTTGCTTGATTTGTTGTTTACAAGGATTTGCCTTATTATGTGTTCCTGAGTTGAGATGGTGTTTTCCTTTTCCAATTTGATCGATTTCTGGTAACTATGACTTATCACCAAGTTAATATATATTACGAGTTTTCTTTACTAAATCAACTTGCTTATTAGTGTGACTTTGGAGAATATAGTTTTCCTGATTATGTTATGAGTTATGAATTTTCAGATCTGCTCTTATTGTTGAACCCTCTTTGTCGATTTGTTTTCTTCTTTGTTTCTTCATCCAGTTTTTCCTCTTTTGGACCTTCTCTCTTTTTGTACCTTTGAGCAAGATGCAGTAGATAAGCTGTTATAGGAAAAGGTGCTGATATATTAATGTCTGTCCTGGAGTGGGCATGCATGGATATGTTTTATAATGGCTTTTTAATGTATAAAAGTCAAAAATCTTGCTGCAGTAGTGGAAACCTCACAGAAAGTGGATGATTTACTTTGTGAATCATGAAAAAGCTTGTACTTAAGCTTCTTTCCGGGTCTCAATTAAGATAAGATATTTTTAGTTTTCAATGTTAAACAAGTTTGTCAGTGGAGGTTAGTAGCTCTAGTTATATTCAAATCTCAGTATTTTCTATGGTGCAGGAAATATACTTGGGACAATATTGAGAATTTTAGGGGGGTTCACTTGGATATGTTAATGAGGCTTGAAATGAATACATGCAATAGTTCATCTAATTAAGAATGTTAGCAGGTCATATGTGTTTATTTCGTTTATGCCTTCTGCAATTGTTGTAATTTCTTAAAATTGTGTACCCATACTTGTAAGTGAATTGGAGTTACAGATTCATAAAATATATAAAGGTAAAGCTGAAAATAAAAGAAAAAGTTTAGAAATGTATGTTTTTTGTCATCGATTCTTGATAACATTCTTGCCTCCTCTGTCCTGTTTGCCCTATGTATATACTTTTATGCTTTAGTTGAACGGTGAATATATCAGAGAAGTTGATCATCTTGTTTCACATTGATCCTGATCTAGAATGTACCTCAATGCATGGTAATTTCATATTGGTGAATTTGATCCTGAGTCTAGAATGTACCTCAATGCATGGTCATTTTTAAAAATTATGTTAGGTTTAAACTTTAAAATATGAAATGTAGTTTTTTGGTTGTATCTGCAGTCTTAATGTGGCAAGTATAGTGAAAGATTTTGCATATAATGCCAGTTCACAGTTATCAGGATAAAGTTGAATATGTCCATTTGGGTGGGAACTTAGGAAGATATTATAGAACGCATCCATCTCTTAGCTTAGCGTAGATTGGGAATAGAGACTGTTTATGCTTTGGAATGTTGATATTAGATAGTACAGAATTCATTTTGATGCATCAACTTGTGTGCAATTAATATGGAAGCATCAAGTAAATGATAAAGTTATGATGTTAGTACAGGAACTGAGTCATTGACTCGTTAACTAGTGTGCAAACTAATATGGCAGCATCTAGTAAACCATAACTTCTGATAAGGTCCCGAATCTGGATGGCTGGATATCTTAATCTCTGAATTTCTCCAATCGCCCTTACCCTTATACCCTCATTCTTGCTTACCTCATTTCTGCAAGTTTCTCATAATGAAAATAGGTGTTGATGGCAAAATATCCTACCTTTCATCCTTTACTTTTCTGATGAAACAAACATGTCTGTTGACTGTGCAGAGGGGTTATATGAATGCTCTAGTAAGATGTAAATGCCTAAAGTCTTTGTTTATGGCTGAGATTGCCAAATGCGTTGAGCCATATGGACTTTATATTTTAGTTGAACGCTTTTGTGCTTGTAACTGTTGGGAATTTTGTTGGATTACTTTTCACTTCCAAAGATAGCTTAATTGTTAGTTGATTTTGTAATATATTACTATGTTTGGTTGTGATATATGGGAGTTAATTTATTCTTCTATTCATCATTTCCAGGCTGAGAGTGCTATTACTGCTCTTAACTGTAGTGGCGTAATCTTGGGATCATTGCCAATAAGGTGGGGGCAGATCTTCTTTTTCAACTCACTCCTTACCCTCCAATTTCTTTCCATCTTTCTTTCTATCTTCCCCTTTCCTTAAAAATCTCTTCATTTAAATTTGTAAAATAGTCTCATACTTTGTGTTTGCAGGGTGAGCCCGTCGAAGACCCCTGTTCGGCCCCGCATTCTCCGTCAGCCTTTGCACTGAGTGAGCCGTAATGCTTCCTGGATTGACGGCTGCCAATAGATATCTCTATATATACATATATAGAAACTGATATATATTAAAGGTACCAGTGGCGTTTAAACCATCTTTATTTTGTCCTTCCATCTGAGCCTGGAATCTGTGATACCTGTAGGGGTTTGGTTGTTCATGGTTTTATTGTTAGCTTATAGAGAATCGAATGGGATCTCGAGGAATATGAATGGCTGTTTTATGTTGGATATCATGGTCAACCTCTAAACTCTGTTTATCAACTGGATATCATGAAAATTCAGGTTGGACTCTTACTTGTTTGGATACACACATTTTTGCTGCTTCTCTTCGGCTTTGGGCTGCTGAGATTTAACCCATCTTTGTAATCTTTAGCATATTTACCCTTTGATATTGATGCCTTCCTTTTTTCTTTTCCTGCACATGTGAGATTTAAAATTGGTTCCTTTTGTTTCTGTTTTGATGAAAACTGATCTGTCTTACATGATTAAACCTATTTTTAATCAAAGTTGGTCTTTTTCATTTATTTTTCGTTTTCTAGTTCTTCCAAATTTCTCCTTTTAAGAGTCGAGGGGGGATGTTTTTCAAAGTTCATTCAATGAGTTTTGATTTCGATCGCCTTAATGCATAGAAAAATTGGTGATGAAAATCTGAATTCATTTATTGAAATCTCTCATCACATTCTGTTGACTTCTGCAATAACTAAAACTAATTTTGAGGTAACCAATCAAGGTGGGGACGATTTTCAAAACAGTTCTGTACTTCCTCTTTTCTTGATTCTTTTCACATTTGCCGTAACAGAACAGGAACTGATTGACGGGAAGAGTTCATATTTTGTATTCTTTCTATGATCTTTATGTTTTTTCAGTATTACTCGTCCCTTGAACGAAAAGAAATATTTGATGGATCCCTCCCGCCCCACGTAATCAAATCTATTTTAATGACAACTATAGAAATCCAAACTTTATATTTTCTCTGGGCCACAAGATAGAAAGAAAAGGTTTGTTCTTGTATGGAATGACCTCTAACAGTCAGGAACATGAACATAAGACCAATTTCTAATCTTAAACAGTCTCCTTCATATCATATCAATGATTAACATTGTGGGTAACAAGTAATGAAGCTAGTGAATTTTGTCTTCCATTCACTGTTCCTGGAGGGCACCGGCAATTGCTATGTTCGTCCTTATAACTGGTGCTCTCCCTGCTCATAATTCATCAGTGAACAATGTAAGTCGCTTTTAGATGGTAAACAGGATCATCAGCTGAATTTATGACATACCAAAACCATAGCAATATTGCTGAGAAAATGGTTCATAGTTTGAGTAAAGTCCAGCTGGGAATGAGAATGGAATGGTGTAATACATCGTAAAAGGGTGCCTCCCACTTGCATAATCGTATTTCTGCAAGAACCGATATCCTATTATTATATTAGCTGCCATATAACTGATTGATGGTACCATAGAAATACACACTGTAGTGAAATATGAAAACTAACCGTTGCGTACAAGTCTTTTGGAGAAGCAGGATATCTGCTTTTTGAAAGACGACAAACTTAAGAACGGTATTTATTTATTTATCTGAAGACAATTATAATTATAGATAGTTTACCCATAAACAACACCAGGAAATGAATTCTGCAGCATGGGCCGAGGGAAGAAAGGCCGACTTGCTAACTGATTCTTCCCAGCTGCTGCCAGATTACAGTTGGTTCTCCTCCCATCAATTACTGGGTGTGGATTTTGACAAGCTTTTGTTGCTGAATCTGAATTCTTAAATATTACCTGCAAAATATACGTAAATATAGATATGCGTGTAATATAAAGAATAGCAGGGGAGGTAGTTGAGTTGAATAATTACAAAGCCATATCCTTTTGATCTTCGTGTAATTCTATCAACTATCACAACAGCCTCCAGAATTTCACCAAACAGCCGAAAGTAGAGCTCCAGAGCATCTCTCCGCGTTTCCCAAGCCAACCCACCAACAAAGATCTTAGTGCAATTGGTTTTAAACACTACTTGGCCTCCCATGGTCTGTGATTGTACTGATTCTCAAACACCAATAACCTGTAAAGACAAAGAGACAAGCGACAACCAAGTAGTCTGCCTAAGTCGATAAAAAGAAGTAGGAGAACTAGCCGTTTAGTCCTAACAACTACCACTTAATCATAATAGCTGCACCGTCACCTAGGATTCCTCACGCAAAGATGCTGTCAACAATGGCATATATCAGTAACATTCCGCTTTACAATGTATAGGGAAAATTAAGACAACTGATTTACTACGCCAAATTGAAGACAACCCCTTGATTTATGTTTTTTTAGTATATTCCCTTGCAACCAACCAGTCGGTTGAAATTTGATGTACGTTATTGTTGTTTAATTAATAAAAAGACATTTGTCTTTTTATCTTTATATATTAAGTTAATTAGATTTGATTTTTTAATACAAGAGCTAAAATTTCTGAAATAATTATTTGGTGATTGAAATAATGATGAAATTATAATTATGACGTTTAATTTACATTTATGTATTATTCCTAAAATTTTCCTAGTTATAGTTTCATCGAGAAGAGATATTGATAAAATAGTAAGACTCGCATACATTCTATTTCTTTTTTATGAAAAAAGTAACTGATCTCATAAATTAAAGTATAGAGATATTTAAACTAATGTGTGAGTGTTATCTAGAGTTCGCTGAACTAACTCGATTATAAAGATCCCGAATAAAATATTACTTATGTGTTTGTGAATTTCCTCATAATGATGGTTGTATAATTGATCCTTAGACTTGAGATTATGATAGTATTTTATGTGGGAATTACTGTATTTTGATGTTACTTATAAATTGTTTTAGGATAATTCAGTCGATAATACTTGGATACAGTATGAACCTTACGGAGATATTTGAGTAAGTTAATAAATGATTCACCTTTCTAAAGTAATTAAAGAGAATGTTCTACTGATTTTGATTAGTAGTGATTTATGAAATTATCTGGCTATAGTGAATTGTCATTTAATTTGTTTTTTTTTCAAATATCAATTATAAATCAATTACTAATCAACAAGAACGAACATGATTAAATAAAAAAGTAGATACTATATCTATACTTTGTCTAATTGGAACACTGAATACTCAAAGGATTAAATTATATATCATAATCATGTACGAACATGTTAAGTTAAACCACCTTGACATTCATAATATTTGGGTGGTCATGACATATTGCTAGATATCAATCTAGATCTTTGATTATAAATTGTTTGATTGGAGAATTACAAATAAATTAAAAGGAGTTTTAATTTATCTGATTCTAATTATGAATTAGAATTAGAATTAGAATTTATAATGATTACCAATTAATATATTAAGAACCTAATGGATCACACATATAGAGCAGTTCAAAAGAGAAAATTCAATTTCAATTAAGTTGGACTTAATTATAAATTTTGAAAAACTTTAGGAATCAAATATAAAATATTTTATTTTATTAAAATTAAATTAATTATAATTAGTGTTAGACTTTAATTATAATTATTGTATCTAATTTAATAGAAATTGATTTAATTATAAAATATGAGAAATTTTAGAGATCAATATGAGATATCTGATTTTATTAAAATCAAATTAATTATAATTGAGATATTTAATTAAAAATTATAAAACCATTATGCTTTTCCTATAAATAGGGAGTTAGCAGAAGGGAGCTATCACTCCTACTTTTTCTTCTCAAGTATTGAAAGACTCCCGTGGGAATACCATCAAAGGCTAGACACATAACTAGTTTGTGGATAACACAAACAGGAAAATCGTACTTGAAAATTTTATTTTTCTATTATGTCTGTGATTTCGTCATAGTCGATGTAAATTTATATTTAAGGACTAACCTTAATACGGAAGTACTGGATCAATTTGCTGATTGCTAATCTTCGTTTTACGGTTGACTACTAAAGTCACCGATTAATCCAAATCCCAAACTATAAGCCTTTGATGATTGCTTCTCACGAGAGAGTACGAGAGAGTAGGGAGGAATGTTTTCAGATTCTATTCAATGTAATAATCATTTCCTCCTTTTATACGAGGATGATAACTGTCGGAAGTTACTTCTTGTGAAACTTCCAACAGTCGACTTCCAAAAGTAGTATCAAATTCTTCTTTAATTATTTATCTTGAATTAAAAGATTGTTATTGATTTGATAAAAATTAAGTCTTTATGTGTTAATTAAACTCGAAACTGTTACAAATTTGCTTCTTCGTTACAATTGTGTTGCTCTGGAAAAATCCAACTCATTGACAAAAAACAGAATGCATGTCCCCTCTATGATACTATCATGGTTGGATTTGGCATACGTGTCTGCTTCATATTGGTTTTACACACAACTTGGCTTCCCATGGTCTGTGATTGTACTGATTCAAACACCAAAACCTGTAAAGACGAAGACGGCCAAGTAGTCTGCCTAAATCGATAGAAAAAGTCGTCGAACTAGCCGTTTAGTCCCAACAACTACCACTTAAATATATAATAGCTGCAACACCACCGTAGGATTCCTCACGCAAAGATGCTGTTGTGTTAACAATGACATATATCAGTTACATTCCGCTGTATTATGAATAGAGAAAATTAAGACAACTGATTTACTACGCCGAATTGAAGGCAACCCGAAGCTTTTATGATTTATGTTTAGTTCATATTAAACAAGATGGTTTTGAAATGGATGCAGGAATTCTGTAAAAATATATGTTTGGGTTTGGGCGCTGTTACTTGGGAATGCAGCAAGCTCCTGAGCTAGCTGTAGCCCTTCCATATTGGAGATGTTCCCGCAGCAAAGAGATTAGTTACTGATTCCGTCGGTAAATACTCTGGGTGCACCAAAAAAAAAAGTACGATTATTATGGTCTCACTTAAATTATCTTTAATTTTAATTATTCTCTTCGCCTCCTCATTCTCAATCTTGCTCATAAGTCTCTTTTGGTGCCTTCAAAACTAGCTCTGAGCCTTTTATTTATTCTTTACTCTGTTTTCACATCATCACCGTCTCTGTCAATCTCCAGTGTTTCACTTTTATGCCATGTTTGTATGCCTTTGAAGTTTTCTAACTTCCATTAATTCGAGTTTTCGGTAATTTACTAACTTTTAACTTTTTCTAGGTTTTTCGTTTAACTATAAAGGCTGTGGACTTTTTCCTCCATTGCTTTCTCTTCAAGGTCTTATCTTTACCTACTTTAAGAAATAAACTGCTAGAGATTTACTATAGAATGTGACTGGAAAATATTCCTAGATTTTTTCTTGGGCGAATTGTAATGGTATTTGAACATTTTGATGGTTCTTTGACATGAAATCTCTTCACTTGAGCCTACAGTATTTTTAAGAGAGGAAAGATATAGAAAATGGTCAAAGTAAAGCAAAAACACTGAACCTTTGTTTGTGGATTCCTGTTAGAAATAATTAAGAAAAAACACAATCACAAAGATTATGTTAAACAAGATCATTTGCATATGCATATAAAAACAAAAACACATACTTAGTTTATTGTTGTAGTTCCACCGATTAAAGAATTTTTACTGCCTTTCTCCTTTTACAGAAATTTTCGTTCATCATATCTGAAGATGTCTTTGTGTTCTTTTGTTTTTTAAATGCTACACCTTAACTACCTTTGGTAGTTATATAAAGTAGAATTACCATAATACCCCTCATAAGTGTATTTGATTCACTATCTCCCACTCACACATGATGAGTTTTAGTCTAATTAAAAAACGTTGCAGTGCTTATACTTGTTCAATAACCAGTGTAACTAGCATACGACACATTGTCACATATTTGTTAGGAGTATATGAGATCTCGATTTAACAAATTGATCCCGAGACTTATGTGACCTTAAGTAGACATTGTATGCTAACCCTAAGTCATATCTTGCATTTGCACTTTTCTTTGATCTCATTTAGTTCTTATGTCATGACTGTATTTAAGTTCTCTACTGAAGAGATGATGACCATCTATGAGTACTTTGCATGCGAGTAACTGATCTAAAAAAATGTCATTCCTTTGTTCTTAATTCTCTTTTAAATTAAATTAAATTTGTTTTCTTAGAATTATTTCATACGATCGCATCGTGCATAATCTTTTGGCAATAACCTAAAGTAACAAACCTTAAATTCAATTCTCAAGAATGAAACAAGAGTCATAAGGGTATAAGATGAGGTTCTTCTCAACCTCAAGGGTCTCACATATGGTAAGATGAGATCTAGAGACTTACTTTAATCCCTTTTTTGTGGTCAGTTGTGCACACATGGTACGAGTCATGTGCTACGGTATTTACCCACTTCGTTAAACTTGAACATTTTTCATTCAAGAAACACCGTACAGATGATAGTTCAAACATACTCAATGTTTAACTTGAGTTTACTTATCTACTCAAAAAAATTGTTCAAAACTACATCTGGCAACGTAAGACAGATATAGTGATTAATAAATCACTTTAAACCAATTTTCTTGCGACATTTATGGTTTAAGTTTCTCGCTTTCAATTATCACCTAGATAATAAACTTTAAACATGCTTCATCTCTAGCGAGCATAAACACCAGAGGTGATTTCCCGTGTGGGAGGGTCGATCTATAATTTGTCTCACATACATGTGTTTTATCCCAAAATATATTTATGCAAAAACACATATATTCATGAATCACATGATACGTACATTATATCTAAAAATGTGACATTAAAATGAGTGAACATACATAGAGAAATGTTTATAAGTATATTTCAACATCTACGTAGTCAAGTGACTTTACATGCCCAATTTATACATCTCTGAAAATTGGCTTTGTCATTGGGTCTGCTATCATATCTCGTGTAGATATATATCTCATATTCACTTCTCCTCATGCAACTATATCTTTCACATAATTATACTTGGTATGTATGTGTTTTGTCTTACAATGAAATTTGGGATCTTTAGCATAAGTGATTGTAGCTTGACTATCACAGTTGATGGTCATTAGATTAATTTTACTTTTAGTGACTCCCAAATGCATTAAGAATCCATGAAACCATACAGTCTCTTGTACTGCAGTTGAGAATGTTATAAATTTAGCTTCCATTGTGGATAATTCAAAGTAAGATTGTTTCCTACTTTTCCATTATATTGCTCCATGGTTTAGTAAGAATACATATCCTGAGGTAAATTTTCTTTCATCTAAATCTCCTCCCCAATTTGCATATGTATACCCTTGTATACATAGATCAATGCCTTGATAACAAAATGCATAGTCCACAGTTCCCCTCAGATACCTTAATATTCTCTTTACTGCTTTCCAATGTGCTTGGCCTGGATTTGATTGATATCTGCTCGCCATCCCAACAGCGTAACAAATATCTAGTCTTGTACATATCATTGCGTACATAAGGTGTTGGACCCCGAACTTTCCTTGAAATTTTGAAGTGTCAAGTGACATAAAAATGAGGAAATTAGAATGAATAAATAAAAAGAAAATGTTGCATGTAAATAGTTAGATGAGAAAAATGTTGCATTTTTTGATCTTGATAATTTAGAAATTCTTTGGGTTTGAATGATTAAATTTATTGCTTTTGGAATTATTTATAAAAATATTGTTTATGAAAAAGTTTGAAAAATTATGATTTCCAAACGCTTTTGAAATTGCTATAAAAATATTGTTTATGAAAAAGTTTGAAAAATTATGATTTCCAAATGCTTTTGAAATTGTCATAAAAATATTGTTTATAAAAGTGTTTGAAATATTATGATTTCCGAATATTGTTGGAAGTGTTTATAACGAAAAATTATGATTTTCGAATATTTTTGAAATTGTTTATAAAATATTGTTTATGCAAATGTTTGAAAAATTATGATTTCCGAATATTTTTGGAAGTGTTTATAAAGAAAAATTATGATTTCCTAATATTTTTGAATTTGCTTATAAAGTAGTGTTTATGTAAATGTTTAAAAATTATGATTTTCGTATGATTAAATTCCTTGCTTTTGGAATAATTTTAGAAATTTGTTATATGTTCAATCATTTAAGAAATTGAAAATTTTAATTCCGAATGTTTTTAAGAATTGTTACAAGTTTTGAATGTTTGATTTATGAAGAAAATTTCGAAAATTATGAAAATAGTAGAAAGGTTAGATTTATTGTTTCTAATGATTTTGAAAATTGATTTAAGAAATTGTTATTCATTATGTTTGAATTATTTAAAGAAATTGTTATTTATGTTTTTGGAAAATCAAGGAGAGAAATGATTTTGGAAATTGATTTAAGAAATTGCTATTCATTATGTTTGAATTATTTAAAGAAATTGTTATTTATGTTTTTGGAAAATCAAGGAGAGAAATGCTTTTGGAAATTGATTTAAGAAATTAAAATGATTGGTGATTTTATTGTTTTGAATAAAAGGTGAAAATTGTTGTTTAAATTTTGGATGATAAATGTGTATTGTGATTTTAAATGTGTGAGAATTATGTTTCAAAGGAATTGATAAAGTTGTTATTTATTCTTTATGAATGATTTTGATAAATTATTAAATGTGTTGCATACTTGTTTGATGAATGATTGTGAATTTGTAAGAAATTGATTGGTGAATTTGTGTTTTGCTATATGACATATGAAATTATATATTTAGTGAATGTGACTGTGTCTAGTAAGACACAACATGAAAATTTAAATTTTCGAAAAGTGCCTTCGGGCAATCTGTTTGTTTTAAGCATGAATATATGAATTATGTGGGTTTGGTTAGGTCCCCTCCGTAGAGTCAGTGCACTGGTCTTCCTTTGATAGGCTTCTTCCGCCTGCCCCCTAGTAGCATAGGAGCTCCGATTACAGACTCCCCTCCGTTCACGACTGCACAGAACCGCTATGCGGGAATGTACAGTTCGTTCTGTTAGGACCGACCCAAACCATTTGATATGTTATGGGATTTGTGTTGGATGCTGCGGTATAACCTGCAAACACACGTCGGGATATAACCCCCAAACACCTACGGGTAGGGTGTGAGGTCCAACATCAAACCACTTTGATATGTTATGTGATTGTTTTTTATTTGTTACTTTGTACTGTATTCATGTTTGGAAATGGTTAGTGCTTTGTGAAGTTTGAGAAACGAGAACTTGAAGTTTTCAGTTGAAAAATTCCTGAAATTGTTTAACAAGGTTTGAGAAGTTGGAAACTTTGGAAAAATAAGCCTTTTGGGAATATTTGTGCAAAATGATTTTTGTTGATGTTCCATTTTTATAAATATGTTATTCACTGAACTGTCAAGCTCACCCCACCTTTCATCCCCATCTCCAGGTTTTCGAGTAGGAGATCAGATGAAGACGGTCAAGACATCAGTTTTGTATGTTTCTGTAATAGGGTTAGTTAAGATTTTGGCATTTGGTTTTGTATCTTGGCTTTTGGTTTTATATTGTGATTTGAAAATGCCACTTATGTTTGAAAGATATGTATATGAATTATGGATTGATTTCTGGAAATTGAATTTGTGTATAATTATGGATTTTGGATATGTAAGAAAATTTTCGATTTGTTTATTGAATTGAGATTTGTATATAAATGGATTTGTAAATGAATGGACTTTTGACAAGACCCACCTTTTGGGCTGTGTTGGCACTAGGGAATGGGTAGGCTTAATGCCACCAAAACCCGTAGTAAGCCCAACTTTTCTATATTCTACTAA
>JANVCL010000003.1:26926274-26941440 GCA_026546855.1 Erythroxylum incrassatum | reverse complement strand
ATCCACGAGCAATAAGCTCACCCCCTTCATTCCCATCCACAGGTGATGAGAAGAAGATCGGGTGAAAGAAAATGAGGGTTTCTGTTTGTATGTATTCTTATTGTATTATTGTTAAGTTAGATTGTTGCGGAGAAAATTTGGAATTGTTGTGTATTGTGTACTTTGGATTGTGGTTTTGGTTTTGTATATAGCTTGAAACGCCATAAAGGTTTTGTAAGCATTTAATTCATGATGGTATGAAGCTATGAAATTGTACATGGATATAGTATCTCGATTTGTTTATTGAAATGTGAAAGAATGTGAATTGGATTGGCTGATGATATAGTATATTGAATTAATATATGATTGTGTCTTGGATATGGATGATTCTGTTTATGATTGGGAAATATTGAAGTGTTAGGAATAGATTTGTATCGGATTTTCGGGTTGGTTTAGTCTTAGGGTACGCAACGCGACACTTTTCTAAAGTTTTGTTTGCGGATGTCAGATATTCATTTCGATTCGATTCGAATTCGTTTTGTTTTTGATTCGTTTGTTCGCTTTCCGTTTTTCGTTTTGTTCGGTTGGGGTCCGGTTTCGAGATCGAGTCCCAACATATTTCTGATCGATTCGTTTGCTTTCGTTTTCTGTATCAGTTTGATTCGATATCTTCGCTTTGTTTCCGCTTCGGATTCTTTTGTTTTCGTTTTCCGCTTTGCATTTTTCCTGTTAGGGTCCGGTTTCTAGATCGGGTCCCTACATAAGGCTTCCAACTTCACTAGAGTAGGCAACATTCTTCGTTTGTTCCGTTCTTATGGCATTAACGGGCAATTTCTCTTACTAATGCCTTCGTTTTTAGCAATAGGATTATCAATTGGTTTGGAATCTTGCATACGGAATCGTTCAAGAATTCTTTTAATGTACATCACTTGTGAAAGTGATAACAATCTTTTTAAATGATCTCTTGAATTCTTGACTCTAAGAATGTACATCGCTTGTGAAAGCGATAATAATCTTTTTAAATGATCTATTGAATTCTTGACTTTAAGAATGTATGCCGCTTCACTCTTGTCTTTCATTTCAATTTGCGTAAGAAATACACAGCCATTATAAGCAATCAATATATCATCCATGTATAAAGATATAATCACGAATTTATCTTTGGATCTCTTAACATACACACAGAGGTCTTCATCGATCATTTGAAAATCATACAGAATGATTATGTTATGAAAACGAATATACCATTATCATGAAGACTGCTTCAGGCCATAAATTGACTTGAATAACTGACATACTTATTTTCTTGACCTGCCTTGATGAAACCTTTAGGTTATTCCATATAGATTTCTTCATCTAATTCTCCATTGAGAAAAGAAATTTTTATATTCATTTAATGTAATTCAAGATCTATAATAGCTACTATAGCCAGAATAAGACGGATTGAAGCAAATGTCACAATAGGTGAAAAAGTTTCCTCGTAATCAATTCCCTCCTGTTGTGCATATCCTTTTGCTATAAGGCATGCCTTATATCTTTCGATACTGCCATTAGCTTTTCGCTTTATTTTGAGAACCCACTTGTTCCCAATTGCTTTACGCCCTTTAGGGAAGTCAACCAAGTCCCATACTTGATTTGAGCTTAAAGAAGCTATTTCTTTTTTCATTGCTTTCATCCATTCTTCTTTAGCAGGGCCAGTAAGAGCCTCATTTATATTCCTTGGCTCTTCTTCCTCTTGTGGAGCAATCATATTAATTTCTCCTTCAATCTCAAAATGACGTCGGGGAATTATTCCTTGATTACTTTGTCTTAAACGAGGTTCATCATAAACAAATTCATGATTGATCTAATTGCTCCCACTCGGATCAGTCATTATGATTGATCTGATTGCTCTCACTTGGTTGAAGTTCCTCATTTTGATTCTTCATAATAGAATCATTCTGATCAAGTGACTCATATAACAATAGGTATTTACCTATTTTGCCTTTCATGGGAAAATCATTCTCTAAGAATGCTACATCTCGTGAAATCCAGTTACACCTCCATTACCTTGTTCACCAATGAACACGTATTCTTTTGAATGTTCTGAATATTTAATAAAAATACTTTTTCTCCCTCTTAGGCCTAATTTCCCATGTTTGTGAGAGAGATTATGAAAATAGACTGCACACCCCCAAGGTCTAAGACTTGACACATTAGGTCTCCTACTAGTCCATAACTCATATGGTGTGCTAGTAACTGATTTCGTGGGCACACGATTAAGTATATAGGTGGCTACTAGCAACACTTCACCCCAAAAGGTGATAGGTAAATTTTCTTTGGCCATCATAGACCTAATCGTTTCTAATAGCGTCTTATTTCATCTTTCAGCGATGCCATTTTGTTGTGGGTTTCTAGGAATTGTTAATTGCCTTTCTATTCCTTTTTCATCAGATAAAGCCTTGAACTTTTCTAACAAGTATTATTGTCCATTATCAGTTCGTAATGCTTTTATTTTCTTATCTAATTGATTCTCAACCAAGTTCATGTATTTTATGAAACAATCAAATGCCTCTGATTTATGAGAAATCAAATAAACATGACCATACCGAGTATAGTCATCTATGAAGGTTATGAAATAAGTTGTCCCACATTTAGCCCTTACATTCATTAGACCACATATGTCAGAATGAATTAATTGCAATGGATGTAAAGCTCGTGTTCCCTTCTAAATGGCTTTCTTGCTATTTTACCAGCTAAACAATGCTCACATATAGGTAGATCTACTTAACTTAGATTACCTAAAAGTCCTTCTTTAGCTAATTGTCTGATTGAATTTTGACCAATATGACATAGTCTAGCACGCCATAAAGTTGCAACATTATTGGAATTACTAGATGTAAATAATGAATGACTAATATTATTATTTTCCTTTAACACATCCAATACAATAAAACCATTCAATAAAAAACCATGACCATAATTAATAGATCCAAGATATAAATCCGTTACACCGCTGTGGAAATTTATATTAAAACTAAGTCTAACCAATATTAACATAGATAAGAGATTCCTACAAATATGTGGAGAAAATAATACTTCATGTAGGATGAGGGGTCATCCTCCACACATCTCCAATTTACATGTGTCAATTCCTTGTACAACAACTTTGGAATTGTCACCTACATAAAGCCATCAACTACCATATGGGAGTTTACGAAAGTTAACGAAGGCATCTCTATCCTTTGCTATATAGTTGCTTGCTCCTAAGTTTGCAATCCACAAAAGATGTGATTCAGTTAGAAAAACAGAACAAGAAACATTTACAGAACAAATGTTTGTACTATAAAGTTGTACCTTCTTGGGCAAGGTACAATCTCATGCAAAGTGGCCCTTATTACCACAATTATAGTACTTCACATGTTTCATGTTCTTCTTCTTGAAAGGAAGTTTTCCTTTTCCACATTAGTTCTATTTTGCCTTCTTGGATTCCTGAGGAGTGTGGTTAAATCTCTTATTATTCTTCCACTTGGGTCCACCATGATGTTTGCGTTTCTTGTTCATGGCTCCATGTGATCTAGAACTAATTGCATATGCCTCAGAAGATATCTTTGAGGCTTCAAGACGTTCCTATTCCAAGATGAGATGCCTCGTAGCATATCCAATTGTCTTGATGTTCTCATTATGAGTTAAATGCATCTTCATATGCTCCCAACTCTGAGGCAATGAACGAATCACAACTTACACTTGTTGATCATTAGAAAGCTCATGACCAACGTCACGTAACTCAATTACCATGTTGGAAATGTGCCTTTTAATTGTAAATGACCTCACTTTAGTCACTAAAGCACCTCCAAAATGAGCAGCTAATGCTAAACACATGTCCATTGTAGTTTTGAATTTATGGAACTCGCACATGATATCATTATCGATGCTACTCAGCAACGTGATGCGAGCTAAAGAGTTCTTCTTTTTCCACAATTCATATGCATCACGGTCCCTTTTATGATGGGCTGTAGTGCACTCCTCAGGAACTTCCATGGCTAGGTTTACTGGCTCAAGAGCTTCTTGCTCCTCCAGTACATATTGGATTTTCATATTTCAGATTTCATAATTGTCACTATTGAGTTTCTCACCCCTATTAAGTTCAGCAACAATATTCTTTGAAGCAGTAGCCATTTTACTTTTTGTTTGAAACACAAAGTTTCTACAATAAGAAAGAAATATATATGCACATTAATGTCATATTAATCGTTTATAGAGTAAATAATTTGATCACAATTGCTTATGAAATCAAAAGTCCACTAATGTGTTCAATCATCATTCATACAACAATCAAATCCTAATTACTTTACTTTAGACAAATTGCTATATGATATACATGTAAACATATTACATAAAAAAGACTTTTTTCGTATAAAAAATTGTATTAAATGCGCTACAACCTACTAACAGTCTATAGGTAACAAACCCTACGTGGAAATGAGTTCACGAGTTTTCGTGACACAATTCTCAAAGCTCGATGTATAATAGCTCTTATTATTTCCATTGGAAGACCTATAGGATACATAGTCCTAATCAACTCCCTCCTACGCATTTATTTAATAAATGCCATCATTAACAAACTATAAGTCTTCTCGTTAGGCATATTATTCTAGAGCATTCGTAATAGTTCGCTTTGAGGCTGAGGTAATGTTGCAAGCAAAGTCATGTACTTTACTTCAACATTTGTCTAAGCTCGACAACCTCCAAAGTATAATTCTTGCATCATGTTATTGAGTGAAATAACATGTTGTGTTAGATCGTCCCTAGGCATTAAACACATGTTAACTAACTTTACATACATCTGCTAATTTGTCTCTTTTGTGCCTCACATCAAATAACCTTAGGTTTTTGCCGTATGGAGTCGGAGATCGCTATCGTATGCAGGATAATAAACATGGGGCTAAAGAGTGCACGACCTGTTGCCCTCAGGTAGTGTTGTCTTCAACTTTTTACATTTTCAACTTTGTGGTTGGTTTAGGACAGGTTGCACTACCTTGGCCTTCAACGAGGACTCTGCATCCTCAGGTATATAAAGTTTAAGCTTTTACCGCTAGCTTTTTTTTATTGCTCGTACGCGAGCTGATGACTGTTGTGATCTTTCATAGTCCTTGACCATCTACATGAGTGGCTCCGTCAATTTCTGGAGCTCAGGGTTGGCAAGGTCCAGTCGTCTTTCTAGTTGTTTTGTGACTCAGTATATGTCAGTGCGATATTGTGTTATGCATGTAGTGTTCTTTACTCTTCTTGCAAATCTTCTGTGGGTGTTCATTCTCGTAGTTTCCACTTCTTAGTCGCGGTTAGGTACCGTATGGGTATCCCTTTTATCGGTTGTCTAGGGCCATTTAGTCTTGAACACCTACAAATCTGGGAACCGGGTCCTAATGCATGAACAAGTTTCTGAAGGTTTAAGGTATAGTTCATTTAGAAGGCTATGTGGGAGAGATTACACATCCTATCACCGCCGAAGAGTTTCTTATAGATAACCCAAATCACGTTCTAAGCACGCTCTAGGTTCTAATGAGAAAGTTCGTTTCCTCCATGACGGCGAGGTATCCGACTGCCAGTAGGACGATGATTGTGCGTTGAAATTTTCGCAAGAGCTCATCCAAGTCAGAAAGATACCAAAAAAAAGGAGATGGTGTCGTAGCTGGTGGTGAAGCTGCAGTAGCTTTTATTGGTACTAGAGCTTTGGGCTCTGGAAACAAATGATATGTCTGTAGCTCGTGGGAGGGGCGGGGTACGCAGATCTACTACACGGCAAACGATGAATGCCCTTTCACGTTGCAGGTTATCCTAGCCCATCACGCGTTATATCCGCTATCTCGAGCCTCCTGACAACTTATCCTTGTCTTAAGCAATCATTAGTTTTCTCCTGTGGATAAACGTTGGTACCACGATTTTTGTCTCCGTTTTAAGCTTCACAAGTTAGCCCTATCTCTTTTTTATTACTATTATTAGTTCTATTAATAATTTAGTATTTTTATATATTTAGTTATTTATTATTGATTATTGATTATTATTTATTTATTATTCTTATTATTATACTTTTTCCCTTTGTAACCTGCATCATTCATATCTTGTCTCATTTGTAAGTGAGTTTACTGGAAACAACCTCTCTACTATGTAAGGGTAAGGTTACGTATTATAAGATCTCCCCAGACCTCGCTTCATTGCAGGATTTCAGATTAGGTGATGATGATGATCAAATAAGCTTAGGTGTCCGCTTAATAATAGGCATCTTCTTGAATGTTTTTTCAAGAATCAAAAGAGTGCACAAAATAACAAATTATTTTGTCTGAACTCATGCTCATATTATGAAAACAATTTATTTCTATTAGCATTTTGTTGAACTATTCAAATTATGCTATTAATTTCTACCTTGCCTCATTATCCAAGGGAAGTTTCATCGATTTGCTCTTTAGCTATGGATAGTTCACAAGGTTTGATTGGTACCATGGCGTTGCATCAACATGAGCAAGAGAAAAAGATTGATTCAACTGTTGCTAGACAAAATAGGTCCTCTGCTGAACTTCTGGGTAACTTGCCTACTCAAAATGATACTTCTCTCGTTGAAATTGTTTAATTATGGTTAATTTGAAATAATGACTAAATAAAGTCAATTAAAAAATATAAATAATTTAAGTGAGTAAAATCAATAATTCTACATAAGTTTGTATTTTAATATAGGTTCTACTTAAAAAGTAAAAATAATAATATTATATCAATGATAATGTGATATTTAATTAACAAAATGTTAACTTATTAAAGATCATGTATGTTTAATACTAAATTTAAATAATTTTAAAACATTAATAGGCTATTTGGTTAGGGGAATGACTATTCCATTTCTCGTTTATTCCTATTAATAACTTATTAGTTTGTCTGGCTTAAAAACATACATAATAGATAATTCTAAGGTCTAATTATTTCTAAATTTGCAGAATATCTAAAGCAATCCTTCCCCTATCTTTATCTATTTGAGCATGTAAGGAATAAATGTTATGAGTTGAAGACAAAAATATGCTCCTTACTGTGAAAGAGGCTTGTCCATCTCTCAACCTTCAAGCGATTCTCTTTTCCAACCTAACTTTTCGATTGTCTGTTCCTCTCTTATGGGTAAGTTCAAAATGTTCTTTCTCAACAAGTTTGGTCTCTCTCTTCAATCGTTGCCACTTCTGTTCAACTTGTTTGCAATTTAAGATTTGTTGTTTCCTTGTTTGGTGCATAAGGTAGATCGATTTCTTTTAACTTCGTGGTCTCTTCTGGTTTCACCATTTTTGTACCGTATGTGTTCTTGAATCTCACCGGCAGTTTAATGCTTCTTTTTCTTCTTCTTCTCCTTCTTTTCCTAGGTTTTGCTCTTTACTCCGAACTTGAATTTTTTTCTTTTTAGCTGTTTAAGATTTGTTGTTTCCTTGCTCTTTCAGTATGCATAGTTATGGACCATGAAACTGATCTTTGGGTTTGAGTTGGGTACTGAAAAAACATTAGTAAAACCATCTTCACACCATAATAAACTTTTGACACTTTGTTGCTGCTTAAGAATGTGAAGATCTCTACCATTGTAGAACTCCATTAACAAGCAAGAGAACTTTTCTGTCTTAGAATGTGAATAAAGTGTTAGCAAAAATGGATGATCCAACAAACTCATAATCTCTCTCTTAATTTGAGCTCTCAACAACTTCTTTCTTCCTGCCAACATCCCTTTATCCATAACCTTCACAGAAAACAAACAACCCATCCCTCTTAACTCTGCTAAGAATACACTGCCTATATCCCCACATCCAAGTTTCTTTAATAGCCTCAAATGACCCAAACCCAACCTAAAGTTTCCATCTTTAGCCTTAACACACTGTATTGCATCCCATATAATATCATTTCCCTTGTGGAGTTTTGATGGGAAAAAACTTATGAAATTGGATTCATTTGGGTCGCAACTTAAGCTGCTCTTCTCACCCTCTTTCGCTTCACAATAGTAGAATATGGTGGTGGTAGGATGTGACCGAGGCGATCAAACGGGAGGGTTAGAACAACAGTGGAATAAGTAAATTACTAACAACAACAACGATAACAATAATAATAATAATATAATAATAATATAATATAATAATAATAAATATTTTGGTCTTTTTGTTAATTATTACTTTGTCATTTCAAATTTATGTTTTCAAAATAAACATTGGCATAGAAATTCTTTAGCAATAAACCTAATCAAATAATACCTCCATTCCTCATATATTTTATTCCTTAGAATAACCATTTAATTCCTTATCTATTTCAATAGGTGAATCAAATACCGTGTAAAATTCTTTTCAAACAATTCAAAATGTTAAAATCTAACTTATATTGGTCAATGAGCATTTGAAAACTTTAACATTTTCATTAAAGTACAAGCTGGACCTTAATGATTTAGAACATTCAATTTGAACCATAATGTTTTTAAAACATTCAAAATGAATCTTAAGTAGATAAAAAATTAAAAAAATTAAGTTTTTGTCACATATTTATTCTTCTTTAATCACTAAATAGACTCTATTTCAACGTGTATGCCATGTGAAATTTAAGTGTCTAATCTAAAATTTAAATTGAATTTTAATTAAATTTTTGTAATAACCCTAAAAATAAAAAATCTCTAACCTAAAAATAAGAAAGCCTACTCCTATATGTTTATGTTGATCCATGTGAAAATTTAACCAATCATTATACTTTTGGTTCTTTGGTGAGCTCTATCAAGAAACTGATTCTCCACCGAGATACCTACCTTGATTGGATCACTCATAAACTTCTAAAGGTTGTACCTTGAATGCATCTTTTCCTTGGAATAGATCATTTGTTTCCATTACTCTATTCCTATCTTATTCTATGAGCATCCATTCATCCATTTTCTATGACCAAAACCTTTTTCCTTTCGATTTTCTGTTTTGATTTTTTTCACTGCCAACTTCATTTCGATTCGCTTATATAGTCATAATTTTGATGTTGATTTTTTTCCTTCTATTCTTACAACTTTTTCCTGCTCTTTTTAAATTTATGGATGCTTCTTTAAATGAATCTTGTTTTTCAATTTCTTTGTTCTCAAACTCTTAAAGTGTTTGCTTCCTTCTTATCAATCCACTTTCCATATTTATTCAAGTTTTCATATTCAACCTCCTTTTCGACATTCTTTAATGTAATCAAGAGCCATTTCTCTGCATTTCATTTTCTATATTGCTTCCTACTCTTTTCATCTTCCTTTATTACTTGCTTGCACATAATAGGACTTGGATTCTCTGTGGTTTCTTCCCCAATTCCTATGCAACAATAGATTTTTTGTGCTCATTCTATGTCTCTCTAATGATATTCTTTCCATGTATCAACTATTCTTCAATGTTTGCATGCTTTTCATTTGCATTTGCAAATAATCCAACTTGAGAAACATTTTATTCCTCTTTTAAGAACTCTCGTAGCTCCATATGTAAAGGTATTCTTGGCACAAGTTCTAGTCAATAAATAAGTGATTGGCTCTGATGCTTGAATTAGGGATTTTTGATTTAGGTTACTAAATTAAATTAACATTAACTTATTATTAATTAGGATAAAATAAACTAATATTAACTTATCATTAATTAGGATTAATTATAACTAATTTAAGTTAACTAAGTTTTATTACAAAATTTAAATTAAAAAATAATTTACATTTTAAATTAGAAACCTGAATCCCACATTATCATGTGGCATACATGTGATAGTAGGAGCCATTTATTGATGACGTGACACTGAATGGAAAGAAATTTAACTCCATTTAGTTTTTCGTCCATTTAGGGTTCATTTTGAATATTTTAAAAACTTTAAGGTTTAACTTGAACGTTGTAAATTGTTAAAGTCCAACTTGTATTTTGATAAAATGTTAAGGTCTAAAATGTATATTTTTGGCCAACTTATATTTTAATACAAAAATTAAGGTTAAAAATGCACTTTTATCTAATTATTGTTTCTCCAATCCTAGGGTTCAATGATTTTCAAGTGAGGACTTGAGTTTTGCATTCTTTTATAATTCAGTCCTCTTAATGAAAAACATAAATAGAATCACCTTTCTCTAAGCTTCTTTTTCTAATGTGATTTAGTCTTATGAAGAACTATTTAAACTTGTTTTTGATGACTTCTTTAATAGCCTAAGTCCTCTTCTGCTTGTTCCTTCTCTCTACATAACATTCAATATATTGTCTTTGGAACCATATTTTTACTCCTTCTAAAGAGACAAATATAGGGATAAGTCCCTATTCGAACTAAATGATAATAAGGCATATGGTTTATATGGCCTTAATGCATAAGGCATATGATTTAGATGGCCTTATTTTTTTCTCACAAGTCTTGTAGGTACACCAAAGATATTATAACATAAGTTGTCTTTGAATTTTTCAAAGAAGGTAAAAATCCTTGAGGAAGTCAATAAGACTTTGATTAGTGTTGCCCCTTAGGCCTTAACACAGTTCTTTGAAAGAATTTAGGACAATGTCTTATTGTAACATTATCTTCAAGATCCTTTCCAAATTATTAGCCTCAAGACTTAAAGTTATTTTGAACTTTGTCATACATCCATCTCAATATGCTTTTATAAGAGGAAGAAAAATTGGGCATGCTATTTTACTTGCTTAAGAACCATTTAAGAATTATAATAAGAATAATTCTTTTAAGATATAAGTTATTAAAGTGAATTTTCACAAGGCTTTTAACTCTATCAATTGGTAATTTATCATTCATATATTGGAAACATTTAGATTTCCTAGTCAGTTCATTAAATGGATTGATCAATATATATAAGCACTATATCCTTTTGCATCTTAATTGATGGAGAACCTATAAAAATAGTTCCAAGTGTCAAGGTTCTGAGGCAAGGGGATTCAATATCCCCTTCCCTTTTCACTATTCGTATTGTAAGTTCTCAATATACTGATTGGGGAAAGTACAAAAACGGAAAAGAGATATAAGTACATTTTGTTAATAATTTATAGCTTATCATTTACAGATGATTTACTTCTCTTATTTAGTGTTGACCTCAATTCCATTATAGCTTTAATGACTTATCTAAGAACATTCAAGAATTTGTCAGTTCTTATTATGAATAAGGACAAAAACTACGCCATTCTTTCTTCTAGTGTAGCTCCTTTTGCTGCCTAGATTTCCCATTTGACTTGTCTCCAAAATAGGGAACTAACTTTTACATGTCTGGGAATCCTAATTCTCCTACAAAAAGCTAACATTTAAATAATTCATTTCACTAATTGAAAAGATTTAAAGGAGAGCTAATTCCTGGAGCGACAAAAGCTTATTTTATGATAAAAGAACCCAACTCATCAACTCTATTTTGAATTCTATATACATTTACTGAACCTCACATATATATCTTCTAGTAAGCGTAATTAAGATGACAGAGGAGATTCTTAATTCCTTTCTATGATTTGGTAAAACCACTAGGAAGTCAACAAGTAGGTTAAATGGAGTGAAATGTATACTTTAAAAGATGAAAGGCCCTTGAGAATTTGTTTAATAAAAATCACAAATAAAATCCTCATGATCAAGAGAATATGGAGACTGCTAAAAGACAAGGAAGGCTTGTGAGTAAAGTGGGTTTATATGTAGTTTTAAGAGAATATAGAGACTATTAAAAGATAAGGAAGCCTTATGAGTAAAGTTGGTTCATATGCAGTTTTAAGAGAATATGGAGATTGGTAAAAGACAAAGAAACCTTTCGAGTAAAGTGGGTTCATATGCAGTTTTTAAGGGGAAAAAACTTCTAAAATGTTAAGCTAAGATCAAACACATCTTAAACAATGGTGAATATACTAAGATCGAGAAAACAAGTGAGGCTTTAGTTTAAAAGCAAACTTGGAGATAGAGCTACCACCAATTTTTGGTTTAATAATTGGTGTAATTATTTAGGACAGTTGCATGTTAGCAATAGTTTCTTATATTAAAGAACATCATACATCAACAAGCTGTTGTTAAGGAAATGCTTTGTGATAAGGCCGATCATTTGAGTGCTTATACTCTATTAGCACTTTTGAATCTTGCCCTAAGATTTTCACTAGGCTCAACAAAAAAGGATAACACCATTTGGTTGAATCATTCTTCAAGTTGTTAAAGATTGAGATTACTAAAAGGAAATGAAGCCTTGTGAGTAAAGTGAGTTCATATGCAATTTTTAAAGGACAAAACCTTCTAAGTATGAAGCTAAGATCAAAGACATCTTGAAAAATGGTGAATATATTAAGATTGAGAGAGTTCAGATGCAAACTTGGAGATGGAGCTATCTTCAGTTGGTTTAATAATTAGAGTAACTTGGGATTGTTGAATGTTCGCAATAGTTTGTCATATTTAAAGAACACCATACATTAACAAGCTACTATTAAGGAAGAACTTTGTGACAAGGCCCAACATCTGAGTGTTTATTAACCCCAAGATTCTCACTAGCTAACTAAAAAGGACATCACCATTTGATTGAATCATTCTTTAGGTTTATTCTCTAATAAGTCTTGTAAAATATTTCTTAAACTAAACTTGCCTAAAGCCTAATTAAGGTGCTTTTGTATAATATGGTGTGGTTTAAATATGCCTCTCTTAAAGCCTCTTTTATCCTACAGTTAACTATAAAAAAAGAAGTTGTCCACTCTTAATAAAATACACAACTCCAACTTCATCATCGATTATTGTCCTAAGTTTCCTTCACATAATGTGGTGTGGTTTAAATAAGCCTCTCCTAAAGCCTCTTTTATCATATGGTAGACTATTAAAGAGAAGTTGTTCACTTTTGATAGAATACAAAACTCTAACTTCATCATCAATTGTTGTCCATTATACAGTTAGCATCCTAAATCAATTATCCAATTGTTTTCCAATATAGTTACCAATCAAGTTCCTTAGATCTAATATGTAATACCTATAACTTGAATTATCAAAGCGGGGATTTCTCTAATCTCATCACTCTGTTGAGTAATAGCTGAGGAAGAAGCAAAGAAGACCTTTTGATAACTAAAATAGCTTTGAGGTGCTTAGTTTATGGATTATAGAGTGAAAAAACTTTGGGATCTTTAAAAGCACTAACTATCATCTATCTTTAGAAGGTCAAACCAAGGCCATTATATCCGTCCATCAGTTACAATTTCAGTGTGTAGTAGTAGCTTATCAAGAAATTGTAATTTATGATTTCAATTCCTAAGATGACTAGCTATAGCTAGCAAAAGCATACTTAAGCTAAGGAATTGCATGTTAATATATGCTATTTCAGCTAATCTGTTGGTTATAATTTCGTATATGACATTATTATCAAGATAGGATATTGATATAATGATAATACTTGCACACCTTATGTTTCTTTCTTATGAAGAAATAAATTAATCTTATAAATTATAAGTATAGAGATACTTAAATAAATGTGTGAGTGTTTGTGAAAGAATAAATTTACTAAACTAACTTAATTATGAGGATCTCAAATATAATATACTTATATGTATATAGACTTTCTTATTACGATGGTTATACAATTGATCCTTATATTTGAGATTACCAAAGTTTCTCATATGATAATTACTATTTTTTTATGTTACTTATAACCAATTCTATTTATGGCAGCTTAGTCAATAGAACGTGGATATAATATGAACTATATGAAGATAATTGAGTTAGTGAATAAATGATTCATTACTCTAAAATTACTAGGGAGAATGTTCAACTATTATTGATTAATAGTGATTTAATAAGGAATTATCTAGTTAGAGTTAATTGAGATTTGAAAGGTATTTTCAAAATTTAATTATAAATCAATTACTAATTAACAAGAATGAACAAGATTGAATTTAAAAGAATAGACACTAATCTCATATTCTATGTCCAATTGGAATATCGAATGATGAAAGGATTAAATTATAAATCATAACTATACATAAATAGGTTAAGTTAAATTTCTTTGACATTTATAATATTTTGGTGATCATAACATATTATTAGATGTTAATCTTGATTTATGATTATAAATTGCTTAATTGGAGAATTAAAGATAAATTAAAAAAATTTAATTTATATAATTCCAATTATAATTTATAATTGTTATCAACTTATTAATAACTTAATAGATCACTCATAAATAATAGTTAAAAAAGAAAAATTAATTTAAATTAAGTTTAATAAAATCAAATATTTTATATTTGAATCCAAAATTTTTAATCAAATATAACATATTTAATTTTATTAAAATTATAACTTTAATTAGAGTTAGACTTAATCGTAATTAGAAAGTTTAATTTTTAAAGAAACAAACTCTATTGTCTTTTTCTATAAATAAGAAAAAGAAATAAGGCTACCTTTTTTTTTTCTCAAATAGTTGAGTTCTTTTTATTTACTCCAGAGATACCGTGTAAACAACTTATAATTGATAATTTAAAAAATTTTCTTTTAAAGGATTCAAATCAAGTAAATTGTTTTTTTTTTCAAAATACTAAATTAATGTGATTTGATTGAAAAACTATAAAATTTTATTTTTCTACTGTACCATGATTCATTTATGATTAGTTTACCAACACATAGCAAGATGGAGGATATTTCTTGTAAAACTTTTAAGTTTTGCTAAACTTAAGTTTGAATTTTATATATCTCCCTATTTGTCCCCTTTTCAATACAACTCTTTATTTTCTAAAAAGAAAACTTCCATTAAGAAATTGTGCGACCTTTGATTATAGCGAAGATGGTAATTTCTTTTTACTTCTCTCTTGAGGTTGTAAAATGGCCAATCTGATCAACATATGACACTATGATCAATGGTTCGCGAGAACCACATGTATGTTCTTTCCTTGATTTACAATGTTTTAATAATGTTTACAAGTGTTTTGTCTGCTATACGCCCATCACCCACCAAGAGTTTTTGTCTTCATAGATCGATGTTCCACTCTCTTCACAAGGGTCCCGTAAGAAGCCATTAGAGTTTCCAAAGTCAAAATATACGTATGATGTGTATCACCCACCAAGAGTTTTTGTCTTCATAGATGTTTCACTCTCTTCATAAGGGTCCCTTAAGAAGCCATTAGAGTTTCCAAATCATACGTATATTTTAACTTTGGAAACTCTAATGGCTTCTTACGGGACCCTTGTGAAGAGAGTGGAACATCGATCTATGAAGACAGAAACTCTTGGT
>JANVCL010000003.1:26899580-26924528 GCA_026546855.1 Erythroxylum incrassatum | reverse complement strand
ATGGTTGATTTATCAATTCATATAATTAACGGAGCACTAGAATAAGATTTCATTGCTGCTTGCAATTAGAGAGACTAAACTCATTCAGAACCTTACATAATAATTTATTATTCAGACCTAACTAAATCCATTAGAGCTAAAAAAAGAAGACCTAATTCCTCCATATTCTAGCAAAGCAATTGTTACTTTTGACGTCACCACACTGCAAGCGTGATGTAATGAAGCATCAAATCAAGAGGGCACATAATAGAGAAGGACGATGAGAGCGTAAAGAAGACATCATCCAAGATATTTCTTAGACGACTATCGAGCTTTTTAGGTTTGTTTTTATTATCAACCATGCTCTGACGATGTGAAAATCTGGACAGTCCAATGCACCCATGTTTACTTCACTTTCATGCACGCATATATATCTACTGCTATTTCGTGCCACTTGTGCACGACCCTTAATTTAATTATTACACTTTACTCACTAAATTTTATCTATGAAAGAAATGGAAACAGTAAGAGAGAGCTAAAGGAAGTTGGAATAAAAAGAAAGGCTAACGCGCTAACCTTCCACCATCCTACTTATCTTTGCATGCGAGTTGACAATTTCATCTCTTCTTTCCTTTCTTTTTTACAAAATATGTTTTCTGAGTGCTTTTTTGAATCTTCATGCATCTCCCGTCGGCTTCTAAATTGAAAATAGGCACCCAAAGAAAGATTGGTCTGTAGTTCCTACCATCCCACTAAATTCCTCGACTGAAAAAAAAATCATATTATAACTCTACCCTATAAAGTACATATAGCTGTGACCTGAATTCACACAGTTACCAACTAAAAAGACACTTGTGGTCATACAGAAATGGGCAATTGTTTAGCTTTCTGCATACCCAAAATTGGTTCATGTGTTAGGGTTGTTTCATCTCATCAGAAAGCTCTGCAGATTGTGAAACCAGATGGCAAGATTCTAGAATTCAGCAGACCGATCATGGTCAAGGATATACTGTTAGAATTTTCCGGGTTGAGCATTGGTTTGTCCAAGGATGGTTCAGAGTACTTGCCACCAGAGTCTGAGCTAAAGTTGGGGAAGGTGTACTATCTTCTTCCTTGCGTTAAACCAGTGTCTGCTCCAGTTATTTCATATGTGGCCGAAAGAGATCGTCAAACCGATAGTGTTGGTGGCGTTAGGAGGATCAAAGTTCTGATAACAAAGCAACAACTAGAGATGTTAATGAGAAAGCAGACATCTTTAGATGAGGTTCTGGCGTTTGCACTCGAGAGAAGATGTTCGAGCATTCTTCATTGCTCAACTAGCTGGAAGCCGAAGCTCGATTCCATTCCTGAAGCAGGTGAGTAGATTTGGTCGTTGTAGGTATGTTTTAGTTTGCAGATGTTCTGGGCTATTCGCCCAAATCATATAGTGTACAAATTCAGATTACAGAATCAAGACTCACGTTAATATATAAATTTGTCATCTCAGTAACATGGTTAGA
The DNA here is from genome assembly GCA_026546855.1 of Erythroxylum incrassatum. Lineage (NCBI taxonomy): Eukaryota > Viridiplantae > Streptophyta > Magnoliopsida > Malpighiales > Erythroxylaceae > Erythroxylum > Erythroxylum incrassatum. Next base: position 26,923,050 of record JANVCL010000003.1, on the reverse strand, counting down.
GATAGAACCCGCCCTTCAGTCACTGAAGATTTTCTGATATTCAAAGAGGAAAAAAGAAATTCTTGCTTAGGCTAACAGTAATCAATTGAGCTGATTATGTTCTTAGTTTATCAAGAAGTAGCCTAGCATGAATTCTGAATTTCCTCTTTGTTAATAGATATGCGTGATAAAATAAATAAGATACACAAGGAATCTACGTAACACATGTTGTCGAATATTCAAAAGATTTCAAAGTTATTGCCTTGGTTATCATGTTATGAACTTCAGAAAGAATAGTGGACGGAATAAAAAAATACACCAACAGCCACGCAAACTTAGGTAGCTTTGATTTCAATGAACTGGGTCCGTACGTCAATGAATGACCTTGTGCCCAACTCTAATTCTGGGTAAAACAGATGTAAAGTGACGTACTACGTGCAGATCTGTAATGTCCCTCAGTGAATCTTCTCCTTTTGAACTGAGTGTAGATTTGTAATATTATTTGTGATAAGTGATTTTAGTGCTCTTTTATAATAGTCACCGAAGTGATTTCTGTGTAGACATTACTCATTGGTTAAAAAACTAAATTAATTTGATGAATTTAACCGTTTAATTTATCAGTTTGATTTATTTTGATAATCTTTGTTATTAAAAATTATAATTTATTAATTAATCGACCAATTTTAATAAAATAATAAGATTTTTAAAACTAAAATAAACTGGTTAATTTTCATTCATTAGTATACTTCTTCGATTAAATTTCAATCTTTTCAATAAACAAAGATAGTCTCCTTCTCTAATCATATTTTCTTTAATTTTGTTCAATATTTATTATATATTAGTTTTATATCGGTACAAGTTGAGCTTTTTAATATTTAAACTTCTTATTTTGTCAATTTAGTTTTCCACCCATTTTTTAAACATTGACACTACGACCTCAAAATCAAATTTCAATTTTTAAAAAAAAAAGAGGAATTAGATGTTTATTATCTACTTACTCAGTGAGAGAGGTTATATATATATATATATATATATATATAGGCTAGCAATACTTTGAGATTATGATCAGCTCTCACACGTATTCGAGTTTAAGAGACTTATCTACAAATATAAAAAGTATTAAATGATGAGAATGTAGTAAGGAGAGGAAGTATATATTAAGAGAGACTTAAGGAATGAGTTGTCAAAAGAAACTTAAGATGAGTTATTTATGACTCCGAAAGAGGGAATATTCAGAGAGATCTAGGATATATATAAACTAATTGGCTTCAAAAGAGAGGTCTAAATAATCAGTATATGTTAGTTTCCTCCTCCAATTTCATCAATAGACCACATTGATAGAATTATATGAACTTGAAACTTTATTTCGTGAGTATTTAATACTTATTTATTTAAAAGAGATTAAAAAACATTTAATTAATTCTATCACGACACTTAAGAAAAAAAGGAATTATGAATTATATGATCTTAGGCTTTGATCGTCACTAACAAGCTAAATAGAATTGAAGTTTTTAGAGAACTATAAGTAAAAGTGCTCTAAAAAATAGAAGACTAATCTCTATAATGATTTGATAATTTAATAACAATGTAATTATTAATAACTCTAGATTACAAACACCCATAAGCCTTTTATAAGAATGAAACCTTTAAAACTAGAGTTTTAAAAGGAAACTCTTTTTGACCCTATATTGTAGGGTAGGTTTCGAAAGATATGAAAGACCTCCCTCTAAGTTGTACATATGACTTTCATCGAATACGACTTTCCACAGAGTTCTATTTGTATCGATGAGATCAAGTATAGAATTTTGTTTACTCACTTTAAATTGAATATCTGTTCTTAAAGTAACAAATTCTTATCAAAATAACAAAACCTATTTGTATACAGTAAAAAACTAGCACTTGTCTTAAGATTTAATTAGCACTGATTTTGTTTTAGATAATTCAAAGACAACTCTGATACTGGTTACAGATGAAACTCCAGTGCCAATTTTATCATGGAACTCTAAACCATAAAATTTTGTGAAAACTAATGTTAGTTATAAGGTAATCGGGTTGTCAATGCCCACAAAATTAATTCCAATTCATTAACTTCTTATAGTAGTTGTAGAACTACGTGAAATCTCAAGAGAACTAAAAACTAGTTTCTTAATTTCAATTGACAAACAAGGTGGGTATTTAACTAATGAACTAAAATAATAAAGAATCAAAATAAATCAACTGAATATAAAGAGTAAGAAATTCAATGGTTGGTCTAAAAAGAATAATTTTCACAATTCAAGTAGCTAATCCAAAATATATTATGATAGTCATAATACATCTCAATTTTTTCCTAAATTAATTGTTTCAACCCTAGCATTCAAACACAAATTTACCATCAGTTGATTGAATTGATATGATAACATTTCATATCAATTCAAAGATAGTAATAAGCTTAGTGAAAAAACTAGAGCCCAAATTAAGTAGTTGAGATATCTACAACTATTCAATTTGATTTTCTTGTTTCTCATAAGTTAAATAGGTAAATTTATAAATGACTTATTTACTACTTGTACCAATCCTCCATGATAATTACAAATAACTGAATTCATGGATAACTGTATAATAATTAACATTAGATTAAGTTATTAGATCAATTAATATTAATTATTCACGAAATATAAGAACACAAAACAATAAATACTGGAATTACAACATGAATCTATGTTTAGAATAAAACCTCACAAGGTTACAACTAGAGTTTTGAGTCCTCTTGAATCAAAATATTTGGATTTGGCAACACATAACTTTAGTTCAAACACCTAAATAGAAGAAAGATGAAACTTGAGAGAAAGCTACTAAGAAATGAAAGAGAATAATGGAGAAGTTGTATGATGTGTTTTTCCTTTCTTTTCTTACTTAAAACCTAGTCTACTTCTATCTTGCAAAAATTCCTATTTGAAAAAATCCAAATCCCTACATAACCAGGATGGGAATAAGTTTTCTAATTGAATTGAAACTTTTGAGGTGAATTTGACATTAAACATGATATCGGCTTATCTACTGTAGTAAACTTTCAACTTTTTTAAAAATTCATGATTTTGACCAATAATACTTTAATTTAATTCAATCTCCACTTGTCACCTCCTCAAAAATAAATATTAATTTTCCTATTAAGCACCAAAATATAGCCAAAACAAAAGAGATAATTCTAATTAACACAACCAAATAACTTTTTGTTAAATTCTCCCGTACTGGACTCATGCTCGTCCTTAAGCATACATTAATTCAGTACATCAATCATCCTTATAATAGCCTCTCATCTTTGTTCATATTACCTAAAAATATCTTAAAATTACTCTCATCTTCTTTCATGTTACCCAGACATATGCCAAAAGTTAACACACATTAAAGGTTTAGGATAAAATAATAATTGGGAGAATAAGCACTTAAAGGACACATTGTTATAATTAAAACATAGCATCTCATAAAGTCCATCAAAATAAAAAGAAAAAAGACTTGATACCCTCTCATAAATTTCACTCTATACACTCGAAGTGTTTAGCGTTCATTAAGCTTCAAATCAAAGCATAACAAGTTATTTCTATAAGCTTGTTAATGAATCGTATTTCTACAACCATAAAAAATAAACTTAATATAAATCGAAGGGACTTGATAAGGGTTGTAACATGGCTTATGTAAGGTATGACAAAAAGAAGTTTTAGGTTAAACAAATTAAAGGAAATCATATAAACTTATCCACACAAATTTCAATTTAAATCAGTTCTAAACTTACTTGACTCAAATAACATCATTTTAATCACCTCTTATTTTTTTTAAACTTTTTATAACAAGAAAAAAATAGAAGATTTTTTTTACCATACTTCCCCATTCTGTAGAAATTGAAAAATCAAAATAATGTAATTTTAATCAACATATTTATTTTGTATGGAAATAGTTAAATCCTATGCAAATAAGATTGATATAATTCCTTCAATTTATGGCTTAAAATTATTAAGGATGTCAACGAAAATAAGAGTTAAAAGGGCTTGTAACAAGGTAAGTATTCAAGAAAAGAAAGATTCAAGCTCAAATTGGTTATTCTAGAGATAAAAATTAAGGTTGGCTTGTTTGGGTCAATAATGGTTATCCTAAGGCCCTTATCATCTCAATGCATAAATTCATCAAAAAAATAGTATTAACATGTATTCAAAAGCAAGTTCTAACATAAACAAGCTATGATTGATAACACACCACAAAAAGATATGTATGAGTATAAATGTGATGAATGCTCTTAGGCTCAAAGCTTACATAGGTATCAAATGCATCAAGTTTTGTAAACTTTCATTCACCAAAACCAGTGAGATACTTAAAGTAGTTTGATGAAAAACATTAATCATGCTTATCTCTCTCATACATTATAACTTAACAAAAAGTTGCATCCTAACGTAGGGATTATTTTTAAACATTAATTGTAAATTTTATGGCTATCATAAGAAATAATCAACATATGAATCATAGTATTCATGAGTTCAAGAAAAAAAATCACAAATTTGATTATAATATATTTTTTCTTACTCCCTTACACTTAAATCATGCAACGTCCCCAATTTATGCATAAGATGCTCACATGCAACAAAAATAATCATCATAAAATAAAGCATATAGTAGAAGAATCCCCTAAGTTATGAGTATCTTAAACGAAATGTACTATGGTGGCAATGGATATAGAGTTATCACCCCCACAGATTGCAACAGAGCATCCAAATTCTTCTCTAATTTAGAAAAGTGATGCTCCAACCTCTCCAGTTAAAAATGATGCTCATGTCAAATTGGTGGAGCCAGAAGATATATAATTAGTGAAACATCAAGATCCTCTTATTGTGTTGATAATGAATCTCTCTAAAGGGATTAGGTGGTATAAAACAAAATATTCTCTTTTTTTTTTGCTTGAGTAATCGCATTCTACTTAAACAAGCCTTATCCAATGGTTCCATCTCGCAAGCTATATGCATATCAGTGTTAGTCATATCAAACAAATTGTGATTAATAGCTAGATGAGTAATAAAGGAACCGAGACATGCATTCTTGTTAGAAAAAGATAACAATGTTAAAATATATAGCCAACTAAGCTTCCAAATTGATGTGTACTTTGTTTACTATGCTCCAATAAGAAAAAAATAGCTTTAGTGCAAGTACACGTTGTGGTTTTTCTTCGTGAATAATTAAAAACCAAAAAAGTGTTGCATATCAATCCATTCAAGCTTATTAAGGTCACTACCCCTAGATTTACTTAGAAGATAAACCAAGTCAAAAGATATTGATTTTGACACTCTTGAAGAATCAAATTCACCATATTGAGTCAAATTAGCATATTCCTTGTCTATCAACCTTAAGGTCAAATTAAAATCAGCGATGTTCTGTTTAAATTCGACACCCATTAAGCTATACTATACCAAATCAGGACCATGTAAAGTAAAAGTATCCAATTTATCAAATTTAAAAGTAGTGTAATACTCCCTAGTTAATTCAATAAAGACCAGACAATGAGTCAACACAAAATATCCGCAACTCATGTTAATAAGCTAATCATCAAAATTTTCTTTGATATGCAATTCTTTAAGGAAGGATAATGCACATACTTACCCCCATTAATATGTCAGTTTTTGAGAGTAATATACCATTATTTTCTTTCTTCAGAGTTAAAAGTGAGATGTCTGCATATGCTTGATTCAACTGGTGGTAAGATAAATGTGTTTTTAGCTATTCGAGTATTGCTTCCTATTGGTACTTGTGGTAGGTCTAGTGTTGGATTGATTTTGTGTAGTTGGATTCACCTGAGACTTATTTTTAACAGTTATCCGACTAGTATATTTTGATTGTCCCATAATTATGACAATTACAAATAAGAAAATTAGTTATAAAATAACTAAAATAATTGTCATAAATAATATAAAAATTAAAGCAATTAAAAATATTCCATAAAAATTAAGTAAAAAAATAGAAAATAAATAAGACTTGAATACAATACTAGTAAAGAACCAAATTTTCTGGGCATTGGTGGTTTTTACTGTGGGGTTGTTGACTGTGCATGAAATTAGTTTCTGTGTTGGTGTTGGCTGGGAGTTGTAGCTTAGGGTGCAACATTGGTGTGTTGGTTATTACTATGGTGTGATGTTTGGAGTTGGTTGACTGCATTGTTGTGTTAGTGGGCTGGAGCTGGTGCACTTGTAGTTGGGAGATTGGTGCAACTACCATGCTACTAGGCATGGCCTGCGTTGCTATGGTGCATTTATTACTGGGATGCATCTATTATTGAGAGGCTATGTCGAAATGGGGTGCCTGGTGTCGTAGGGCTGCTGTTGTGGTTTTATGGGGATCCTGAAAAATAAACATATAAAATTAAGGTTTTTCTTTTTTCAATAAAAAATATTTATTTTATTTTATTTTAAAAAATATTATTTTCTATTTTTAATATTTTATTTATTTGAAAAAATTACAATTTTCTTTAAAACCAAACAAACTAATAACATATATAAGGCATGACCATGTCTTATGAATGTTAGTATTATGGGATTTTAAAGGTTTCATTCCAAAAAGCTAAATCTCTTTAGGCGTGATCTCGCCTTATAACTCTTAGTATTTTGGAATTTTGAGTCTTTGATCTTAATAGCTAAATTACATGAGACATGATCTCACCTTATAAATCATAGTATTTTGGAAGTTTAAGACCCATTTCTCCCTTAAGCCAATAAACTAACATCTAAAAAACAAGCAAATGAAAACTATATGTAACTAATATAGAACTAATAACAAATATCATATTTTGGGTTGCCTCCCAAAAAACGCAATTATTTAATATTGTTATGCTCAATGGGCCTTTTTCTTCTCAAACTTCTATGTATTGAGAAAGTGCCAAATTAATATCCACTACACTTGAAACCATCATCTCCTCATAAAATGGTTTCAATATATTTTTATTCCATGCTCTATGAGGAAATATATTAGTGACAACAAAATGAATAAGTCATCTATAACGTAACTTGCCTGACATAAGCTTTAATCGAGAATTATATAATAACATTTTACGTCCCACGTTTTTCTCACTTGCTATCATACAACAATCTTATTTTCTCTTTATAGATTCCCAAATTCTTGTAAACATCCATCCTTAGTTTCTCTATCTCTTGCAATTGTCCTTAACTTTTTCCAAATTCATAATACAACATTGCACCGCCCAATAAGATTTATGTTTAATCTCCATTGATAAATGACAAGCTTTACCAAAAACTAATTAATAAGGAGACGTTCCTACCAATGTTTTGTAGGTTGTATAGTATGCTTAAAGAGCATTGTCTAGATGTAAACTCCAATCCATTTAATCATGATTCACATTCTTTTTTAATATAGATTTCACTTCTCTATTTGATACTTTTCATTGTCCATTTATTTGTAGATGGTATCCAATAGCTACTTAATGATGTACTCTGTACTTTTTAAACAATGTTATCACTACTCTATTGTAAAAATGGCCTTGTTGATCACTAATAATGGCTTATAGAACTCCAAATGTATTGAAAATATTAGACTTTATAAAACCTACAATAACTGCAAAATCATCAGTCTTAGTGGCTTCTGCTACCACCCATTTGAAACATAATCAACAACTAAAAGTATATAAGGAAAACCACAAGATGAAAGAAAATATCCTATAAAATCAATAACTCATACATCAAATACCTCAACTATAATAATTGGGATTTAATTCTTTTTATTTATATGAGATACGTTACCTATTTTTTGGTATCTTTCATAACTTTTACAAAACATATAAACATCTCTAAACAGAGTCTCCCAATATAATCCACCATGTAAAACTTTTTTAATAGTTCATTTGGGGCCAAAGTGACCACCACATGCATAATTGTGAAAAAAAGCTAAGATAAAATGACATTCATCCTCTGGCACATAACGCCTAATAATTTGATTAGAGCATAACTTCCATAAGTATTGTTCATCCTAAACATAATATTTTGCCTCGTTTCTTATCTTATCCTTCTTAGACTGACTAAGGTAATCAAGTAAAGTTCTAGTAGCTAAATAATTATCAAGGTTTGTGTACCATGGAACCTAACCTTTCATCTAGAACAATTACTCATTAGGAAAAAGTTTAGGAATAGGTAAAATATATCCATCTTTTACAGACCTACTTAGATGGTCTGTTACTAAATTTTATATTCCTTTTTGATCCCTTGTTATCAAATAAAACTCTTGAAGTAGTAAAATCTATCTTATCAACCACAATTTGGACTTCTTCTTTGTCAGAAGGTATTTTAAAGTTGCATGGTCAAAATATACAATAACTTTAGAACCAAGAAAATAATATCTAAATTTATCCAAACTAAAAACAATTGTTAAAAGTTCCTTCTCAATTGTATAATAATTGCACAGAGTAGCATCCAATGTTCTTAAAGCATAATATATAACATGACTTGGTTTCCCAATTCTTTGATATAAAATATCTCCCACTTCATAATTGCTAGCATCACAAATGATTTTGAATCGTATATCCCAATTTGGTGGCTGAATAATAGGTGTACTTATTAATAATGCCCTGAGTTTGTCAAAAACTTCCTTATAATCTTTTCCAAATTCAAATCGATCATCTTTTTGTAGCAACTTTGATAATGGTATTGCAATCTTGAAAAATCTTTAATAAACCTGCAGTAAAATCTTGTATACCTAAGAAAAGATCGAACTTTCCTAATATTTGTAGGATAAGGTAAGTTAAATATACTTTTGCTTTATCAACTTATGTGCCCCTGGATGAAATTAGATGTTCCAAAATGATGCCTTGATCAACCATTAAATGACATTTTTCATAATTTAACTCCAAATTCATGTTAATATTTTTTTGAGAACTTTAGATAAATGATTTAAGCATTCATCAAATGAATCTCCATAAACAATATAATCATCCATGACTACTTCAATGCAATTCTTAATATACTCCGAAAATATACTCATTATATAGTTTTGAAATGTACCTAGAGCATTGCAAAGACTGAAGGGCATTCACCTAAAGGCATATGTTCCAAAAGGACATGTAAAGGTAGTCTTTTCTTGATCTTCTTGAGAAATTACTATTTGATAATAACCTAAAAAACCATCCAAAAAGTAAAAAAATGATTTACCTGCAAGTCCTTCTAACATTTGATTTACAAAGAGTAATTGGAAATAGTCCTTTCTAGTATCTAAGTTTCTAAAGTGTATATGCATACCCTTATTGGTACCAACTCATCATTTTGGTTTCATGTAATTGTTATCCTAATTTTTTTGGCACAATATGCACTAGGCTTACCTATTCACTATCTGAGATTAGATAGATTATACTTGCATCTAAAAGTTTTGGAATCTTTTTCATTACCACACCTTTTATTATTGGATTGAGTCTCTATAGGGGTTCCCTTTTTGGCTTAGCATTCTCTTCTAAAAGAACCCTGTGCATGCAAAATGCTGGGTTAGTGCCTTTTATGTCTACTAAAGCCAACCAATCACAGTTTTGTACTCCTTAAGTAGTGATAATAACTTTTCCTCTCACCCTATAGTTAATCTTTTTGAGACGATCATAGATAATGACTCTTCTTCATCGAAATAGACATACTTTAGGTGATCAAGTAAATCCTTCAATTCTATCTTCAAAGCCTGCGAAACAAAAGGCAATATTTTCTTGTGAGTTATAGTAATTTCAATATTTAAAATTTTTAAATATATTAATATCACTGATAATGATTTTACAACTTTTGAAGTTTCATTAACTTGCTTGCTCATTTTTAGTTTAACATTAAACTTTGATTCATTATCAACACTTTCTTCTTTAAAAATATCTTGCATAATTGAATCCACAATATCCATATGATAAACAAATTAAAAATCATTGGGGTAACAAAATATTGAACTTCACTATCTCTGCATCAAACTCAATGGAAAGAGTACCCTCATCCAGATCGATTTTTGCCTTCGCTATCTTCATAAATGACCTTCCAAATGAAATTGAAGTCAAATGGTCAACATTATCTCTATTCATTTTTAAGATATAAACATCCAATGGAAATACCAAACTTTTAAGTTGGATTAAAACATGCTCTATAATACCAATATGATGCATATAAAAACGATTAGCTAGCTAGATAATCACATTAGTTTCTTGCAAAGAATTCATATTTACAGCTTAATAAATTACGCATGGTATGACATTAACAGATAAAAGTAAGTCTAGCATGACAGCGAATTTTATTATCACTAATTACACACGAAAATGCAAACATACCTGGATATTTGTATTTTATGGTAATTTACTATTTATCATAGCTGGTACATTCTTACCCAAAATTATTATCTCCTTATCCTTTAACTTCCTTTTATTTGTGAATAGTTTTTTTTCAAGAACTTTGTATATTTCAGAATTTTCTTGATGGCTTTTAGAAGTGGTATATTGATTTCTACCTTTCTAAATATCTCTAGGTGTTTTCTTATGTGAGTTTCTAGTTTCCAGTTAAATTAATCTAAATTGAAAACCAACACAACTAGATCTTTTTGTCTATTTTTATCTTCTCCAATACTAGGAGTTTTGTTATTTCTAAAATTCCACTCTAAGGCATAAATACATAATTTTAACATCTTGTAGAATACTTTGTTGTACTAATGAGTGTTTATTCTTCTAGGAACTTTGATACACATTAAGAGACAAAGCAATAGCCATATTGAATTTGATTGTCTATGTAATACAAGAAAACCAATCAAATTTGATAAATGAATATAAGAAAAAAATAATTGTAACATAATTAAAGAGAAGTTGATACATATGATACAGATAATCAATATTTATCTTTTGTTATTATGATTGTGATTATGATTATAATTACGATTATTATTATTATTATTATTATTATTATTATTATTATTATTATTATTATTATTATTATTCAATTTTCCTCTCTTCAAGATAGTCATTTGCAAATAATCTCTTTAGTAATTAGGAGTAAGGCTATGTACTACTGGACCTTCCCAGATCCCATGTGTCAATGAAATTTCTACTTGATGTTGTTGTTGTTATTGTTACTGTTGTTGAATGTCTCTAAGATCTCTTTTTCATAATCCTCTTCTTTTGATTTAGCCAAGATGTAAGGAAAAGGAGGTACACTTGTATTAGTTAATATTGGTGAAGATAAATAATCTTTTAACTTTATTTATTCTTAAGGTGGACTTTCATCTTTCTTTTTTCCTTTGTCATGCTTTCCTACCTCCATTCATATGGAAGATCTAGATTGAATTTCCTTACTACTTCTCAATGCTATTGCACTCACATTCTTCTTCAAATTCACCGTCATTTGTGAAGGTAATTTTCCTATTGCTTGAGCTTCCAATTAACTAATCGAGTTGGCCAATTGAACATTCTAATTTCCTAAAATTTGAAGGCTTGCCTTTGTTTTCTGTTGAAATTGTTGAGTATTAGTAGTAAGTGCCTTAACAATTTCATCCAAAAATATACCTGCATTTAAAAATTGAGATTAAGCATATGTAGGTGGTTAAGGTTGCCTGTTGAAATTATGAGGTTGATATCTTTGTTGCCCTCCTTGATTTCCATCGCTAAAGTTCAGAAGATCCCTCCATCTTGGATTATAATGATTAGAATAAGGGTCATATTTTTGTTGAGGTTGAACAGGAAATCTTTCTATTGTGTTAACTTCTTGAAGGGAATCTTATTGAAATGTAGGGCACATATCTTTATGACATCCAAAGAATGAACATATTCCACACACTCTTGTCAATTGAAATTAACCTATAACCAATTGATGAACTAGAGTAATTAAATCCAAAAATTTTATCCTTAAGGTTCATATTATTTACCTCATTCACGTGCTTAACAACTCTATCTATCCTTATCCCAAAATGTTAAGAATTTTTGGCCATATTTGATATTATTTGACCATTTTAGGTGTTTTATTTGCCAAAGCTTGCCCACTAGTTGCATCTACTATACTCCTATCCATTGAAAATGGCCATTTATAAAAGTTCAAGAAGCTGATGGTAAGGGCAGCTAGAACATAACTCCTTAAACCTCTCCTAATATTCATATGACACTTCTTTAGTGAATTGTCTTATATTATATATCTCCTTTCTGATATTGATTGCTAATGATTTAGAAAAGAACTTCTCTATAAACAACCTTTTCATCTCATTTTATGTTATCATTGAGCGAGATGGAGGCTAATATAGCTAAATATTTGTCTTAGCTTTTAATGAGAATGGAAAGGCTTTGATATTAATTTATTTTTTGTTGTCCTAAAAAACAACATGAAATTCTTTTAAGTGTTTATGTGGATCTTCACCTATAAGACCACAAAATAGGGAGTAAGTGAATTAAAGTAGATTTTAATTCAAAATCTACCTCAACATCTGAAAATCATATTCATAAGGGTTGTTGATTCAAATTTGGTGCAACTAACTCCCTCAAAGTTCTAGTGTTAGGATTTTTCATCTTGTCTTCAACTTATTGGAAATTAAAATCTTCATCAATTATTAAGTCTATATTAACTTTAACCTTTCACGTTTGGAGGTGAATGACCTTTTCTGTACTTAGTCTCTTTCCTTAAATGACACGCTATCTTTTTAATTTTTGGATTATATTGCAATTCACATATTTTAGAAGAACAAGTCATACAAGGTAAGAGATTAGCAATAAACTATAAAATAATGCAATGAAACTAAGAAACTAAAATAGTTACCCAATAATGGCACCAAAATTTTGATCAAGTTGTCAAAGCCCTCAAAATGTATTCCAATTCACTAACTTCTTCTAGTAGTTATGGAACCACGTAGAATTTTAAGAGAAATAAAAACTAGTTTCTTAATTTCAGTTGACAAAATAAGGTGGGGATTTACGATTAATTAGCTAATGAACTAAAATCACAATGAATCAAAATAAATCAGCTGAATATAAAGAGTAAGAAATTCAATAGTATCTAACTCCGATTCAAGGGACATATCTCATCCAACTGTAACATTAATCATTGGTTTAAACAGAATAATTTTCACAATTCAAGCATTTAATCCGAAATATATTATGATAGTTATAATAAGTCTCAAAATTTTCTAAATTAATTGGTTTAAACCCAATATACAAACAAAAACTTACTAACTGTTGATTGGGTATGATAACATTCCATATCAATTAAATGATGGCAATAAGCTTAGTGAAAAAGACTATATCATAAATTAAATAAATTAAATATTTATAAGCATTCGATTTGGTTTTCTTGTTTCTCATAAGTTAAATATACAAATTCATAAATAAACTGTTTGGTGCTTATATCAATCCTTGATGACAATTACGGATTACTAAATTCATGGATAAATATATAATAATCAACATCAAATTAATTTTTTAAATTAATCGATATTAATTATCTATGAAATATAATAATACAAAATAAAATACTTGAATTAAAACATGAGTATAAGTTTAGAACAAAACCGAACAAAGTTACAACTAGAGTTGAATCCCCTTTAATTAGAATATTTGGATTTAGCCACACATAACTTTAATTCCAACATCAAAATAGAAGAAAGGATGAAATATTGAGAGAAAACTACTAAGAAATGAAATAGAACAATGGAGAAGTTATAGGATGTGTTTTTCCCCCTTCTTTTCGTACTCAAAACCTAGCCTACTTCTATCTTATAAAGATTTCTATCTAAACAAATCCAAATCCCTACATAATAGGGATGGAAATAAGTTTTGTAATCGAATTCAAACTCTTAAGATGAATACGGCTTTACGTGTGATCTCGTCTTATCCACTGCAGTAATCTATCCACTTTTCCCAAATTCATGATTTTGACTAATAATGCTTAAATTTAATGCAATCTTCATTTGTCACCTCCTAAAAAACAAATATTAATTTTCCTATTTAAGCACCAAAATATAGCCAAAACAAAAGAGATAATTCCAATTAATATAACCAAATAATATCTTATCATAAGAATGATTATGACATTTGTTGCATACTAATTCTTCAACGCTCTAGAAATAATGCAAGACTGATATCGGTTATTTTTAAATTTTGGTGTCAAATGCATTTTACAAATGCAATTTTTTTAGTTTTCTCCTTCATTTAAATCATTATGGCAAGTCTAAAATCATCTCCTAGTAGTAGTAAAACCTTGCTTTTGTGTAGAAATCCATTATTAAATTATTGAAGGATTCTACAACCTTATTTGCCTTTACATCGATGGTATCTTGATATCCTTCTAAAGATCTCTAGTATCTCTCCTTAATTAAGTAGTAGATACTTGCTTACAATCATTCTCCCCCTTATCAAAGGATTTGTCCTTGAATTAGTATTTACATCTACAAAATCAAATGGAGATAAGATAACCACAGTAAAAGTAAAATGAACACCATACTAACCTGACAAATCTCCTTTTAGATGTAGTGTAGATATACTCTTACTTGGAAACCTTTCCTTTCACAAATGCACCTAAATCCAATCTCTATTTTCGAACACTGTTTCCTTCCTCCCTTTGTTAGTTTTCTTGATGTATTGTTAATTGTTTTTCTCACCGTTCTGCTTTGTACTATTAGACCTCCTCAGACCCCACGTATTAGTTACATTGGTACTGGGTGTTATTGTTGTACTGTTTAGCTTTGTCTTCTTATAAAGCTTCTTCACCAACTTAGCTTTTCTCATACCATCCAAGTTATTCCTTTCGCTTAAAGGAACAAGCATAAGATCTGAAGGAGATAATGTATTAAATCGATAAACAATCTTAAATGTTGTAAAACCTTTAGCATTATAGGTAGTTATATTTTAAGTAAACTCAATAATAGGCAGCAACTATTCTTAAGTTCTAAGATTCCTAGTTATAATAGCATGCAATAATGCCCCTAGAGTCCTACACCTCAGTCTATCCATCAATTTTTGGATGATAAATTGTAGAACATAATAGTTTAGTTCCTAATTTCCCCTATAAACTTTTCTAAAAGTATCTAAAAAACTTAACATCTCTATTTAACACTATAATTCTAAAATCTAACAATCTCATTAAGATGACTAAAGACTCTCTCTTAATCCCTATTTAAACCATACACTCTTCTTCACTATCTCAATCAATGGTGTAGTAATTATATTAAAGTTCTTAACATATCACTTTTAGAAACTAGCCAACCTGTAAGAACTATAACATCACTCACAATTTTAGGTATTAGATCCTTGCTAATAGTTCCCGCTTTCTCCTCATATACGTCTATCTCCTTTGCCCTTACCACATAAACATAAAATTCTTAAAATTAGCATATAATTTTTCTTGCCTAAGTATCATGTGCATCAATTAATCTGAAAAGCATCACTAACCATTTATACAATCCATATTTACTCTTCAATGCAGTTTCTCATTCATCAATTTCTCTAATCCTAATTTGATAATACCTATACTTTAGATCAATTTTACAGAATAAGCAAGAACCAAACAACTCATCAAGTATGTTATCTAATCTAAAAATAGAATGTTGATACTTTATAATGATTTTGTTGATGATATGCCAATTTACACACATTATCTAAGTTCCTTCCTTCTTTGTTACTAGCAAAATAAGAGCAACCCACTTGCTTACTCTCTCTTATATATCCCTTCTCTAAAAACTCCTCAAATTGCTTTTGTATCTCTTTAGTCTCTTTTAAATTTTCTGATAGGTTAGCCTATTTAGAATTTACACACTCATTATGAAGTCAATTTAATGCTCAATTTCTTGCATATGTGGTAATCTACTTAATATATCCTCTTGGAAGGGATCCTTAAACTCCTAAAAAAGGGACATAACCCCACAAGGTAAAGTAGAGTTATCATCAACTTTGTGAAATGAAAATTCCTTTATAAACAAAAGAAAGCATCTGATGCTTAGCCAAGAATGCATCTCTATCATCACCCACTGTCGTTACGAAGCTTATACCCTTTCCTTTGTATTTCTCTCTTATATTTTCTTTATCCAAAGTGTTTCAAATTCCCCCAAGTATTTTCTCTAATTTTTTTCTCCTTTCTTTCTCTTGCTCATTCACATATATCTTGAGCTGGTCTTTATACACTTACTTTAGAGATAATCGAGCAAGAGTGATTGGCTTGTCATCTATTGTGAAAGAATATTTGTTTTTACACCCATCTTATATATAGCTTCGATCAAATTGCCAAGGACCTCCCAAAAGAGTGTGTTCCGCTTACATAAGAACCATATCATACAAAATCTCATCCTTGTACCTCATAATAGAAAAAGAAATCATTACCTGTGTTGTTATTATAACCATCCCATTTTCATGTAACCATTATAGGTTATATGGTTTAAAATTTTTTATGTTCGACAGTCCCAACTTGTTCACCAATTCTATACTAGTTATATTAGTTTAACTTTCCCCTTCTATTATCATATTGCACACCTGATCATTAATGGAACATCGAATATGGAAAATATTTTCTCTTTGCTGATTCGTATCATCTCCTATCTTCATGTCTAACACTTCTAATGACCAATATTCTCCCCATATTAGGTCTCTCAATGCACTCCTTATTACTAGCATCTTATGATCTAAACATCCAATCCTTTACTTCTTCTTCACTTTATAACACATACTCACCATCCATCCTCATTATCATCACTCTCTTGTTCAGATATTAGGATGCTATATGTTCTCTACCCATGCATTTGAAATACTTGATGTCTATATTCTTAGTTATGGAAGCATAATCAACCTTAGTTTTAGCCTGCACTTTCTTCTTAGTTACTTCATATTTAGGCTATAAAGCCTTATCCTCCTTTTTTATTCTTAAGGTTTGCTCCATGATGAAGAACTTATATAGAGATTCCAAAATAGTTAGTAGGCCTCTATTTGAGATGTATCTCTACCTTCATTGCTATATACAACACATGTTCTAACTCTATATAATGGTGTAACTCCATGACATCGCTACTTTCTTTAGCCTATAAATAAATCAAACCATTATCATCCCCCTATCTTCTTCCACATTTTATTTATCCATAGAAACCTTATCTTTTTGTAATACTCCTCTATACCTTATCTTTTTGTAATACTCCTCTATATTCCTAGAACCTTAAGTTAACATCTATAATCTTTGATAGAGCTCCTTATAATAAACTTTGACAGAAATCGCTTCCTCATAAAAAATCTTATCTCTTCCTAAGTTTTGATTGATGACTCTTAGTTATTCTTTCTAGTGAAAATTTGTTGATCCTACCAATATCTCTAAACTCTTTTGCAATAGCATTACCCATTTCTTTGTCAAAAACTTACTAATAATCAAATACTAACTTCACCTGCTTCTCCCACTCTAAAAATGCAACAAGATCTTTCTTATAAAAGGTGATATCGCCATCCTGATACTCCCAATATTGTTATCCACTTTTTCATCATACACCCTTTTGTCATATTATCTTTATTATCCTACACTAAATACTTCCCCTCCTTGTCTCCCCATTCTTCCCCCTCTACCACTCCTTAGGTTGAGCTCACTTAAGTAGTTGACAACACCTTCAACTCCATCATTTGCCTCAAAATTCATCCATCCTTGCAGTTGGAGGTGGATCACATTATAGTCTAATTGTTACAGTATAATGCTTATACGTCTCTCCCTAACATTGTTAAATTGTCTCATAAGTTGTTTAAATTGAACTTGGATGACATTTATGAATGACTCCTGAGTTGAATATGATTTTTCTTTGAGTTTGAGTCATAATGTACCTACATGAAAAGTTAGTAGTAAAAGCACTTCCTTACGTGTTTCATTAAGAGAATTCACTTAACTTTTAACCTAAGCTCTTGAATAAAGGTTATTTTCAAACTAAGAAATCTAAATCAATAAAGCTAGTTTGAATTCTCCTCCTTTCATCAAATATTCCCAAAGAAACAAATTTAGACAAAAAGAAAATAAAGAAACGGATATAGATGTCAATGAAAAAGAAAACTCAAAATAAAAATTAAGTTTAAAGAAACCCAAGTTCGCTTAATAATAAGAAGATAAATTTGATAAGAAAGAAATAATGACTATAAGAGTAAAAACAACTAGATAAATGTAATATTTTTGTTAATAGGATTCTTTATCCTTATTGGAATAGAGATAAAATTTTCTTTAATGATTGATGTAATTAATGGTCGTTTTGTATATAATTTAGATAAAACTTGTAGGGCTTTTTTGGACAAAACTTTGTTGACTTTTTGTTTTTCTTATTAACATGGAATTTAAAAAACATAGAATATAACACTTAAGAACAATTTGTTCTCAAATTTTTTTTGGAAGAAAGATACTTAGAATAATAAATATTGAATATGCAAACGACGAGATTTATAACAAAACTACGTATAAAACTACACTCTGGTACTGAATTTTGATACAACCTTCTATAGTAGGACTAATGAGATTCGATATCAATATGGAAGGACTTAAGATCGTTTTATAAAACATAAGTCAATTCATGAAAATAATTATAAAAATATATGAAAGAAGGATATAAATGGCCATACTTTAGTACAGATGGTGCAATTAACCAGGGGGCTATCCATGCTACTACTGGGAGGCTAATTTGCGACTGGCATGGTTAGTGGTGCGGTGGGTTTTTACACCATATTAGCTGGGGATCACCGCTAATTGCAGAACTCTGGGGTGTCCATTCAGAACTCACTCTGGCTTGGACTCTGGGATATAGATGAGTCATAGTCGAAGTAGATTCCCCAGAAGTTATAAACATAGTATCCTCTTCTAATAAATTGTTATCTGATGAGAATTTTTTGGTGACAGGTACCTGTGAGTTAATCCAACAGGATTGTGAGGTGCGACTCTAGCACGTACATCAGGAAGGAAACCAGTGTGCAGACCATCTAGCCTCAATCGCAGCCATCGCCAATCCCCAAGACTTCATATCCTCCAGGAGCGCCCAATGACAATTAGGGAGCCCCTTCACCAAGATAAATAAAGAGCGATGTATCGCAGATCCATGCGCTAGTTAGCTTTTTTTTGGCCTTGTTTTTCTTCCCTTGTAGCCAAAAAAAAAAGAAAGAAAAGAAGTGATCGCAAGTGATAAGATCTTAGGCGTTTGAATGCCACTAACAAGGTAGATAATATCAAAGTTTTTAGAGAACCATAAATAAAAGCACTTTAAAAGATGGAAGAATAATCTCCCTAATGGTTTGATAGTTTAATAACAATGTAATAACCAATAACTCATAATTATGAACATCCCTAAGTCTCTCGTAAGCATGAAATAGAGTTCCAAAGGCAAAAAACTCTTAAAATAACAGAATTCTATTTAAATAACAAAACCATATATATAAACATTACAAGACTGGTGCCTGTCTTGGACTGTAACTGACACTAATTTTGTTTGACATAACTATATAAAACAAAATATGAGTACT
This sequence comes from Erythroxylum incrassatum, assembly GCA_026546855.1. Lineage (NCBI taxonomy): Eukaryota > Viridiplantae > Streptophyta > Magnoliopsida > Malpighiales > Erythroxylaceae > Erythroxylum > Erythroxylum incrassatum. Next base: position 26,903,615 of record JANVCL010000003.1, on the reverse strand, counting down.
ACACCAATTACATGTGGAACTCTAACATTGATTTTATTTTGGAACTATATGCCTAAAAACATGAAGAAAGACTAGCATCGATTACAAAGATGACTGTAGATACAATTAAATACTATTTCTTTAAAACTCCAACAATAGTGGAAGACCAATACCGAATATCCCTGAAGTTTGGCGTCAATTACATTCTATAACCATGATATTCCAACTTGCTCTTTCACTTAGATCATTATTTTGGATCTAAATTCATTCTCTAAAAGTAGCAAAATTTCACCATTCGTAAAGAGATCCACCATTAAACCATTGAGGGCTTTTTTAGCCTTCCTTTCCCTACTTTATGTCAACGATCCCTTGATAACCTTAAAAGGATTTCTAGCTACTCTCCTTAATTGAGTAGAAAATGCTTGATTTCCACCACTAGTCAATGTGTTTACTTGCAAGAATGAATCTACAAAGGCTTATCCCTGTCAATAACAGACGGTGCCACTAAAAAGAAGAAGAGAGTTACATCATAAGAGGCTTAATAGACCTAGAAGACAACTACATTTGATCCAGTAATATGCATTGATTTGGACTCAAATCAAGTAAAGAAGGCTTACAATCCTCCCATAGGCTTTGAGTACGTCTTGTGATTAAATGTGTTGATTGTTGAGTCTATTATCCCTTGACATAGTGCTGGTGAATTTATAGTTTTCTCATCATTAAGCAATACTTTGTTATAATTGTGCTTCTTTTATATTTTAGCTCACTACCTGCCACTACCTCTGCTCTAAAATTCTACCTCCTGTAACTAAACTTCAAGCTCACTTGCCCATGGTTTTATTAACTACCTTCCATCATTCTCTCAACTTTCACATTCTAGTCTATCAACTTTCAATCTATTCCTCTATATTTCGGCTAACTACCTCCACGCATTATTATTTTTTAAAACACTTCAATTACGATTGTCTAAAATTCTTAAATCTTGAACTTCTTCATTGATCCTCCATAAATTCTTTGGCCAAAAATTTTTCAAGACTTCTATATTTAAACCATTTTCACTTATGGGCCGAATGGATCTAATTTACTTTAGACCATCAACACTATTATACACTTACCTAGTGAAATCTTTTTTAATTACATTGATGAGTGGTTATTAAGGATCCCGACCAACTCGAACACGTGTTCAGGTTTTAGAGGCCTATCCAACTTATAAGGGGCAGCCTGTGATCAGGATATGGTAAGGGGACTACTTGGTGCTTCTTCGTCCTGTAATCCCATTTGGCTTAGCGACTCTGTGATGAAGGTTCTATAAAGCCAATTCTTTATGCTAATCGTGCACTCCCAAATGAGAACTCATATAATTGGAAATTCAAGCACGTAAAAAATAGTCTAGCTGTTTCGATGGTTTCACCATCATAAGACCAAGTATTCAACTTATCCAATTTAACACAAAGAAGTTCCCATTTCAGAAGTGATACCTCTGGACAAACCAAATGCAGTAAAATAACTTTTCAAGGCAGAAGTCAAACAAATCTTTCTGTAACCAGCATGTAAGATCGCAAGGAAACTTTTGAATCATCCCCTCCCATATTTCATATGCAACATCAGCATTCATCCATTAGAAAATGCATATCTTGTTGTCTTCAAATAAAATTTATAATGGCTGAGCCAAAACGACACAACAGTTCGATTCATGTTTATTTCTCATAAAATGGAAAAGAGCTACAAGGACATCAATTTAGAGCGGGAACGTCAGGATTGTAGAATTCCTCTCAACGCACCTATTCTGTTGTCTCTGCAGGTTGTGAAACTTCAGTTTGTTTCAATTTTTCCAAAAAGGAGATCCTTCTATCCAGTGATTCATGAAGGCCTTTCACCTGAAGAAACAAAAGCAACAAGTCCATGAGCAAGTAATCAAGCATTTGTTTCTCTGGGCTTGCAGAAAAAAGGACCATTAGTCCTGAGCATACTGAGATACTGAGGAGCCTTGTAATATTAAGAAAGCAGAAGTCTTTAAGGGATTATGATTTTATCATCAAAGACAGCAATCACCAAAAGGAAAGGATGAAAAGAAATTTTCACTGAAAGTGAGATGATTACATTATTGCCTTGCCGTATCTTCTGAAGTGCCAATAGTCAAAAGATAAAATGGAAGATGATGACATGCTTCTCCCTACATGACAGTGATCCTCTCAACTCTTCTTTTAACACTTCTAAAAGAAACAATCCAGTGTTTTTTTTTGAATCCTATACCCACTTGTCCTTCGGATAAAGGAAACAGACGCTATTTTCTGGTTTCCAAGTCAAGTTCCTCAAAAAGGCCAGATGGCTAACTTCCAAAAGAGAGACAATTATTACACAAAGGCACAAAGAAGAGAAGCAGAACCACAGTTGTAACACAAACAGAGGGACGGATATATGGTTATGGTAATCTTCTATCAAAAAGTACTATAAGGTTTTACTGTATTTCCTCCATATATAGCTCCCCTGAAATATCTTTAAAGCTTACTTCATACACAAGCCTGTTACCAAAGATGTTTGAAGATGTACACAGAAACCATGAGGCACAATGAAGACCCGACCTCTAGAACTATTTGGTAAGAAACCAAAAAGTATGTATTTCTTGTCACCAAAATGCATGACAAATATTGTTCTAACAAAATCTCACTGATCATCCAATAATAACCTCCAACTTGATTTTAGATTCAACTTAGTTTTTCATTTACATTGCAGAGAAAATCATAAAGGTGTAATGGCAGACAAATCTTCAAGTAAGATAAAGTGTAGCCAAATCATCAGTAAGATGGGTTATTTCAGCTTTTATACCGCAAAGAAATAAACATAACAAATGATGTCTAAAGAAGAAGTATATAGAATAAGATGCCTAGGGTTATGGTCACCATTTTAGATAAGTAATATAAAGAAGAAAATCAAATTGATTAGCAAGAAATCCAAATAATGGTGGCCATGACTTTTGTCTCCTGAAACCCCACTTCCATTGCCAAAATACGGTAGAATTTACCAAAGTGTTTCCTAACTTATTTCTTTAAATAGCTAAACTCTTTACAGCAAAAAGGTAAGAGTTACAGGCCAATGTAGAATCAAGCTCCATTTTCCCATTGCTGTTAACGATGAAGCAAGAGACTTAAACCAGAAGAAAACGAAATCAACCTATAGTCCCAGCCCAAATCCAACTGAAAATTAAAGTTAGCATACTCTTCAACATATATTACCTTGTTACCTCATCTCACAGAAAAAAAATTAAAGGCACAAAATAGTAAATACAATTCCTTATTCCCCTTCAATATTTTTTCATGCCCATCACGCAATTTAAACAACCCCGTATAAATTTAAAGGTCAATATTCATAACATATTAATAGCCCACATTCAACACCGATCAAACGAACACGCAAAAGATCATGAAAGGCAGTAAATCCCAAATGTGCTCTGACCTGTTGAGAGATAGATTCATGGGCAAGTTTGTAATCGTTGTAAAGAACATAAAGTCCGATAGACGATGCCGTTGCGGCTCCAGCGAAGAACGATGCCAATCTCACCCTCAATACGTATCCCATCCCTCTCTTTTCTTCTCCCTCGTCTGTTTTTGCGCTTGTAAAGAATAGAGCTTGAGAAGTAAAACGACGCTGGTAGTGGTTGTTTGTGATCTAGGTGTTTTTTTTCCCCCTCTTTATGAAGAAACGGCGACGTAGGTGCTTTGAATTTTCCTTTTCTTTTTCCTTTTTCTTTTCCTTACTGTTCTGCTCTTAGTTACAGTGTAATTTACTGGAATGACGAAAGTAACCCATTAGCTTACAAAAGGCATCTTCTTCTATTTACGAACATAATACGCATGCTAGAACGTCAGCCTAAGGTTTAAGGTTATCTAATTGACATAATATATCTTCACTCTATTTGCTTATACGATCAGTAGTAACATTTCAGCTGATATTTTTGTTGTCTAAAACAGAAGTGGAATAAATGTCATTGATGGAAGGGGTTAAAGAAGGTATACATTGCATAGTCCTCCTGATAGTTTGAGTATAGATTTTCATAAC
>JANVCL010000003.1:26877495-26895359 GCA_026546855.1 Erythroxylum incrassatum | reverse complement strand
CTCTGTGGGATCGACCTAGACTCACCACTCTACAGTAGTAGTCTAGTAATTTTAATTTTGATTAGCGTTACGACGCGTGGTCAGTTATACTTATCATTAGAAAAGTATATTAAAAACTTACCATAAACTTTTCAAATGGATATGTTAAAGCCAGTTTACACTATTTTTGTAACACATTTAAACTTGATGCTGGTATATTACCTAATTAAAACATTAAGAAGGATTATATGAAGCAAGTTCCTTCCTTAAGTACTATTAGAAGTCTAATTTATTTTGTGCAGTTTATAAAACTAGATCTAGCACATGTAGTTATGCAGTAAGCAAGTTTATGAGTAACCTTAAGAAATCTCTCTAGGAAGATGTTATGTGGCTTACATAATATATAAGAGGTGCGAGTGATATATGCTTATTTTATGGTTCTAATGGTTCATCTAATGGTGTTGATGGCTATATAGACTCTAATTATGGTGGAGATCTCTTGATAAGGAGATTATTGACATGTTATATTTTTACCCTATTTGGATATGTAGCCAGTTGGAAAGCAAAACTTCATTTTTTTGTCTACAACAAAAGTGGTATATATGTCATTTGATAGGAGTTAAAAAGGGAATAGAGTTATATGATTTTGTTGATAGTTTGGATATGAACATGCAATATTATATTATTTACTATAATAGTCAGAGCACTAAGGTAGCTCAAAATCTTAGCTCCTATAAAGATTAAAGCACATTAATGGTAGGTTGAACTTTAATCGATATGTTATTGAGGATAAGGTGTTTTCCTTACAGAAGATAGTCACAACTAAGAATCCAACATATATGTTGACAAATTCATTACTTGCAAAGAAGTTGAAGGATAACTTAGACTTGATGAATGTTCGCATAGCTTAAATTCCTTGGGGCCTTGTAAGAACAGGAGTGATTATTTAACTAGACATTGGATAATTTAAGTCATGGTAGAGACTTATAAGGTGTGTCTGAATTCGAGTGAAATAGAATTTCAATAACGTTGGACTTTTGGTAAAATAAAATTTAGTTGACCTTAAACATGTATAGAAATAGAGTCTCATTTCACCCACACTTCTTATATGTAACTCTATAAATACCCTAAGGTGCAAAGTTAGTCTTATTCATACTTCTCCTTGTATCGCTTTTTCACAATTATATAAGAATTAATCACCTTGCTCGTAGACATAGATCACATCAATTAACTAAACTATATAAATTATTGTGATTTTTGCTTCCTTATTTTTTCATATATATTGCTTTTGTTTGCATAATTATTGGTATTATAGCTAATATTTTTTGTCTCAATGTCTCTGCATAAGTTCGATACTAAAAATTTTAATAGATCAAATGACTAAAGGTAAATATTAGCTTCATTTTTATTCAGTAAAGATGTGCAGAAACATTAAAAGTAGAAGAAAATCTATTAAAGAATTTGAGGTTAAAGAAGAAAGAGATTATATCAAAGGTGTATAACGCAATATTACTGAGTCTAGGTGATGAGGTCCTGAGAGAAGTGGTCGATGAAACTAGTGTTGTTGCCTTGTGAAAATGATTTGAAAATAAGTTTTAGAAGAAATTACTTACTAATCATTTATATCAAAAGAGTGCTTGTATACTTTAAAGATATTGGAAAGTATATAGACAAAAGATCACAGTGATATTTTTAATAGGATCATCTTAAATCTACAAGATGTTAAGGTTAAAATTGAGAATAAGGATTAAGTAATAATCTTATCATGTTCCTTGCCAAACTTATATAAGAATTTCACTAATATAACATTGTATATGACGGAAATTATTTTTATCGTTGACATAAAAAATTCCCTAGAATATGAAAAATGTTTTTGACATATATGAAGATGGATTAGAATTAGCTTTGATTTTTATAAAAAGTAGGTGCAAAAGAAAGGATATTGGAAACAATAGTAAGTTTTGATCTAAATTGGAGGCAAAAACTGTTTAATGCTTTAACTATATAAAAAAGGGAAACTTTAGGAACGACTGCTTAAAACAAAAGAATGAAAACAACACAAAAAAGAAGACAAATTATAAAGTGAGTGTGGTTGTAATGCATATTAGTTTTCGATGAAAGGGATAGAAAAAAGGAGGTGATGTTTTGACAGTCATCAAGTCTAATTCTATAAGTTGGTGGGTAATGGACACTTGAGCATCTTATCATATAACCTTCAATAAGGACTTGTTATGTTCTTTTAAACAGTGGCATGGTAATATCAGGCTAGGTAATAATGGAGAGCTTGTTGTCAAAGGTAATGTTCATTGTAGATCCAAATGTATGATGGGATTGTTAAAACATTGGATGTCTAGTATATTACTGAACTTTGTAAAAATATAATATCCTTGGTTACTCTCGATAGTTAAGGATATAAATTTTCTAGAGGAAATAGGTAGCTAAATTTGTTAAAGCGCACTATGATTGTAATGAAAGAAAAATTACACCATAAAATATATACTCTAATAGGCTAGGCAGTTATGGGATCAATGGTTGTATCTCAATCATCTAATGAGAAGAATGATAGTATAAGTTATGGAATCATATATTAGATAACATAAGTGAGTAGGGACTAGAGATTTTGAGTGAAAAAAAATTGTTGAATGAAATAGTGAATAGAAAGAAGAAGTTTGTAAGTCTTAAGTTATAAGTATGCAGTATAAGATGAAATATGATTCCCATAAGCATACTTCCACTAAAATTCTCAATTATGTTTATTCAAATTTATGTGTTCTCGCTTTGGTTCAATACTATAAAGGATGTAGTTATTTTATCATATTCATTAATGATTACTTGAGAAAAGTATGAGTGTACATTTTAAAATCAAAAGATAAATGTTTGGAAAGTTTTATAAGTGGAAGAGAATGATTGAAAAACATGCTAAAAAATAGGTCAAGATATTCATAACAAATGAAAAGTTGGAATTAAATAATAAGCCATTTACTAAGCTTTATAGGAAGGAAGGTATAGTGAGGTACCACACTGTGTGCTATACACCACAACAAATTAGAGTTTTAAAATGGATAAACCAAACACTTTTATGGTGTGCTTATTGAATGTGATTAAACACTAGATATCAAAGTAGTTTTGGGCCGAAGTACTTAATATTATTGCTTATCTAGTGAATAGATCTTAATTAATTGCAATAAATTTTAAGACTCCTTAAGAGGTATGGTATGGTACTCCCTTTAATTATTCTAGCCCAAGGATATTTGGTTACCTTACATACACTCCCTTTTGATTACTCTAGCCCAAGGATATTTAGTTACCTCAATACACATATGTTAATGATGGTAAACTAGAGCCAAGTGCAATGAAGTGCATATTTTTAGGGTATGATACTGGAGTTAAATGTTATAAATTATGGTGAATTAAAAAGGATAGAACTCAAGGATTTATGATTAGTAGGGATGTTACTTTCAATGAATTTGTTATGTGTGGCCATTGGGAGAAGCTTAGTAATCGTTCATGTAAAAAGGATCAGGGTGTTGACTAGATGGTGGAGTTTGAAATTGAAATTCCAAGAAAGATAATATTAAATCGGTCCATAAGTTTGCAGGATAAATAATTTGCAGAAAGTGTATCAATAAAAAGGAAGGTATTTAGCTTGTAGTGAAGTTGGAGAAATTAATCCTGTATCATATCCTTTAATAATAGTTGAAAGTACAAATGATGATGAGCCAAAGACTTATAAAAAGGCAATAGACAATAAGAATGCATCAAAATGATTGGTTGTCATGAATGAGGAGACAATCTTTAAACAAGAATAAGACATGGGGGCTTATACCTCTACGAAAAGATGTAAAGCTAGTGGAATGCAAATAGGTCTTTAAAAAGAAAGAAGTTATTCTTAAATTTGATCCATCTAGGTTCAAGGCAAGGCTAGTGACATTGGGCTTCTAAAAAAAGGAGGGAATTATCTATAATGAGGCATTCTTACCAATTATGAAGTATAAGATGATACGAGTTCTTTTAGCCATTGTAAGGGCATTTGATTTGGAACTGGAACAAGTTAATGTTAAAATGCATCTTTGCTTAGGAACATAGAACATTATATCTTTATAACATATAAGAAGGACCATGTGTGTCTACTAAAGAAATCCCTAATACTTACCAAGATAATGTATAAAAATTTTGATGCATTATATAGTTTCGTTACTTTGTTCGTGATTAGTTTTACAATTGTATTTACTTTGAGAAGGTGTTAGATAGTAATAAATTTATTTATTATTGTACATTGATAACATGTTAATTGTAACTAAGAATAAGGTTGAACTTAATAGTTTGAATAACTAGTTGAGGAGTGAGATTGAGATGATCAAGAATTTAGGTACAAATAAGAAAATTTTGGGGGTAGAGATTTGGAGGGACAAGAGAGCATGCTTATAGTATTTATCACAACAGAGGTACATTGAAAAGGTGCTACAACCTTTTCAAATGGACCAGTTAAAGCCAGTTTACACTCTTTTGGTAACACATTTAAACTTGATGTTGGTACCTTACCCCGTTCAAACAATAAAAAGGGTTATATGAAGCAAGTTCCTTACTCAAGTGTAGTTAAAATTCTAATTTATGCCATGCAATTCATAAGACCAGATCTAGAACATGCATTTATGCAGTAAGCAAGTTTATGAGTAATCTTGGGAAAGATCAGTAGGAAGTTGTTAAGTGAATTATATAATACCTAAGAGGTCCGAGTGATATATGCTTAGTTTATGATTATAGTCGTTCAAGTAATGGTGTTGAAGGTTATACAAATTCTAATTATGGTGGAGATCTCTTGAGAAGGGGACTATTGACATGTTATATTTTTACCTTATTCGGAAATGTGGTAAGTTGGAAAGCAACACTTCATTGTGTTATCTACAACAAAAGTGGAATATATGTCATTGACAGAGGGAGATTAAAAAAGGTATATAGTTGTGTGATTTTATTAATAGTTTGGATATGAACATGTAGAACTATATTATTTAATATGATATTTAGAGAACACCAAGCTAGCTCAAACACTAAGCTAGCTCAAAATCTTATATATCATAAGAGATTAAAGCATATTGATATTAGGTTGAACTTTATTCAAGATGTTATTGAGGATAAGGTGTTTTCTATACAAAAGATAGCCACAATTAGGAATCTAATAGATATGCTGACAAATTCATTACTTCTAAACAAGTTTAAGCATAGCTTATACTTGGTGAATGTTCACATAGCTTAAATTCTTCGGGGGCTTGTAAGACTTAAAGTGATTTTTGGTTAGACATTGGATAATTTAAGTCAAGGTAGAGAATTCCAAGACATACCTTGAATTCTAGTGAAATAAAATTGTAGTGACCATGGAATTATGATGAAATAGAATTTAAATAACTTTAAGCATCTATAGTAATAGAGTCTTACTAGACCTAGATTTCTTATAACTTCATAAATACTTTGTTAATTGTTGTGTAAAGTATGGTAGTTTTGTTCATACTTCTCTTTTTATCATCTTTTTCACTATAATAAAAGAATTAATCTCCTCGCCTATAAATGTAGGTCACATTAATTAATCAAACTACGTAAATTCTTGTGTTCGTACTTCTCCTGATATCATCTCTGTTATAATAATTAAAGAATCTCACTTTAGATTTTTTTTAGCAAAGTGCAATTTCTTAGTTCTTAATCTAAAATTGTCTCTATTTCATCAACTGTTTGTTTAATGTTAATTGGACATTACTATTGGACCTACAGTCGCATGCACTTACATGTATCTATAATAAATAATTTTTATTAATTATATAGTAGTGCTATTCAAAATATATTTAAATAAGAGGTTTATATAAAATATTTTAAAATTTTTAGTATATTTAAATTTTTTGACAATTAAAGAATATATTAGATTTCCAAAAGGAAAAGGCTAAATCTTTAAAATGTTCAAAAGCTTAAGGACCAAGATAAATCCTAAAAGGAATAATTATCAGCACTAAAATAAGACTTTCTAGAACTTAATGAACAAAAGTTATTGTTAAGCAACTAATAACCCATTACCTAACATGGAGTACAAATACAATAAAATGGTATAAGAATCACAATGAGCATATTCAACTACTTTTAGATATTTCACCTACTGTTGATACTTGAAGAAATGATCTTAACCTCTATTATAACAAATTCTCTTATCCAAGCTATGTTCCTTTGAATGGCTACTTATGTTTCTTGTTGTTGGTTTTTGAACACCCTTACTTTCCTTTCCCTAGAAAACGAAATAAGTGATATAACCAAAAGCAATCTTGAAGAAGAAACGATTATACGTATAAAGTTGGTATGGACTGGCAACCTAAAGGATGATTTTTTCCTTTCTATTTTATTGCAATATTTGCTACAAGACCGTTGAATGCTCATCCAAAGAGCACCAACAAAGGAGCATTTGAAAAGGAGATGATTGATAGTTTCAGGGTCCTCATATAAAGTTGCAAATTAGGTTAGGAAGTGATGAACCCGTGATCCTATCTAACGTGTTGAACTTGTTCTTAATTGCTTTAGAGAATGAATAAGACTTTTTGGAGCTATGTTTGAACCCAACTAATTGATACAATTTAACTTTAGGGTCATGATTTCTAAAAAGATCTTTATAAGAGCTTTTAGTAAAGGTCCTTGAAGAATTCCCTTTCTAGTTAACTTTGTTTGCTCTATTAGGTTTAGGGTTATAAGAAGGGACACCTTTCAATATAGGGACATTTCTTTTGGGAATGTAGCGCCACATATTTGCATTGATCAAAAGCTTAACTCTAGCCTTTTTAGGAAATAATAACCTTAAATTTTGATAGTTAGGAAGCAAATACAAAGGCCTTAGATCACTCCAGTCATCAAAACATAATCATGTGTTTTTCCCATTCCTAATCTTGACTAATTGCAGTTAGTAGATTGTCTCTAAACTTAATAAGTTGCAAAATTATTGAGAAACAATTAATTAACTACATTTATATACTCATATTTAGTGTGTTTTGCTTGTTATTTAATGGTTTTATAGTATTTTTGGTACTTATTTCGCTTAAAGTGTGTTTATAGGTGATAATTGCCTTCATAAACCAAAAGGAGATCTATTCAAGTGTAATTATGGCATGGAATGGGAATTGAAGCAATTGTGGACTTACATATCCATGTATAGTGACCGTGTAAGTCTCTGTATACGTGTGGAGCTTCAAAGATATAATTCCTGCCTATGTGAAGTTGCACAATCGTGTATGTCAATATTGCTCATGCAAGTCTTTGTGATCATGTAAAGTAACAAATTGAGGTATTTTTGGAGATGCACGGTCACCTACACGACCGTGTAAGTGATCGTGTATACTAGAAACCCTTCCCAAAATCCTAGTTTTTACTATAAAAGTATATTATTGAAGGCTATATAGAAAATTTTTAGTTGTAAGAAACACCAGAGAAGAGGCAGTCTTGAACAAACGATGAAGAGACATGAAGATTATGCCATAAGATTTGATAGAGAGCATCCTTCAATCCAAATTGCAAGAAGATTTCATTAGAGACAAATGGGAGATATTTATTACGAATTCTTTTATTTCTATTTGTTCTTCTGAATATTTGTTATTGGATTTGTTTTCTATGTTTAGGAACTAAATTGTTACTACCTAGGTGTGATGAACCCTAAGTTGTGATGATAATATGATATAATGTTTTCTTCAATGTAATTTTATTAATTGATTTATTGCGATTCAATTATGCATTATATTCTTGAACTAATATATCCAGAATATTAGTCTAATATTTGATTTCATATGACTGAGATTGAGAAATCGTTTTGTGTGAATAGATCTATCATAATTTGATAAAGGGTTATTGTTTAAGATATCTTAGTGGGATTCATCACCTAGGTACTACTTATTTGATATTGATTTGTAGTATTTTCTTTATTTGAATTCATTGTGGTATGAAATTTAGTTTAATTTGTTTTCTTTAATTTTCAAGTAAATTCCTAACCTAATTTGCCAGATAGATAATAGAAAAAAGGTTAATACTAGTACTTATAGTGCTCGTAAGATCAACCCGTACTTATTAGTACTAGCTATCGCTATACCATGCACTTGCAGTTAAAACTTATAAGTCTTTATAAGTAAAATAATTCATTCAATTATATATATATATAAGGAAATACAGCTAGGATTTAATTTCTAAAATTTTTATCCTTTGGCTAATGCCCATGTATCCATTTGACTCAAAATGATTCTTTATCAATAAATATTCTTTTGTAATATCAAAGAATATTTTGGCAAGCAACACTTTATTCACAAATTGAATAGATAAAATTCTTATACCACCTTCATTCCTTAGTAGACAAACATCCTTCTAGTTAACCTTGGCTTAATTTTTTTCATATCCATCACTTGTCTATAGAAAGTTCCGAAGAGACGTTCTCTTAACTAACACTAGGTGAGAGGACCAATAAACATAAAGATTATTTAGAATATAAATGATAAGTTGTAACTTACTTATAAAAGAAAGGCTCTCATTACTCTAGCGACTAATTCTGCTTCACACTAAATCATTTATAGGTTGACATTGACCATAAGTAATCCTTTTGTTTATGATTAAAACTCTTAGATATGTAAAAGGAGGAGATTTGATGCTTAACCTTGCAATTTCAATAATCCATATAGATAAATGTTTAACATCTGCTAAAGTCATGAGGTGGCTTTTATCTCTGTTAATCGGTAATCTAAAAAACTTATTAAAGATGTTGAGGGAGTTAATTAAACAAATTGTTGATTTAGGGTCAACTGCACAAAGAAGGAGAAGGTCAACTTAAAAGAGAGGCTAAAGATACTTAACTATTTACACTTGTTATGGAACATTAAGTTGTCCCTTAGCCTTATATTCTGATTAACCAACCTTGTCAAAACTTCAATTCAAAGAGTAAATAAGTAAAGAGATAAAGGATCACCTTGTTTTATTCCTTTTGCACGTTTAATAAGTTGTTTGGCCTTTCATTAATAAGTATATTGAAGAAAGGAGTAGTGATATATTACTCAATCTAAGAGATGAATAAGAGGAAAAGCCCAAAGTTTCAAGATAATTAATGCGAAATGAAATCCAATATACTAAATCAAAAGCTTTATGAAAGTCAATTTTCATATGGTAGTTTTTACTATATCTCCTTATATTATAGTCCTTGTAAAATTCTTAAATTAGTCGTATGTTATCATTGATAAGTCTTCAATCAATGAATGTATTTTGAGTATAATTGATAGTTAAAGATAAGATCAACTTCAATCTGAACTCTAAAGGCTAAGAGCTTGTAGATTACTTTATAAAGACTATTACAATAGGCTATAAGTTGATAATCTCTCAAGGACACATGGTTAGAGGACTTAGGCACTGGTTAGATGTGGGTTTTATTCCAAACCTTTAGTAACCTAACACTTCTAAAAAATTCCAGCACTGCACTAATTACTTGAGTTTTAAGAGAACCCTCAACATTTTTTTACAAAAGAAAGCATTTAGCCTATAAAATCCAGGAGCTTTATTAGGATTGAGACTAAATAAGGCTCATTTCATATTTTTAACCAAAAAAAGGTCTGTAAAGAATATCACATTAATCCTTGGTAATTAGCTTAGGAATAAAAGAGTTGAGGATATAAATAAAAAAGGAGCTAATGGAAGGAGTAGAGAAGGTTATTTAAAAGTAATAAGTAGTTATCCTCAATAACGAGCTTGGTCACTTATCACACTATCATCCTTTAATACGAGTGAAGTAATCTTATTATTGTTCCTTCTTAAAAGTAGAGCTTTATCTAAAAAACAATATTATTATTCACGTCTTTAAGCCATCATATTCTAGATGTTAGTTTTATCAAAGAGTAGTAATTCCCAATAATGTTGGTATAGTTCCTTAAAGCACTTTTCTCATTCAATTGTTTGTTAAAGTCATAAGGGGACTCATATAACTCATTTTACTTTTGATGAAGCAATTCTCTAGTTATATCAAGATCTTGATAGATGTTTATGTGGTTTCTCAACTTAAGTTTCTTAAGTTACTCCTTTATACACATCATTTTCTTATGACAATTGAAAGATTCATAACCATTGATGTTTGGAGCCATACCTTTATCAACCACGTCTTAGAATTTGTCAAGGATGAAAAAGAACTTGAAGGACCTAAAACGAGATATTCTTTTTCAAGAATTTACTAAATTATAGATTTCTATAGGAGAGTGGTTTAAATAAATACAGTTATCAACAAATCCTTGCTAGTATGGAATTTCTCAAGCCATAAGTGATTGACCAGGGCCTTATCAAGCTTTTTCTTTATAAGCCATTCATCATTCTGCTTATTGTTCTAGGAAAAAAATTTCTCCTTAAAATTGAGATCAATAACTTTAATGTTGGATAAATAAGATCTGAACTCATTATAATGGTTCCATGCTTAAGTTCCCCTTAGCTTCTGAAGCTTGGTTAATACTATTGAGATCTCTTATAATCAATCATAGATTATTGATAAACCTATAAACATTTTTATGTCCAGTCCAAAACGTTGATCTTTAAAATCAAAAATTAGATGCATACGTAAAATATGGATAAAATATTTCAATTCCTAAAAGTGTATAATATAAATGAATGACTTGGTCAGTGGAAATGATATTAAAAACTTCAACCTTTGAAGGTCATAGGCAATTACAAGTTGACTACAGTAGTGAGCATCATAATTGGTGATAATCTTTCAACTTCTACTAATAAACCAAAGATTAGCACATTTGGCAACTTTATGTTTAGTCTACAAAAGGCCAATTATCATATATTTTACTGAATTCAAGTAGTCAAACAAAATATGTTATTTTTTGGGGCAATTCAGCACCCATATATTATATGCTAATATAGAAATTAAGGAATTTTAATGGAAGTACCAAAGTTTTTGGTCTTAGCCTTGTGGCCAAATCTTCTTCTTTAAATAGCAACAAAATCTTCACTTGGGACGGTATAGTTTTCAACTTTCATATCACTTAGAGATAATGATACCTCAGATAAATTACTAGTTCTATCTCCTCGACTACTTAGAGAATTTTTAGAATAAAAACCTCATTCTCTTCCACCAAAGAATGGTTAGCATCATACTTGAAGTCTAAATTATTGAAAGACTCTTCCTTGTTGATTTTCTTTAAATGATCACCCCTCAACCCTAAATTTGACGTTAACCGCTACAAGGTAGCATATTTAGAGGGACCTAATACATTATGCAACAGACAGTTGTGACCCTGAGAACCCAGAGGTTCTAACTTTACCCTATCCTTTCCAAATAATAACCTCCAACAAATTTCTTTCCCATAGGAATCCATTTCTTCCTTTGAAACCTAGAAGGGATCTCCGTTGATGAGTTGCCAAGAAAATATCTGCTATCATCCTCTTTTTCTCATTTGATCGCATCAAAGGAATCGAGTTAGGTAGATCTATATCCACATTCTGAGACGAAAATTTTTTGGAGTGCTCAACCTAATTATACTAGTTATAGGAGTTGGCGGAAGATTTTATTTGTGAGGGGCAAATTGTGGCCTCAATTCAAATTTAGGATTGTAAATGGTATCTCTACTCTTTTTTGGCAGGATCCTTGACACCTGAGTGGTATTCTGAGGACCTTTTCTACACTGAGAGCGATCAATGGCTCAGAGCTTCAGTTCACAGCACGAGTTTTTGAAGTCATTCTTAATGATAATTGGAGATTGGATGAGGCATCCATGGACCTCATCAGGAACCTTGATGCACCCTTGTATCGCCCAAATAGCTCCCAACTCGATCGTCTGGAATGGCTAGTTAGCCCCACCAAAAGGTATACCAATGCCTCAGCCTATCTATTCTTGCGACCCCCATTACCAGATGTCCCTTGGCATAAGCTAGTATGGTCCAAATACAATAGACCTCGGTGTTCCTTTACCTTATGGCTAGCCTTCCAGCAAAAGTTGCAGACCCGGGACAAACTGACTTACCTATATACTCCTAACCACTGCTCGTTGTGCTTTTCAACAAATGAATCCATAGAGCACTTATTTTTTGATTGTCCTTTCTTCAAAACAATTTGAGACCATTGCCTCACCCATTTTAATCTACCCGTCCTTTATCAGCCAAATCTTTAAGCCATCCTTTCCTAGTTTACCAACTTCAGGTTCTCAGCAGTAAATCATTTTCCACCACTGTTTACTATATCTAGACCGATTGTAATGCCCAAACCTTCAAGGATGAAGCCAAAGAAGTGGAGCGAGTGTATTAAAGAGTAATCTCCCAAGTTAGGGAGCTTCTTAGCCTACATAATAAGAGGATGGTTTGTTCATCATTTACTTTATGCAGGTTGTTAGCTGACTATTCTTGGTCAAAGCAAGTTAGCTCCCCACCGGAAGACCGGACAGGAGTTAATTGCTTAGGTTTTCTAGGTTACAACTTTCGAGGGTCTCATGGATAGACCATGTTGTCATGCCTTCCCTTGGAGGTGCAGCACAGTTACTTCTTGGCGGCAACTTTCTCCCTAGATTCAGGGGTTACGATTGTTCTTTTCACTTCAGCTTCTCCTTGATTTGCTTACTAATGGGGTTGGAATTCTTAGTTAGGCTCTCTTTTGGATTACAGGTGCTTGGGTTTTATTTGGCTGCGTTTCTTTGTGTTTCTATTGTTGAATGGGTATTGGATTGCTTTTTTCATAGCCACAGTGTCCCTAAGCTTATCTTGGACTGTCTTGAGGCTTGTTGCTAATTTTAGCTGGTTGTGCCTTCTGTGGCATTAGTTTGTGAACTTTTTGTACATATTTGTTTCATTAATTTATTTTCTTGATTTACCAAAAAAAGAAACTTACCATATTCAACCCTCTTCATGGAGGTTGTTGTCTCATTTATTTATAATGATTTCTTTATAAAGCTTGCAAGGTAACTTAATAAAATATTCAAGAGGATTATTATGAATATTAACCCTCAAAAGAATATGATTGGTCTTGAGTTCTTACAACTAAATACCTAGTCTTTAATAAAGACGGGTTTGTCATTAATTTGACCAGGGTCTTACTTTAAGACCTTATCCACATTAAATTTAGGAAAAACTTGAAGATAAGTAACCTTTGATCATCAATGAAAACCTCAAACAAAAAACTTTTCCAATATTTTGTTGCCAGACTTTCATGATAGGAAAATTATCTCTTATCAACAGAGAATCTGACTAATGATGTTGTCCATTTTATTGCTTCCGATTTCAGAACTTCTGGAGGAAGGGTAACAACACTAATCCCCCTAGAGACTGAAGGTGGGAGGAAAATAAGCTTCTCCATAGGGTAACAACCTGACGTTAAGAGGCACGGGAGGGCGGGGTGATGTTGGGGGAGGTAGGGGAACTTCTTTTGCCTACATTAAGCGATGTATAGTATGAAAGAGTGGGATCCTCAAGAGTGAGAGGAACTGAGCCAATAAGAAGTAGAAGAGGAAATTCAGAGGCAAGAGGTTGAGAGACGGGTACATAAGCAAAGCAAGAAAAAGGTTCATCAAAAATTCAAAAAAATCATTCCTTTAAGGAAAAGTCAGTTAAAAATGGACGAGAAAAGCATACGAGGTAGACGAAGAAGAAAAAGAAGGATAAAAAACAGAACTATAGAGTGAGGATTAGTCTAAGCCAACAAAAGCATCCAGAACCAAAAGACTAGTATACGACCCTTGAAAGGAGGAGAGATTAAAGAAAAGGAGCATCTCTTGAAGATTTTAGACATATATATATATATATATGAGGATAGCAAACTAATGAACACTTTATATTTCTATCACTTTTTCTGTTAGCGTAAATTTAATTTGAACATTTCTCAAACAATATAATTTAATTTAAACCTTAAAATTTAACATGTCATTAAACAAGCCTTAAGATATTTTTGCCCTTTTACCACGGAAATAGCATCCTGCTAATCAGATACCCTTAAGATTTTGCTATATAAACGTCAGCCATTGAATGGACATAAAATTATGGTGCATGAAATATAACTACGGTTGGAGTCTAATGCTACTGTCTCCGATATCATAGTCCACATAGAAAGAAAGAAAGTTTCTTCTTCCTCTTCTTTTCAAAATAATGAGGAAAGAAAACAGCATGTATCAGATGCAAGTCCCTGCGAGAAACAAGACACAGCAGACAATCTCAATCATCAAGTAATTCTGTCCAGGATGAACCTCCTTAAATGATTGACTTGCATGACATCCATAACAAGTCCAATGTTGCTCCCTGTCAACACAAATTGGGTCTAGTTAAGGCTTAGATGAAGAGGCTGATAAAACCCTTCAAAACTATTAAGTTCTGCAGATAATAAGAACCATGGTCAATGTGGGTAAGAAGCTGCACCTCGGAATTGTTATTACGATACTATCTCCTAGAAGTTAGTGCAGCTCCACTTATCCTGCAATACTCGATATATAAAGCACAAAAATCCCATAAATCATTGGTTTTGACCATCAAAATATATTGGCTGCAGATTTAGCAAAAAGATTACACTTACCTGCCCTGCTGCTTTCCAGGATGATTTGGGTCAGGCCGTCTTTCATGAATTGAACCTTTGCTGTGGGTACTAGTTACACTTAATCCAACAAAGTCTGATCCATTCAGAAACTGTGAATCTTTTGACTTGCTCAAAATTTTCACATTTGGAATGCCTCCAGCAACACTAAAACTAACACCATTGGGGCGTTTTGAGTCAGCAGATGGAGAACTTTTAATTCTGTGAGAATGTGCCATGGGAGTAACAGCCACAGAAGGCAAAAATGACGAAGGCGATGCTGCTGCTGCTGCTGCAGCAACTTTTGCAACTGCAGCAGTAGCAGCTATCATTTCTTGAGCTCCTTCTCGAAGTTGAATATAGTCACCATCAATAAAAAATAACTGAAATCACAAAATTTAGATTTCTCAAGTTGTGATAATCTAAGTCTTGCAGTAACTAAGCATATAAATTATAATTCAGTAAACTTACTTCCGGGTGACCAGCAACAAAATCATCAAGTTTTCCATACTTTCTCTTATAGTCATGCCAATGTAAAGGCACAAGCATCTTGCCCAGCCTGTTTGGAAGCTGCCAACGGTACCAAATCAAGTTTAGAAGGATCTGCCTACGGTAAGATTGGCCAAAATATAGAGGTTAGCAGATTCACATACTGTTGAATTGATTCTAATTCTTCCACCAGCAGGAATTGTGCGAACAATGCAAGCCAATAGAGATCTCTCATCAAGTAGGGCAATTTCTGAAGATTTTGCTCCAGTCACCATATTTGTCTGGCCTGTGGGGACGAAGACTTCAGATAGAACTGCACCACTGTCATTGTTCATAGTAGTTTCATTAAGATTAGTTGACAGGATTGAAGTTTCAGATGATGGACTGGCAGCAGAGCCTAATTGTTCTTCAGGCAAAACTTGGCCTTCAAGTCCTTGATTATTTAACTTTGGAACATTTTGCTCCTGCACAAGTACAAATTCAATATTAGCCAATTTTACAAATGCTAAACGAGCCAAGCAAAGGCACATGCAAAAAAGAGATTTCAAGCCAAAAAAAGCACTTGATGTAATGACAAACCTTTGTTTCATTATTCTGTTCAAGAGAATTCAATCTTAAAGTATCATTAAATTGGGAAGATATCTGTTGCAAGCTCTGCTCTGAATGAGGGGCAACCAAGCAGTCTCTGTCCATGACCTGGAAAAGGAGAATTTTCCATATCCAGTCAAGGACGGCTATGAAGATATATTCACCTCAATAACAATCAAAGCAAAATCTTAAAGTGAGAAACCTGTCCTTTGCCAGTGGATGAGATTACAGAGTTAGGCTCTCCTCCCTGGCTTATCTGAACATCAAGATAGTCCGGACGAAAACCTTGACCATTGATAGACATCTCATACTCATATTTTGCATCTGCTCTTGTGAGGTTGTCATCAGTATGGGATGATGAAATATGATTTTGTATCAGTTGTCCACTTTCTGATACAGCCTGAACAAGCACAGAAATTAAGCAGATATACTTCAACTAACATGGAAGTGCACAAATGAGGTTAGGGTGGATATTCAAATATTACCATCAGGGAAATAATTGGCACAGAAAGGGAAGATCCTGCATAGAGTGTGACTGCAGCCAAAAAAAAAAAAAAAACATGCACCAATCTCAGGGTACCTGTTGATTCTGCCACTGGGGCAGTGACGACATTGCTTGTACAGAGTGAAAATGCCCAACATGAGATTGAGGAACATGGGATGCAATGGACTGGGGAATCCCCTGCTTATGTAGAATAAATGGATGCAGAGCAGTCATCTGTGCAGGTGGCATGTAGGTAGGCATTCCAAGTAAAGAAGATGGAGCAAATGGGAC
This sequence comes from Erythroxylum incrassatum, assembly GCA_026546855.1. NCBI lineage: Eukaryota > Viridiplantae > Streptophyta > Magnoliopsida > Malpighiales > Erythroxylaceae > Erythroxylum > Erythroxylum incrassatum. The sequence goes on along the minus strand of JANVCL010000003.1, from coordinate 26,879,001 downwards.
AGCAGAAACATGATTGCTCTGACAATTAACATAATGAAGTATCAAATGCAATAAAATTTTATTACTCAACTGACAGGTATTTCTTAACAAAATACTGACAGAAAGAAACATAGATTTGATAACTAAACCAATCGCTGTTTGACAGTCAATATTTATTTAGATGTCACATTAACAGGGGATATATATGAAGTTGATGAGCAACATCATAAAAGGCCAACATAATAGTGTCTCATTCCACGAACTATATAGTCTATCCACTAACTAAATCATGTGATCCATTTGATGTTTCTTCAAAACATCCGACCCTTGAAATTAGTCTCAGAATTACCACTTTCCAATGCCAGACATGAATAATACTATCCAGTCATAAATCCATGTATGCATATTGCATAATAATGTTTGCTAATCTTATTCACCAAGACTACAAATATAAAAGCTCCCGCAAGGTAACACAAATCAATAATAATAATGTTTGCTAATCTTATTCACCAAGACTACAAATATAAAAGCTCCCGCAAGGTAACACAAATCAATAACCACTAACTGTTCACATGCTTGCTTCTCTGTGAAAAGCAAACATAACCATCATAATTTAGAAAGTTAATTTTTCAAGGGACACTACACCTGAAAGACTAAAGGAATTCAATTCTTATGCACTGCAATCCACGAGCAACAGCATTAACGCTATAATTGTAATCTCAACAGAACACGCTGCAGGAAATTTCATTACACTCGAGCAAAATAGCAAAAAAAATAAATAAAGGAACAATCAGGTAAAACTTATGATGATGTAAAGTGCCTCTATCATTTCAAGAAAAATGAAAGCAGCTAATATTTGAGATGGATAGAACTTATTAAAGGAAAAGTTGCATGTTCAGAAATTGTACTCATTGCAATGCAAAGATGATGCAGGGAAACCTAACAGGTATGGGAGCAGCAATCCTACCTGATTTGATGCATTTCCATTTGATGCTAAAGATGAGATGCTATCTGCATCGCCATTTGTGAGTTCCCCATTATTAGCACTTGATGCACCACTTCCATTAACGTCTAGTTGGTTTCCATTCTTCTGCCCAAATTTTTGTAAATCATTTGACTTTGTTTGAGATACTTGCGTCTCATCAGGGTAGAGCCCACTCCTTTCCCTGGCATCAGCTAATTCATGTTGTAGTTGTTGCATAGCATGCACATGAAGTCTCTCCATCTCAGCAAACTGAAACCAGAAAGAAAAAAACTAAGGGACCGTTTGATTCTACTTTTGTTTTTTTGTTGTATTTTTCAGTTTTTGTTTCAGTTTTTCCTTTGTAGTTTTCAGTTTTTTGTTTTTATTTTTCTTTCAAATAAAAACAAAAACCTGTTTAGTTGTTAATATTAATGTAGTTATATTTTTATCACTGATAATAATTACATGTTAGATAAAACTTAAAGATAAATTATTTTTAATTAAATAAATTTATTTAATCTCTTATATAATATTTATTAACAAATTATTAATAAAATTATGTT
>JANVCL010000003.1:26852970-26863571 GCA_026546855.1 Erythroxylum incrassatum | reverse complement strand
GATGGATTGGAGGGGGTTTTCCATAGATAGGGCTTAGGGAATTTTGCTGTTCGGATTGCCATCTCTCATAGCAAACTCTTCTTGAATGTCCTCTCTTCCCACAATGAACACAATCAGTATTTTCATTCCAAAAATACTCCTCAGCTCCATGGTTGGTTTTCCCAAAAAATTTACAACTTGGATACATTCCCCACCTTGAACTCCTAGATCCACTTTGTAATCGGTTGGAGCTATTTCCTGCATATTGGTTAGTTGGTTGGTAGTTTTGGGGATGGTTCATGTAAGGTATTTGATGAGGGAATGGTGTTTGAGGATACATTGGAGGTAGCTGATATGGAATTTGGTTTTGGTGATAATTCTGGTTTTGTGGACATGTGGACTGATATGGATTTTGAGTGGTTGGAGGATAATTTTGCAAATGTGAAGGTATTTGAGGTTGGACAGCACTTGAATCAAGGTAGTTTTGGGTTGGATTTGTGGTTTGGGTGAGGTTTGGAGGATTTTCAGGAACCTTAAATCTTTCAGCCTTTAAAGCATACTCTTCCCCTTCTCTTCGAACTCCATGCCTCTCTTCATGCATCTCCAACACATTGAACACTTGCTCCAATGTAACAGAGCTTGGATCATTAGTAAATTGCCACTCCACAGGTGCAATGGTTGCTTCAAATCTCAAAGGTAATCTGCTCAAAAACTTGTATACTAACCTGTCAACATTAGTGTTTTCGCCAAACTCTTTCAACTGTTGAACCAAATTCATGAACCTTGTTTTTGCAGCCCCCACATTTTCTTCTTCTTTCATCGAGAAGTTCTCAAAACTTCTCACCACAGCTTGCTTCTTCAACCTTAATGATTGAGCCGAGCCCACATATTCAAGTTTCAATGTTTCCCATAGCTCTTTGGCACTTTTACAACATGCATGTCTCAATAAAATAGCTTCACTCACTACCGATCTTAAGAAAACAAGAGCTTTAAAATCCTTGTCCCTTTCTTGTCTAACTCTTGTTTGTTGTTGTTCGGTTAAATCAGCCATATCTTCAACTTCAATCACTCCTTCACTCACAACATCCCACCATTCACACATTCGAAGGCAATCCTCAACTCTAAGAGCCCAAGCTTTGTAGTTTTCTCCAGTTAAAACAGGTATATTTGCTTGCATACTTTGCATATTCATCATGGGGAAGTTAGCACCTGACCTGGTTTCGGTTCTTACCAAGCTAGTGAACCGTGTAGCTCTGATACCACTGTGGATGGTTGAGCTTGAGATGGGAAAGACTTCAGCAAAGATTGACCTTCAGGTCAGCTCTAAGTTCCAAGCTTCAATTTCTGAAAAAATAGAACCTGAAGTGAAGAGCTGGATCTTCAAGACTTCAGTAGAATGAGCAAGCTACAATGAATACCTCTAGAAGCTGAAGCTGAATGATGGATCAGAAATTCAGCGATAAACTCCCAGCAATAAGACTTCAGCAAAAATAACTTGACAGCAAACACTCTAGCAGAAACATCTCTTCAAATCCTCAAATTTGGCAAGCCTCAAGTCTGCATAATTTCAACAGCAATTACTTTTATACTAAAAGGGATTTTCTTCAAGGAATGAAAGTTTTGTTGATGTACATCATTTGTAACCTTTAAGCTTGATGTATTCTGTGTAATGGTCACTCAATAGCAGCAATGTGACTAACTCTCCAATATTTGCAAGAAATCAGAATTTATGTTTGTGTAAACCAGAAACTATAAAGCTTATGAAGAATGGAAATTTTTGCACTTTCAAATATGCTTCATTTCCACTCTTAAAAGCCCTTTTTCATACCACTCAACATGTTCACATATGTATCAATATCAAATCAACAGTAAAAACAAGGAAAAATTGCAAAAACTGATGAAGAGAAGAAAATGAGATTTTTCACAAAATGGTACCGCTACTGTTCCATTGCCAAAACTGATGGTTTTTTAGCTTTTCAACTTAGCTCTTCACACCATTTTGCTTGATTACATCTAATGGCTCAAAATGAAAGGAAAAACTTGCTAATGTATAAGATCTTGACAAGTTGCATGAACTCATTGGTTCAGCTAAAACAAAAGAGAAAATGTTGGTTGTTACACCAACAAAAAAGTTGACAAGGAGATTTGTTTCTGATAAAGTTGCAGAAAATTAAAACAACCAAAAGATGCTTGAAAACAATGGGAATCAAAAACTGATGCTCAAATTCATTTCTTCAAATGCCTATGTTACTTTGACTTTTCAATTCTTCAGCATGCTGACTTGTAAACTTCAATTGCTTCAGGTTTTGTAATTTGCTTCAGACATCAAAACTCTGCTTCGAGCTTCTCCATCTGATATGGCTTCACTTGCTGAATATTTCCAAACTCTTCATTCTTCAATTTTTCATCACATGTAACTTCAACCTTCTTGCTTATCTGGCTTTGCTCATCACTTTTAATTATTCGGACTCTTGTTTTTTAATCCAAACACCTTTAAATTGCTCTCAAAACCATCATCTCTAGCTTCCTCTTTATTGTTGAAATTTTGCTCTTCATTTTACTTTTTCTCTTCAGCTGCATTGAACTTGCTATCTCCTCCACAATTTTCAGCATAGCTAACTGCATGAAACAACACAAATCAACATGTTCTATTTAATTACCGAACCAACCTAAAACCAATTAGCTACGCAGGCCATACTTAGTTTGCATGCATCTTTCAGGATTAGAAACTCTTATAAATGGAACAATTAAACAAGAGATCAAGCTAAGGCAAAAACACAGATAATTCCAACAAAGGAATCTTGGTTAGATTTCCGGTACCTTTTGATTTGTTCACATATATATAAAGAACAGATAAGTGAGAGTTTTGAGGAATCTGCGAAACCTCCATGGATACCCTTCAACTAGAAACGGTAGTCTTTTTGTTAGATTTCTAAGTTTGGCAGCAGCGATTCAACCAAAGGAAAATCGGCTTCAGCGATGTCAAGAAACCCCCTAGATATCCAGCTTAATTCTACATTTTCTTCTCACATCAATCCCTGATTTTGTACTATTAACACATATCATCATCAGGACAGCAAACTAGCAATCACCTTCAAAGTTTCTCGAAGCTCGACCTTTGTCTATGCACGTGTTCCCAAGTTCGACCATCTTCACGGGACAACAATATCGAGCTAAACCATGCTAAAAGTTAAGTACGACGAATAGGACGGCTCGTCAATCGTCACCCTTTTATTTTATTGCTTTGCATTTATGTATTTTATACGTATATTGAAAGCAATAGTTGCGTTGTATAGTCTTGGCAAGATAATATGACTAAGATATAATATAACCCTTTTCATTAGAAGAATCCTTTAACCTTATATTTATATACGTCTTCCATTAACTTAAACATGGAGAGATTAAGACAAATATCTTTTCAAGGCAAGGTATAATCCATTTTCATACGCTTTAATCTTAGGTATATTTATAAGGTAGATAAAGTTCTTAATATAAGTTATTATACAATAATTTACATTGGAATGATATGATTGATTCTGAAGCTGTGAACTCAAGAAACTTATAAATAATGAAGGCTATTCTTAAATTTGGAAGAATGTTAAGAGCAACAGTTTCCCACAAATACGGCTGCACGACAAATTCTAATCTTAAGAAGAAACAGCTCCCTCGTAACACACCAACACTTGACATAAGTTTTTCACCATATCCATGAGTCTAGCTCGCTCTCTCAAATGAATCACTAACAAAATAACTAGTGCAGTACTACTACTGCTGCTGCTGCTGCTGCTCAGTTGTTCCTGTGATGCTCTAGTTCGATGGGCCATTGCTGCAGCAAAGACCTTTTTCGTGATCCATCCTCCAATGCAGAAATTAACAACACCTCCACTCTCAATCCCAGCCTCAAGCCGCCTCCGTTGCAGGCTCTGCCGCAGCAGTCCGTTGAGCCTAACATCACCATTTACGCATCTAGTCCCTTCCCGAGTCCGCTTCCCGCGGAAGTGCGATCGTCTCCCATGCCTGGGCCTGGGAGCAGGAAGTTCAAGTGGCCCTTACCGCCACCATCGCCGGCCAAGCCCATCATGGCCATCATGAGGAGGACGGGGCTTAAGAAGAAGAAGAAAACCCAGCAGGGGACTACTCCGGAGGGAAAGGTGGCACTGGTGGAAGCGGAGGTGGAAGAGGAGGAGAAGGTGCTAACGCCGTTGGATAAGAGTTTCGGATACGCCAAGAATTTCGGAGCCAAGTATCAATTGGGGAGAGAGATGGGGAGAGGGCATTTTGGTAATACTTGTATGGCTACGCCCAAAAAGGGTGGGCTCAAGGAACACCCTGTTGCTGTTAAGATCATCTCCAAAGCTAAGGTCTTTGTTCTTCTGCTTCTGTTTTTCACTAACTCGACTAATCATATCGCTAAATGCTTAAGCAAGCAAGGTTTTGTTCCATAAATGCCAGATGACTACTGCAATGTCAATAGAAGATGTTCGTCGGGAAGTGAATATATTGAAAGCTTTATCCGGACATAAGCATATGATTACTTTTCATGATGCCTTTGAAGATGATGACAACGTCTACATTGTTATGGAGTATGTTTTGTCGTTCTTCCTATCTTATCTAACCTTAATTCATTTATTTGGAATGGTCTGGAGTCATTTTTCAATGTTGTTCTAAACCTTTTTTTATTTTTTTCAATATCATTGCTCTTAGATTATGTGAAGGGGGAGAATTGCTGGACAGAATCTTAGCAAGGTAATAAGAAAAAACCCTACTAAACACAGTATTCTGCTACGCATCATGGTTCAAGTAGATGATATGGCGCATTGCTGAACATTTCCTTGGGCAGAGGTGGACGATACATAGAAGAAGATGCTAAAGCCATTGTTGTGCAAATACTAAATGTAGTTGCCTTTTGTCATCTACAAGGTGTTGTACATCGCGATCTAAAACCAGAGGTACACGACCATTTGAACCAAACAATGGAAAATCATCTCAAGGGAGCCATCAATGTTTACATCTTACTTTAACAAATCATTCTCTTGACAGAACTTTCTCTTCACCGCGAAAGATGAGGATGCTCCAATGAAGATCATTGACTTTGGTCTATCTGATTTTATCAATCCAGGTAAAATCTAGGAAAGTCCAGGAACGTTATCCTGAGGTTCCTATTTCGATCCTCATTGATAGTGTCTCTGTTTTGAGAAGATAGATAGTATATATGTATGCAGATGAACGGCTCAGTGATATCGTTGGCAGTGCGCATTATGTTGCACCGGAGGTTCTACATAGGTCGTACAATGTTGAAGCTGACATGTGGAGTATTGGCGTCATAACATACATATTACTATGTGGAAGTAGACCTTTCTGGGCCCGGACAGAATCTGGGATTTTCCGTTCCGTGTTAAGAGCTGATCCTAACTTTGAGGATTCACCGTGGCCTTCAGTATCACAAGAAGCTCAAGATTTTGTGAAAAGGCTTCTCAACAAGGATCACAGAAAAAGAATGAGCGCTGCACAAGCTTTAAGTAAGTCAAAAGTCTTTTGAGTCAGTCAAATTATTTGGATTCTTCTGGTCTGAATGTGATTGTTTCTACATGAAGCTCATCCATGGCTACGAGACGAAAACCGAGCTGTGCCGTTGGACGTTTTCATCTACAAGTTAGTCAAGTCTTATATCGGAGCAAAACCTTTCAAGCGTGCGGCGTTGAAGGTAATAATTACAATAAAAGTACTTGCATCGTAGTTCATATTTCTGATACTGATCCATGTTGTTGCACTTGCAGGCTATTTCCAAAGCTATTCCAGAAAAGGAGCTCATCTACCTTAAGGCTCAGTTTAATCTCCTGGACCCAAAAGGTGGATTTGTCTCTGTCAATAACTTCAGAGCGGTTAGTTCATGCCTCCACTTAGCTTCTATTCAACTTCCAAAAACTGAATCCTCTTATTTCTAAACTTACAGCAATTAGTTGAGGAAAACCAAGCACAATTCTTATGCTCACTAATTATTCATCCAGTAAGCTTGTCTCTTTCTCAGACTCTCACCTATAATATATGGTGAACAAATGCAGGCTTTAATGAGACATGTTACTGATGCCATAAAGGAGGCAAGGATTTTTGACATTTTAAATGTGGTATGCTTTCTTGATCAACTATTGCCAACATTTCCAGACTCAGGCTTTTTGAAGATCTATATTCACTAGGAAATGGAATTGGAAGAAACAAAACCAAGAGATCACTTTTATAGATTATTTTTGTTATTGCATACGAAATACATAACGTAAGCCATGAATCTAATCTTTTATGACTGGACTGGCCATTTCAGTTATCAGAACCTATGTACCTCTGATTAAGAGTAGTATCCGATTAAGAGTAGTGCTTAATGACGTGAATAAATAAGATTTCCTTTTATTTTCTTTTCAACTTATTATTTCAGATGGAACCACTATCTTTCAAGAAATTGGGGTTTGAGGAATTCTGTGCTGCTGCAATCAGTCCATATCAGCTTGAGGCCCTTGAAGGATGGCAGATGATTGCCACAACTGCTTTTGAATACTTTGAACAAGAAGGAAACAGAGCTATATCAGTGGAGGAATTGGCACTGGTAACAGCCAATCTCATGTCGTGTCCAGAAACTATGATTTCAGTAAGATTTGGCTAACTGTGGTATTTGTGCAACAGGAAATGAATCTAGGCCCTGAAGCTTTTTCTATAGTCAAGGATTGGATTAGAACCTCTGATGGGAAATTGAGCTTCGTTGGATATACAAGATTCTTACTTGGTGTCACTATAAGAAACACGAATACAAAACAGCGATAGCATTGATAGAAAATTATTAGTTTTTTGGCTTAGACATTATTAAATTGAACTTGAGGAAGCCATAGCAGCCCGACGTTGGCATTGACTCTACTCCAAAGCCACAGGCTCCTCGAACTAAGGTCGAGGAGAGAATGGTAATGACCAATTTGTTTACAATATAATTACTAACAATGAATTAAGAAAACTTTGGAAATATATTACAGATTATAACAGTGAGCGGTATCAACTTTTTTTAATGATTTTTATATATAATTATCCTTATTTAAATATTATTATAATCACCGACGGAGCCACATGGGACCCAGTGGTGCACTGGGCCTCCCAAGATTTTTTTAATTTTAATATATATATATATAAATATATAATAGAGTTATTTAAGGGTAAGTAGTGCACTGGGCCCCCAAAAATTTAAAAAAATTAATATTTGGACCCTCCTATATTAAATTTCTGGCTCCGTCACTGATTATAATCCATAAAAGTGTGCGCAATAAACTTCAAAATTGTTTGGATGTATTCTTACGGATATGATTTATTCTTTTTGGAAATTGAAAGGAATAGAATTAATCGGAACTTTTCTAAGAAGGCAATTGTTGAGAACAGCGTATTCAACAAGGTGAAAAATATTGAAATTAAAAACAACTAACAAGCTAGCAAGTTCAATCAATGATATTGAACATTAATCATATGTGAGCTAACAAATACGATTATTGCAAGCAAAACTTCAAGCAGAACCATATGCATAATGAAGCAACATGGATGTGGACTGTGAAGATCTCAAGACTTGTAACCAATTTTCCTTGAAACCACAGAACATTCAAATCTTAAGATCGCGAGAGGAGTTGTGACTCTTACTAGTTTGAAACTAAGTTCATGACTCATTTTTTTAAATACATTGCTAATAATAATATACTTCTTGAATGTGTCGTGATTGAATTTATAAATTTATACTTTAAAAATACTCTTTTACTTAGGTTACAAGTAATTTAAAAACTATCAAATCCTTTTTTAAGTGGATCTCACTTGTGATGTCGGTCCAGTCCCATTTATAGATATTTGTTCATTAAATTCCACTAAATTTGAACTTTGGAAGTGTTAACTTTCTTCATAAATCAAAAGGAAAGAAGTTTGAGCATATTTGAGGCAAAAAGTGATGAATTGAATATGTTTCTAGAGGACATGTCAGTGTTAATGTTGTATATGACCGTATAGATGAACATGTAAACTTTTATAATTGTGTACAAGTTGGAAGACGACATTTAAAGAAAGACATACCTATGTGGAGTCTGACATGGCCATGTAAGTGGAGGACATGGTCATGTCTACCAATTATATAAGTTACTAAGACCATGTATCATAATGATTTCAAATTTTTAAAGATAGTTACCACACACAATCATATGGGAGACTTGTATATAATTTTAAAAAATCTTATGTTTCATATTTTAAAAGTTCGATAAGATATAAAAGTTGCATGGACATAATCACATGTTGATATAAGATTTTAGAGTCCATATGACATTGTTCAACTACAATTTTATTGAAGTTTGATTTCTAAGATTACTTGGAGTAGTGTTGGTATAAATATATTAATTTGTACTCAATCCTAGAGGTTTTTGGATAAAGCTAAAAAAGTGAGATTAGTTGTGGTTGCTTTGTGAGGTGTTTTTAGCTCAACACCATAATGCTTATATCTTGTTATTTTCGGATTAGTATTTTATTGTCAGTTTGTCTCGTAGTTTTTACCTCGACATTAAGGGATTTTCTACATTACATCCTGTGTCTAATTTATCCTTTAATCATCTTTATTGTGTGAATAGTTTGTTATTAGTTTAGTGATCTTGTTGATCCTGTGAATCTTATTATTTGGAATCCTAACAACTAGTGTTATAGCCTTGAGTATGGAGAGTGACAATAGCTCTATGGTGAAGTTGACGTTGATCAACTAGTCAATTGGAGACTTATGATGGAAGATTTCCTATATTGCAAGGATCTTTATGATCCTATTGATGTGGAAAAAAGTGTTAAAAACGAAGTCGTATCAAAGTAGAATATGACAAATAAAGAGTGGGTAAGGTAAAGATGAAACAAAAAACCATGTGAACTATTAAACAGTGGATTGATATTAACATATTCAACTAAATATCTTAATAGATGGATCCTTTTTAGTTGTGGAAGTAATTGAAGGTTCTTTATGAGAGGAAGACTACTAACAACAAGGCCTTCTTGATTAAAAGGCTTGTGAAACTAAAATTGAAAGGTAGGAAATTAGTGTCAGAGCATCTTAGTGATTTTCAGGATATCATCAATAAGTTGACCACAATAAATATCATCCTTAACAATGAGCTACAAGCTTTGTTTATGTTGAGTTCCTTATTGAATAGTTGATAAACTTTGGTTGTGACTATTACTAACTTCACTCTAGATGCTGTGCTTTTTGGATGTTGACCTTAAGATGTGTACAACACATTCCTGACTTGTGCATCAATTTGTTATAAATGAATGTGCTTAACTAAGAAGGATATCAATACATGTTTGAGGATGACAAATAGAAGCCGTCTAAAGGAGATGATTGGATGCAAAATGATGAAGATTCAGATGTATGAGCCACATCTTGTGGATGATGTAAAAGAGGTCCATGAGCATCATGAGTAGGGACAACAACTTGCTCAAGTGTTAGAAGATATCTAAATTTAAAGGTCAACTAGAGTAAAGGAGCCTTTGATGAGATACCTAAGTTTGAAATATCTCTTAGTCATTAGTTAAGCTTCCCCAAAACGAGAAGGCATTGAAGAACATATGAGTATTTAGATCAACAAATATGGTGACAAGCTGGTAAAGCATAAGGTGAGAATGGTGGTAAATGGGTATAATAAAAAAGGTATTAAAAACTCCAATCATCGAAACCCTTTCCCGTCTCTACAAAGTTTTGAATTTTGTAGCAAGAAACAAGGAGCTCGTGGGCAAAATAACTGAAGTTTATCACTAAACTTTCTACCATTTTACCCTCCCACACTACTATCCTTTCTAGGCTAGTTTTCATTCCTACGTCTCTTTACTTTGTTCTCGTGCTTTTTCTCCACTGGCCAGATCAGGTGTTGGGACCCGATCTCGAAATCGGACTCCAACCGGAAAAGCGGAAACGAAAAAAATAAAGAGTTTGCAAAAGCGAAAGAATCGAAAGTGAAACGAATTCAAAAGCCAATCGAAGGGCTCGAAATACGGAAACAAAAGTGAAAGGACAAAAATGGTAAAATACGAAACGATGAACGAAAGCGAATCAAATTCGGAAACAAACGAAAACGAATTCGAACCGATACAAATTTCTGACAAATCGAAGCGGATCCAACATCCGAAGCGTGAACAAAGAAACTATCGCGTTGGAAACCTTAAACTAAAACAATCCTAAAACCGGTATAATTTTTTTTCTTTTTTTCTTATTCTTCATCTTTACTCCCTCTTACTCAAAAATCAAAACAAAACCTTACAATTTCCCTTTTGGAAATTTATTCTCAATCAATACTTATTCCTACAAATTCTATCACATCTCATAATTTGGCAATTTAATCAAACTCTTATTATTATATTCTTTAATACACAAACTATTCACACCCAATTTAACATAAATTGGGTAGCATAACGGCTGTATTTTGAACAGCCCAAAAATCTGCAAAGGGTTCAAAAACACTTCTATAACCCATTCAACCATACTACTTATCGGACCTCCTGTCCAGAATCCAAACACAATTCTATACCTAACACTTCAATAAATTCCAATCCATCAACACAATCCAAAATTTGAACTCAATTCCAAT
>JANVCL010000003.1:26813912-26829597 GCA_026546855.1 Erythroxylum incrassatum | reverse complement strand
ACCAAATTATATTCTTTTTCTTAATGCCCATAGGTAAATTAAGAAAAAGACAATTTGCTATTCCATCCTAATTAACCATGCAAATATAATAAATATTCTTGTGGGGTAAATTTTGTTATATTTAAATATGATTAATTACAATTTGTCTCATTTTACTAGATATGATCCATAACACAAATATATAATTTTAATTAATCAAAGATGTTAAGGCTAATCTTCAACTAATTAAAATTATATTGATCACATAACAGCTCATTTTATGCAGAATATGAATAATAAAGGTTCCATATAACCCTTTAAAATTTATTAATTATGCATCAATATTATATATTTGCATAAAAATAAATATATCCATGAATTTAAAATCAAACAATGATGTAAATCATTTAATTTAATAAAATTGAACTAATTTGTCAAAGTTGAAACCAAAATGTTAATATAATATAAAGATGGACCACTTTCAATCCAAAATATATACCATTTATTCCTTCCCCTACATTACAAGTGATTGGAGTGATTGTTCCATAAATGATATTGATGTTTTAGATATAAAGCTTACATTAAAACAATTTCTAGAGTTTACAAATACTTTTCCTAAGATGGTCCCACGATGCTCAGTTTGTTATGTTTCCTATCATATATATGAGGGAACAATAAAAGCAAACACAAATTCAAAGCAATGACTAAGTAAACATATGTGGGTCCTATGATAGATGTTGAGTAACAAAGGTTATACTTAACTAAAGCTTGCCGATGAAAACAAGGTTTCTACAAACCTTTATTCAAACTTTTCAAAGATTAGGCCCTATGCAGTAAAAGGTTTGAATTGTCAAAGTTTACATAAAAATGCACGAAAAAATTAAAGAAAAAATAAATTAAAGTTTGTAATCGTGGGCCCGGTGAAAAGAGATATTTGTCTAGACTTCATGTTTCTTCTTTAAAGCAAATGATGATGGGCCATGAGAACTGATCTTTGAATTAATATAAGCGAACAAAATGGTTAAGAGCTATAGTAAATGAGCGTTTAGAACTGTTTATCGTCTTCAACATTCAACCGAGTCAACAAGACCTGAATCCGACCCATGTTCTTAATCCTTCTATATCTTGATTTCTAAACTTCCAATTTTGATGATTCAAAACTATTTTAAATGAAATTTAATTTGCTTCATATATGAAAGAGCCATTTCACAATATATTGACTACAATTTCAATATTTGCAACAGGAAATTTGTGTATCCATACATATAATCACAAAAATTAAACTACACCAAGACAGTGGTAAATTTTGTTCTGATACCAATTGTTAGACATGATAATAATCTATATACATGTCTATTATAGAAAAATGAAATTGCGGAATTTTATTACATATCTCCATGTTGAGAGATTTCGAACAGATACGAGAGAGCCCTTTTAAACTTTTAACAAATGCAAGAGATGATGTATGCAGAATATTGCTAAGCTTAGGGACCCAATACCTTTTGTCTTCCATAAAAATAACAGAAGGTAATAGGTAATAGACATGAAGTTTCAAAAGTAAAGCAACATACACAACCTATAATAAATGGTGCAACTGTTGGTCCAACAGATAATAGTTCCAACGGACAACAAATAACCTAATAAAAAATTAAAGGATAAAAAGTCATCCAACCTAGTTATTAAAATAGGTAACAAAATTTGAAAGTGGTGACAAACAAGAAAAATAACTGGGAGAAAGAATCAATGCAAAGAAACAAGAAGGGAGGCCACTCGCGAAGCATAACAGAATTTGATAGGCTAAGGGAGTACAGAAGCTGGTGAGTAATAGATATGACTAAAGAAAGGGAGAAAACACAAGAAATACAAGGTCGAGAAAAATAGATCAATTCAAAGAACAATGAGCAGCAAGAATTTCCAATCTCCACTTAAAATCCTAGAGAGAAACAGGAGCACCATACTCAAATAAAAGCCAATTCTCAATAAACTCAGATAATTATAGCAACATAAAATTTTTGGTGTACAACATATGTGTTAAATTCAACATATATATAATATCAAAAAGTTTATTTGTGCTTATTGGGGTAACTGATATCTCTTTCCATACATTTATTCTGATAATGAGACACGACTCCACCATTTTACCAAGTATTTTTGGGGAATACCATACTTCCTACATTCTATCATATTTATTAGTTGGACTTATGATTTTGAGGAGAAAAGAAGTCCTCCCCGTTAGCCAAATTAATGGATTGAAATGACCAAAATGACGGAGGATTGGGTTAACTTAAATACGAACAGTGTTGCTACTGCTAGATGATTAATTAGGGATTGTCAAGGTCAGTAGTGTGGTGGACTTCAACAGAACATTGGAAAAGGCTCGCCATTAGCTGCCAAACTTTGGGGAGTTTACTCGGGACTTACACTGGCATGGGCGCTTAGACATCGACGTGTTGTCATCAAAGTGGATTCCTTAGAGGTGATTAACATTCTTTCTTCTTCAAATATAATTTTGTCTGAGGATAATTTTTTAGTGGCAGGTACCGTGAGTTAATACATTGAGCATGGGAGGTGCAACTTCAGCATGTATATCGAGAAGGGAACCAGTGTGCCGATAGCTTAGTTTTTCCAACAGTATTATTAAGCCCAGGTTTGCATATACTACGGGAGCCTCTGATGGTCATTATGGAGCTACTCCACCGAGAGAAGCAAGGAGCTTTATACTGCAGAACATTACGCTAATAGGGTGTTTGTTTTGTTTTTGCGTGAGGATTGTTTGGTTTCTTTTTCCTTTGTAATAAACAATTAATGGATTCAAATCAACTAGGGAGAGCCTCTTCACTCATTTCCGTACTCGTATCAAATACGAAAAATCTTAGATATGGTTACATTAGAACCTAGAAATGAAATATGGATAAAAAGAGCCACAAAAGGTTAATAGGCAAAAAGAATACAATCACGTCTCATCTTCTTTGTAATTATTGTGATGAAGAGAAAATGATCATGTGGTCGAATAAAGAACATTGCACGTAATATGTGAATGTAGAGGGTTATTGCTGCATTTATATTCCAACTAAAAGTCAAACTACCTAAATGAGATTACGAGATGCTATTCACAAACATTCTTCTAGTTCAATGCATTAGAATCTATTCTTTTTTAAGCCATCTTATAGAAGTTTACGATCGAAACAGATAATATCGTATGTGCATTATGTTTTTCTTAACAAAATTAAATGTCAATTCTTTCGTAATTAAGTCGAGTTTACAGTATTACAAGTTCCAAAACTTAATTACATGTAATCGAGCTAGTGTTACTATATTTCATAAAGGATGGGTCACCAAAATACATATATGGGTTAATTGCAAAACAATCCAACTTTCGTTAATTTTTCAATTATAACTTGAACTTTAAAAGTGACAATAAAATGTTCAAATTTTTAATTTTTTTCAATTTTAATTTGATATTAGTGTCTCTGTTATCTTTGCTGACATGATGGTGTCACATGTCCAGGAGCCCTAATTAGTAAGACACTTCAGCATTTATTAGCATAAGTGACTTAGATTAATGAAACGACATCATTTTATGATAAAATTAAAACAACGTCGTTTCAACAAGATTAAATCCTATCTTTCGATCCCTACTCCCACGAGATCCCTAAATATTTCGACAATCGTTTGATCCCTCCTCTCAAATGCAAGAAATCCCTAAATATTTTAGCAATCTTTTAATCCCTCCTTCCAAACACAAGAAATCCTTACATATTGACACTTTTGTTTCTCTATTCCATAACCATCATTTAATCCCTCAACCGTTCCCACTGTCACATCGCATTTGTTCTCAATCAATTTTTTCCCGATGCCCACACCATCTCACATCATTGGAAGTTCATTTTTTTCATTCTCCATGCCCTCAACGTACACTTCACAGTCAACGACATGAAGGTTAGGTTTTTTTACACTTTATTTAATTTTGCAAATGTTGATGATTATACATAAAATTAGATGTAGGAAATGATGGGATAAAATTTGTTCTCTATCTCGACAAAGAGTTGATTTGTCGAGACAGAGAATAATTTTCTTACTTAAGATTTAATAGTCTTACTTTTATGTCATTACCCATCTGCGCAACTTTAATTAATAAGTACCACCAGTTATTATGGCAATTGCTTCACTAGTTTGGTTATGTGATCTGTTTTTTTTTTCTTTTCCTTCGTAAACCTAAAGAAGAAGGTAACAAATTTATTAATGTTGCTAGCAACAAGCATTCGTCAGTTTTAGTTACACTTTACACCATATTGGATTATTCCTATCGAATATAGTTTATAGGTTTAGTAATGATATGGCTTCTCTTTACTATTTTTGACATTTCATTCTTTTTCGAGTGAACTTATGAAAAGAAATCACAGTAGTGTTGCATTTAAGGTATTAATTAAATATTTGTATGATGATATTGTAACAAGATAAAGAAATATGGGCATACATAAAGTATAAGTAGCCTTTATTGGTTATGTAGTTGGTATATATTTGACATAGGAAGAGTGTTAAGGTGGTGTTAATGGATCCAAGGGTGCTATTTATTATTCTTTTGATAGTGTAGCAAAAGCTAGAAGGATATATTATCAATTTTACGAAGAGAAAGCATTATGTTCAACGGTAAAATAATTGTAATATATATTATTTGCTATATATGTAATAATTTAATTGGATTCAATTATAATTAATATTGATATTTCTATATATAATTCAGATTTTATCCCAATTGTAATAAGAAGACGAAGTTACGGATTTCAAAGGCTAAGCTTAACACTGATCAACATTTTTATGAATGCGTTAATATAAAAGTAAGCATTTCAATTATTGTTTTTAGCAATGCTAATTGTATAAATTCATGTTAATCAATATTCAAATTGAAGGTTTCTCGTAGGCACTTGTATTTGTAAAAGACATGAAAGTTTGTTATTGTTAGAAAATATGTCAAACAAGTTCTGTGTGTTGGGGATACAGTCTTGTTCGAAAGATGTGTTATTGTTCACAAGAAGTAAGTATCTGTAAAAATATATGTGCATAATGCAAATTTTTCATAAGTCCTAATATTTTTGTTTATATATTTATTTGGAAGGTCTTATATGATTTCATAGCTTGGGCGTCAAATCTAAGTATGAAAAAATAGAGACATTGTAATAGTTAGAAGAGCAAATGTGACATTATGCTTAGTAAGACTCTTTTGTTTTTTATTCAATAACCTACCACTATAATATTCAATTGTAAGATTAATATTCAATTGTAAGATTTTCATGTTGAGTGTTAACACTCAACATGAAAATCTTACAATTGAATAAAGTTATGAAGGAAGATTGGATAGGGTGATAATGAGTTGTTGACGTGTATGACTAAGCTACTTGAAAATCGATAAAAGTTGTTTGAGAATCAGTAATGATACAATCATAACCAAGTTGGGAAGAATTTAATAGAATTGGTTGATTGGTTTAAACATCTGCAACCCTTGACCTTTCATGGATCATTAGATCTGATTGTAGCTTGGAGATTGATTCAAGATATAGAGACGTTATATGAGGGTGTTAATTGCCTAAAGGAATAGAAAGTTTAGTTGTTTTATTCTTGGTCAATGATGTTAATAATTAATGGGATGCAACTCTTCGGTTAAGATTTTAAGATTATAGTAATGGCATCATATGAAAATAGAGATTGAAAACAAAAGGAATTATATAACAGAGAAACCAAAGCATAACATGAGTGTCAAAAACATAATTACCTTTAGCCAAGACAATAATCATTAATATCTCAATCCCCATTGACAAAAATAAATTACACACAAGGAGTATTAAGCAAACAAAATATCAACACAATAATTTGTTAGGAATAACAATGGAACAAACCATGCCGCAACAAGACAACTGATAAGAAAGAATGTTAGTTAATTTACACATAGATTTAAATAACAATGGAACAAACCATGCCGCAACAAGACAACTGATAAGATAAAATGTTAGTTAATTTACACATAGATTTAAATAACAGTGGAACAAACCATGCCGCAACAAGACAACTGATAAGAAAGAATGTTATTTAATTTACACATAGATTTAAATAACAATGGAACAAACCATGCCAACAAGACAACTGATAAGAAAGAATGTTAGTTAATTTACACACAGATTTAAATAGGAACATCGAAGAATATATTAGCAATTTATAGATTGTATGTACACTTCTTCCATCATCAATTGAAGTTTGCAAAACTGGGATTCTAAGATTGGATATGCAGAGGCACGAAAAGTCGTTCACCAAACAAGGCATGGAGATTTAGGCACGAAAAGCTGCCAATCCAATAACTGCTGAAGCAGCTCCAACTATATATTTAAATAAGAACCCAAATAAAGTCAATCAAACTCAACGCAAAATGAAAAGCTAATGACATCATATCTCATACCATCGTCTCAGCACCAAGTGTAAGGGCTGGCTTGCTAATGGGATGGTAGTCAGCTCAAAATTCAGTCCAACCCAACCTAAAAGTCAACAAGTTAGGCCTAATTAATTTAGGTTTTGTGTTGAGTTCAGGCCTGTAGACCAGCTGGAGACTCGACCTAATGACTCGAATGCCTCGCACATCATATTATAAAATGACATCTTTTTTTGTCTTAAATTTAATAAGTAAATTTTCCAAACACAAGCTGTTTACAACTCAAGACTGAAAGAGTTTTGGAATGAGTTGGGGTAGTGTTGTTAGGGACCATCCCTAATAATGACAATTTTGTATGAAATAAGCTTATTCTCAATCTTCTTTTAATGACGTTTCAAAATAAAATGGTGATAATAAAGGAATTAATTCGAGAATATAGAGTTTCGAACACTAAATTCTCAAATTAAATGGTTTTATATAGAAATTTGCCATTTTGAATGTCAGTATGACATTGATGGGCCCTCCAAACTTAAAAATATTAAAATTTGTAGACAAAATTCAAAAAATTTGAAGGGCTATTTTCAATACAAATTTTAATAAATGGTTAAGTTAGATTTCAATACAAATTTTAAGAACAAAGACATACTTTTTACGTACATATTTAGACAAAATTAAAAAATCAATAAATTAATCTTTATCAAATTTATCCTCTTAGTCGTCACTTCTATGAGACTACGATGCTGAAACACAAAAATGGACACATGCTGCCATCTAATAAGTTTAGATTTTTTTTTTTAATATTATGATATTTTATTGTGTTTAATAAATCTCAATTATTTATTTATGTAAAGGTTAACATAATACCTACGTGAGTTTCGTAAAATAAATGGCTGAAATTTTATGAGACAAAATAAAACATAATAATATTGGACAGACAATCTAGACTACCTTCCAACTCGGTTAAAAGATGAACACCAACAAGTAAAGAAGTATGAAAGGAGAGCAGTCGTTGCTTATGGAGGAGAAATTTGGCACGGAGATCGGCGAAAAAATTAGAGCTTCACAATGATCCATCATAGTGATGAAGGATTCGCACTCGATCAGGAGACCATTGAGGGTGAAGAGGACGAGGTCATCGTTTGATATCTGGTCTCCAATGGCAACTAGATCATCGACAGTGTTGCAGACAAGCGTGAGGATTTTGGTGACAGAAGCGAGGCTTTTTTTGTGTTTATGTAATTTTCGACCAAGAATAGAATGCTAAGACGTTCACTGCTGCAAGAAAATGTTGTTCTAGAACCACCCAGAGGGTTAAGACCATGGATGGTGAGCTACGCTATTGATCTGGAGAGGGAAGCAGTATACAAGGTGAGCCAGTTTTTGCCATTTTTTAATGTTTAAAAGTGGGCAGAGAGTGGAGTTTGGTTTAGTATTAGAGGTGGGAAGATGAAGTCGTCGATGTAACCCTGAAGATTAGAGGTAGTGAGAACGGCTTCAAAGTAATTAGTTGAGTCCAAAGTTGTAGTAAGAAAGTTTGTGATCTAGTTAAATGGAAGAATTGGGTCATTACTTTTTGATAAGTTGGTTTTGACGTTGTTGTAGTTGATGATATGAAGTTTGTCTCGTGTTTTTTTGACAGATTTGTTTTGGAATCAAAATTATGGTGTAATGCTGTAATCCATTAAATTAATTGTGAGATACACGGTCTTTATTATGAAGTGATAACTACAATTGGAAGATCGCAGATAATCAGCATAAGTGATAGGAACTAAATGACACGGCTAGTTGGATCATATCAGACGAGATACGTTATCAAGTTACTAAATCGTTCCATTTCTATTTCCAAGGACTCACAGGTTTTTTTTTTCCCCCAATTTTCTAATGGTGGGTTTGTTACCCGTTAATCTTAATACAGTCCAATAGGCATCTGCCGAATTATCAGCTGACACACTGAATTTCAACATCCCTCCAACGTTCATGTTTTAAATCATGAAAGATTGGATTGTTTTGGATTACACTTATTACCAAAATCAACAACTCCTCGCCTGCACAAAACGTGTTTCCTCAAACCGCATACAAATTAACACACAGATAACCGCAAGAAGTTAAACATATATATCGGATTATGATCCTTATGTTACGATGAGTACTTAAAGAATCACATATATTCAATTGATATAAAAATATTAGGAAAATATCAAATATTTTAAGATTAATATACCAAGTTGGACCAGGGAGGGATTTCCTTTTATGTTTGATTTGTAAACTTACGAGAATTACTTCTTATCTATCCAATTATGAAATTGAGCATTAACTAAGAAGCAATCGAGAGCAACAAAAGTCAAGCTTAAAAATGCTGTTTCACTTCCGACCACAAGGTAAAACATTAGCATCAAAGCATACTTTGAATAATATCCCATCTTTGAATTAATATTTCTCACCCTTGCACGTACTTACTAATGGGAAAGTCCTCCATTGCCGGAACTATATAACAATATTGTATAGAACAACTCATGCACGTATTACACCCATCCCATCCATTAGTTTTTGTATCTGTCCTTCACCTTCACCGGAAGACAGCTGCCAAGCGTCTCCGCTGGCTCCTAACGAATCGGAGATGGGTACAATTACCAAAATGCCCTCCCCGACCACGGCCAGAACTAATGTAATAAAAAACACAAGGAACACAAAGGTGGCGGAAGGTGCTTCCTCAGGTTTCCATAATAAGGACAAGGCAAGCGACAAGATTTCAAGTGGCAACGTTACCATCACCGCAAAAGCAAGCCAATATAGTCGTGTCCTCAATCCCTTGTTGATCACAATGGTTACAGCTTGATAATATGATAAGCTGAAGGCAATCAAGTACCAGATCCCAAAGGCACCGAATATTACTGCGCTCATTAATGGGTACGAGCACAACACAATTTGTTTCTCAAAACTTCCATGCGAAACCACCCAACTTCGCCAAAATATAGGTGGTAAATGACCTTCTATCTTTGAAGTGTACAAGAACACCAGTTGTATGCAGAAAATGGGCAAGCAGGTGACGGAAATGAAAGCAAGAGCCCAAGAGGCTTTAGGGGTATTTTTCTTGATCGATACGTTAACAAGAAAAAGTAAAATCACAAGGAAACTGGGCTCTAAGAGCCCTAAGGAAAGAACGGAGTGCAGTTTACAGAGGTTGGCTTGTTGTGAGAGGCCTAGAGAAGGGAAAAGATGGTACAGATATCGACCACGAATAACGGGTAAGCGAAGAAGGTCGTTGAGAGCCCAAAGTGTGATGAGAAAAACGAGCAGAAACCTGACGGGCCAGAGAGAGTTTAAGTGTTGCAAGTGGTAGGAGTTGCGTGATTTGAGGTGAAGATGGAAGACGAGAGCTAAAGCGGCGAGAGAGAGCAAGAGGAGACCGGAGATTAAGCTGGCAGAGGCCAAGTCGAAGGCAGAGTTGAGGATTAATGATAAGGAATAAATGTTGAACATGGCATGGGAGATTAAAGCTATAAGAGATGATGTTGATGATACCTACGACAATGGCCGAAAGCGAGGAGGGTATCGGCAATAGTAAGGTGGTTCAGGTGTAAGAATAACAAAGAAGGTGGTGAGCCAAGAGGCGGAGTCTCCTGGATATTGAAAGCGAGAATAAGAAAAAACATGGAGAAAATGGACGGAGATGAATGATGATGGGTGGTCGGAAGGGGGGGAGAGAAGATGTGGTGGTGGGGCGCCTAAGTTTCTCTCCCCAATTCCCAACCGGCGGGAACAGAACAGACTGTTTTAGCAACTACAAGAGGGCATTCTTTTCTTTCTTCTTTAATTTTTTTTTTGAGAAAGAGTAACGGAAGGAGAAAAGAGAGGAAGACATACCAGACAGAATAGGGTTTGTGGTGTTTCAAATGAGATAGTTTCGGGATTGTATGGTTAGGTTAGTTAAAAGGCGTTTTTGATGAGTTGGCTTTAGCTAGGAGAAATCATGTTTCGTAAATTAGTGAGTGATTTCAGAGATTTTGATTTGAGCATAGTTGTATTAGTTACTATTTGGTTAAATACTTGAATGTACATTTCTATCAATTGACTTTTAACCTCGCAATAAGAATGTGAAAATTGAGATAGATCATTATTATTCAACAATAATCATGATCTATCTCAATTACATCCTTGAGATAGTCTTAAATATGCATAAAACTCTAAAATATAAAAACCTTAAAACTAGATTTCTAGAAGTATTAGTAATTGATTCTATTAATAACATTTGTAAATATGTTTAAAGTGTCATTCCATTTAAAGTTTCATTCCACATTATTTAAGGATTTTTTTAATCAATACTAATTAAAAAAATAATAGAACATTCTCCCTAATCACTTTAAGGTAATGAATTTATTGATCATTTAACTATTTCTATATAGTTCATGTTATATCGAATCACTACCAGTTAATTTACCTTTAACTAGGATATGTCATAAGTAGTATCAAAATATATAAATCATTATATGAGATACTTTAGAGATCTCAAGTTAAAGAATTACTATATGATTATTGCGATGAGAATTTTATAATAAGAATTTTGCATAATATAAGTAATGTCATATAGGTTCAATTCGTAAATTTGTTCTCTAACAAACATTCAGATATTTATTTAAATATCTTTATATTTTAGTTTATGAAATTAATTGCTTCCTTTATAGAGAAGAAATATAATTTATAATAATCTTTTTATACTCTCAAATCTTAATAGAACAATGGTTAGAACAATTTAGAAACAATATGTAAATGCAATATTTCTCATCATAATTTCATTTGTATATATATTTATCCTATGAATTTTATCTTATATATTAGTGATTAAACAATATGCAAAAGATAAAAAATGTCTCTATATAATTATTTCACCAAAACTACAACTAACTGATTGGACGTAGGAAATAACTAACAATCTCTCACTTAAACTAAGTTAAGCATTTAAGTATCTTATACCATAATACTTTTTGACGATTATATTACTACTAGGACAATAATTTAGTAAGAGAGATCTACAAAATTTTATATAGTGAAAATTTGTATAAATCTTATAAATTTCATTTTAATTATCATCATAATTAAGAGAATTTGCCCAAACAGATTCTTAGACCTTTTGATGAGATCTTAGCTCATTTTGCATACCTTATAGCTCTATTGTTCCATATTATATTACCGTTTTAACTATGCAAAGAACTATCCCAATTTCTCAAAAAAAATTGCTTAATCCAAATAATCATTTCTATTAAATGAATAATATACTAAGGCTTGATTAGTAATTATTAAGTAATGCTACATTGAAACCTTTTTAATCTCAAAATAATTGTTATAAGTACAATATAGCTTAACTAAGACTTACTTTTAAAGTTAATATCTATATAAGCTTAAACTCAAATATCAACTCATTATAGGATAATGGATACCTAAATACTTCTTAAGTATCACGTTTCTTAAATATTAAACTCCTTTAATATATTATTGATATACTTGGACTAGAATATGTAAACAATTTCTATATCTATTTATATAAATTTAATTCCTATAATTAAGTTATTACCTTTTCATATCTAACAAGAGTTATTTTTAAACTATCATAATTTTAGTAATTAAAATTATAAAATTATTCTCTATGAGCAATATGTCTTGAGACACTCCTGCTAAAAGGAGACAACTATGCTCTCATTTACTTTCTTATAGATATGATAAATCTATAATCATCTCCAAATACAAACTCTTTGAATTCATCATAAAAGTGAATCTTTCACCTTCATAGAAGGCACTAGTTTTAATTACATGTATTGTTGTGATATTTGAACTTTTAAAATTAAATCTTAGTTGCACTACTCATATTAAGAATCATTCTTTTATAAGTATCCAATGTTGCATTTTCCTCCTTATACATATCATACTATTCTAAAATTTAGTTGTGAAGGAATTCACTAGAGAATCTCATCCTATATATATCCAAAAAAAATTTACATCTCACCATCTACTTTTTATTGTTTAATTTTTACACAAATTTAAACCTTTTGAATTTTCAAAATTTTAAATCAATTTTCATTTAATATATATGATTATATCATATAAAATTATTAGTAAATACAATGAAATACAAGTATTGATCCTTTTGCGAATTATTATTACATATAACACATCATATGTATAAAATTTAACGATTTAATACCATCATCTTTTATCAAATGTTGATTTGATTATTCTTCAATCTAACAAGTTTAATAAGTTCCATATGATTCATAATCAAAAGGATAAATATATTCTTGTATGTAACTTTATGATTCTCATTATGTTGATTTAACTAACATGATATAAAATGTTAGTCTCAATTATCTAACTTTGGATCCAAATTCAATATCAAATACTCAAAAGAATGAATATATATATATATATAAAATCTTATCATATCATATGTTGGAAAGAAATGTCATGAAATCATTTTTTTCTTCTAATGACATCTATTATCATACTATAGAAAATTCTTTCAATTCTAATCCATGTTTATGCTTATAGTAGGATAAATAGTAGGATAAATTCAATGTAACAATTCCATGAAGGCACTATAATTTTTAACTCTACCTCTTTGAACTATTTGCATTTTGTAATCACGACATAGACATCCATCTTATATATTGCTATTAAAATTTATTAGACTTTATTCATCTTAAAATATAATTACATTTTGTCATTTATATGATATTGATATATCTTTAAAACTTTATCACCAAAATCCTCAATATTGATTATGGAAAAATCACATTATGGACATACACAATTTTTTAAAACTTTGATAGCTCTTCTAAAACCTAATTTGTGTCCAATAATTTTAGTTTACCAAAAATTAGCATCAACTATACTAACCAAAGGTAATTTTCACTTAAAATAAAATATAAATGTAAGCAAAGAAAGTAATTGGTCATTTTTCATAACAACTAAATAAGATTAGGATTTTATCATATATTTGGTTACTCCTCCTATTTTATTCAAAATAATAGTGCTCACTATTATTTTTGAAAGATTATTATGATCTCTTTAGTAAGCTAGGATCCTATTCAAATTTATTTGATCTTGAATTTACTCATCAAATTAACTAAACTTAAATTAGGTAAAAAATTTATCAATCACATCTCATATAATTCTTATATTTGTTAGATGAAAACTCTCGTCAAAACATGTTTTATATCTTATTCATAACCCTACCTCTAAATTATGCGATCATGAGTTTATTATCTAAATCACATAAATTTAGTTAAATAGGACCCATTATTATAAGACCAAACTTATTTGAGTAAAAAAGTAGCTTTGAATTTGCTCAACAAACCTAACAATAAATAGAACTATAGTTAACTCTTATAATAATGACACACAACAATCATGTTTTAAACATGCACTTTATATTTAATGAAGGATTTAATTTCAATGGTCATTTTAAACCAAATAAATGCTTATATAAATATCATACATATAAACATGCAATTCAATATGCACCAAAAATAAGCCAAACGTATATTAAAAAAGAGCATGCAATTCAATTAGCAAAAATAATTAAATTTCGAAGGAAACAAGTCATACTCGAAAAGCTTCAAAACCCAATCGAAGATTAAAGTCTCAGTACCTTTCACATTTGCTACTGCATGTAGTCTAGACCTGGCAAGCCTGCGTTTGGTTATCCATTCGCCGATCAACTTCCTCGCCTCCTCGCACAACCATCGCTAACCCTAATTGGAAATGTTTTTGGGAGGCTTCGAAAGCAAGGGGTCGTTTTGCCCCTTTGGTTTTTGACAGTTGCAAACGCTTGTTGTTTGGTTAATGTTGTGTCCAATGAGCACGTTGTCGTTTTCCTCTATGTAATGGGAGCTTGAGACTCTATAGTATTTTAACCATTTGTATTATACCATTCTTCAATGATGATTTTTTTAATTTCTAAAAAAAAATTGTATGCATCAAATATTAACACTTGTTTGATTCTAATTATTGATCATCATAATCCAAAAATAATATTTCTAATTTCTTAGATAATTAAATTATATTAAACATATTAATTATTAAATAAATTAAGTTTCTATTCTAAAAAAATTTATTTTTATTTTCAATTGTCTTGACTCTTTTAATAAAATTATTTGAAAATAATTTTCAATAAATTACAATTTTTACTTGTTATAATTTTTAAAAAATTCTTTTTCCAAAATTTAACTAGTAAGACATTCCAATCTAATCAAAAAACTATTTTTAATATAATTAGAAATAACTTTCCTTAATTAAAATATTATTTTTAATATTAAAGAAACTACTTTCAAAAGGACATAGAATATTTTAATTAAAAAATCCCTTTAGATTATTTATTTAAATATTAGTTTTTCAACTAATTAGAAAATTATTCCTTAATAAGTTAGAAAACTATTTTAAAAAATGTTAAAGAAAACTCAATTTTCTTAATTAATAAATGAGAATGCCTTTTCAAGTTTAATTGAGAAAATTACCTAGTCTAATAAATTAAGAAATTTATTATTTTAAAATTAATAAAGAAATAATTATTAATCTTATTCACTTTAACAAAATAATTTATTTAATTTAGAATTGATTTTGAATTTAAAATTATGTTTGGAACTTAGTTAAACTAGGAATAGATTATTCTACATTTAAAATAATTTATTTAATCTTAGATTAGTTTAATCCTGAAACTAAATAAGTTAACCCTTTTTAAGTTTAATTTTAGACGACCCTGTTGCCAAACATGTTTAACTCAAAAGTAGAATATCTAATTCTTTCGTCAAATATCTCTTATTTAAATCTTAGGCCTTGCTTGGTTGAGAGGTTAGGGATGGAAGGGGATGGAACGTAATATACTTCCATCATTTGGTTGAGGATTTTATAATGAAATGAAATGAGATGGAAATGAAGGGTTTCATATTACGTTTCATTTCATCCTAAACAGTGAAAATAAGAAACCTCCGATACATGAGGTTTATGATGGAACGCAAACTAATAAATACATACTACCTATATACCCTCAATAATTCTTCTTAATACCAACTTTGACAAATTCAAAATATTAATATATTAAAAATAATATAATAATATTTAATATAATAAATTTGTTAAATATTTAATAATAATATTTTATATTATTAATAATAAATTATAGATATTTAATAATACAATAAAAATTTATATTTAAAAATAATTCATTTATTGTTTATTTATATAGAAATATATACAAACAATTAAAGAATAATTTTTTATATATTTTATATTTTCAAT
>JANVCL010000003.1:26788600-26809755 GCA_026546855.1 Erythroxylum incrassatum | reverse complement strand
GAAGGAAAGCACGCAAATTGCCGTGGGAGGGGACCATGGATCAAAGGTGCGCATTTCTTAATACTTTTAATTTTAATCTAAATAAATAAATTTAAAATAGCTTTTTGTTGATTAATTTTTAATTAAAAAATAATGATATTTCATTTGATATTTTTTTAAAATTTTAATCTAGAATGAATAGTTTGAGTATAAGTCTAGCTTAAAATTTAAAATTTAAAATTAATCTTAAAATCGGTCTATTTGAGTTAATAAAAATTGATGCAAGAGATGCCAAAGTTGCACATGAAGACTCCTGGTTCATATGGGCTTCAAGTGAAGCCCAAGTGGAACTTTGGTTTCAAAATCCCAAATCGGATTGAATTTGGGTTTGGGTTAAGAGAAACATGAGAGGAAAAATTGACCAATCATACTGATTTGATTTGCTTTCCTCTTATTTAATAAAAAATAAGTAATCATTATAATAATAAATTTTATGGGTTGTTATAATTAATATTATTTAAATTATTTATTAATAATGAAAAGTATTTAAAGTATAATACTTAAATTATTTTCATATTAAAATAAATTATGATATATAAAGGGGAATTTATATGATCATCATTATCACATTCAATCTGAAGTCCCGCACGGAGGTATGATATTACGCAGGCTTATCCCTACATAGTAGAGAGGCTGTTTCCGATAGACCCACATGCAGATGTGACAATAAAAGAGTGATGCAAGTTAAAGAGTAAATAAGTAAAACTGACATGCTATCGAGTAAGTTATCAGGAGATGTTACTTTAACAATCGAGTAAGTTATCGAGTAAGTCAGAGACTTGTATTAAGTTATCTTAATGTTTACTTTAACCCAATGTTCTTAAATAATTATATAAATAAAATTACATGGACTTCCTACGCGGTAACTACGTGACGCAAGTGTTAAAGTAAACATCTCCTGATAACTTACTCGATTGTTTTGGTGAATTTTAAAGGGTATCTTTTACTTTTATCCGATCATGCTAAACTTTTCTATTTATAGCCACTGCCTCGGTAAGGTAAATATCTAAATTAATGAAAATGATTAATTAAGAACTAGGTCTAAAGAATGAATAGGAAAATTAATTCAATATTTGGGATAATTTTCCTTTGGAATTCGATTATTTGCCAAATTTATTGTCACGCTTAGTTCACACTTGCTATAATGGTCCACCTGAGGTACTGGGACACCTCCTCCGGTCGACACTCGAACTCTTCATTTGAATCTCTTGAATCAACCCTGCCATCGACTCTTTAATTTTCTTAACATGAGCTCAGATTATGGCCCTGTTTAGCAAACAACTAATTGCATTAGCTGTTAACTGATAGCTGATTATATCAGTTGATTTGACCAGCTGATTACATTAGCTGTTTATCATTTGATGTTTGGTAAAATTAGCTGTTTAGTATTGGTTATTTATGTGTAAAATGACTTATAAGGACATGACTTTAAAAAATATATATAAAGGTATAATATTATATATCTTAGTATTTCGTTCAATATTCTTATAGGAATTTAAATTTTAGATATTAAATTCTACAAAAATTAAGTTTATAACTCTAATAAAAACCATAGAACATCTAATAATAATAATAATGATGATAATGATGATGATGATGATGATGATGATGATAATCATTATCATCGTTATATGATGAAGGGAGAAAAAAGATCATATTTAATTACTTTAAAAATGTGGTATATATCTAAAATCATTAGCAATTTGTGGTAAAATGTTCTTAAATTTGGAATCTTTTTTATTAAATTACAATTTGTTTATATATAATAATTTAAGAAAATTATACTTTTTTATTAAGCACCATTGTTACAATGCTAAAGCATCTTGGTAAAAGCATAAACAAAAACCCCAGATTCTTTTCTTTCCCTACAAAATTTACAGGCAATCACGGTGCACAAAGATGGAAACACAATCACATGACCTATCTAATACAAAAGAATTCAACTCCTTTTATTCCAATTCCTGAAAAGAACAAAAAATACGAAATTGCATGAGCTTCATTATTGCATTCACCTCAAATTTTAGTCAATTGCCAAACACGAAATATGCAATGTTCATCAAACAAAAACCCACAAAATGCAGAGGAAATGGAGGGATGCTAATGGGAGGAGAAGACGAGATCAGCGAGCCGAAACCATCAGAAACTCCTCCTCCTCCTCCTTCCACTGCAACCGTAATATTATGATTTTGCTAGTAAGAATTAGTGGTATTAATTCGTAATTACACTGCACGCTCAATCTCCATTTTCAACCACTGCTCCTCTCCAGGGGTAAAAAGTGTAAGTTAGATCTCTTTTATATTCCCTCCCAAATAAACACCTGACGTTGGAAAGCTTGCTGAAAGCACCAGGTCATTGTTGAAGTCCCCAGATGCATAGATAAAGGATTAATAAAAGTATCAAAAGTTTCCAGCAAACCCTGAAGACAAGATTTGCGAATTTTATAAGCGAAAAGAAAAACAAAATTCCAAACATCACCAGCATT
This sequence comes from Erythroxylum incrassatum, assembly GCA_026546855.1. Lineage (NCBI taxonomy): Eukaryota > Viridiplantae > Streptophyta > Magnoliopsida > Malpighiales > Erythroxylaceae > Erythroxylum > Erythroxylum incrassatum. The sequence continues at coordinate 26,807,234 of JANVCL010000003.1, read as the reverse complement.
TAAATAAATAAGAAGATAGCTGCAAGATTTATACCATACAAGTCTAAACAAGTAAAAATAATATGATTTCTTTAGCAAAATTGTAGCTCCCAACTCATCAAATGTTACACGGTAGATACTATTGATGAGATGCTATTTAATAAGGATATTAGATTTCTAAACCCCCAAAAATAAGGTGACATCTATAGGGCATCACAACTGATGACAACTAACATGACATACACATCATCACCAAAGTGATAATTCACTCTTGCATTTCCCAAAACAAGAGATACCTTCTCAGTTGGCATCTCAGAATTTTCGGAATCCAATGGTAAATGTTTACTATCATCTGGGCTTTCCTGATGAATGAGAAAAATATTTGGGTAACAATAGTGTAAACGTATATAGACACCTATTATAAAATTTCCACATCCTATGTTGTCATCATTCATAAAATAGATGAATAAGACATGCCAGTACTCTGCAACAATATATGGATTTAGACTGTGGTTATATATGCAATATTTGAATAAGAAACATATTATCACCCTTCATAGAAGTAATGATAGTAATTCTCTTCACATGTTTTGCACCTTAAAAAGTGAAGAATGGGTATAAAAAGATTTCTTTGATCAGTGAAATGAATCAAAAGAACACTTAATAGTTGTTCAAGATACATACTAGTTCATTTTGATCAAAAGAATTCTGCCTCCTACCTTTGGTAAGATTTCTTAGAGTACCCTCCAAGATAGCATCATAACCAAATGTAAGTCACACCACAATTGAAGTATCATCACATATTAAAAGATTTGCATCAGAAAATTCTTTAAGAGAGTTGGATTTGGAATGTTCAATATTAATGCCTTCACAAAGTTTCAGTGAGGAGCATATTGATAACACTCATTGATGCATGAGTGTTTGCAACTTATGGATCATTTGGGAGTTAAAATAAGTATGTTTCCACAAGAACGTTGGCCAATAACCTTAACAACTAATAACCAAAGGCAAGGAATCAATGATATTAAGTACAAAGCTAAAAGTACAATTTTACCAAGATATTCAATTTCAAGATGGGAAAATGAGTTATGTTGTTTTGGTTAGAGGAAATTTTTTAGCAATTTTAGGAAATCAATAGAAGAGATGGATGGATAAATGACTAATATCTTCTCAAATGACCTTCCAATATTTCAGCCTACTAGGTTTATTCCAAGGAATCATCAATCCTGAAAAAAGCCTAGTTATCAATCCCATGTCATTCAAGAAAAAGGTGCTATCAAGAGTGCAAAATAAAAATATCAACCAGTCGTGATTTCTACAAAATCTAATGAATATTGTTAAGAAAATCTAATGAATATTGTTAATAAAATGCATAATCTTAACCTGCATAAGTGCCAGAGAAGAAAATGCAACAAGATATGGTGAATACGAATACCCATTTACTGGAAACAAGTTGTATGAAGAATGCTGGACCATTCAACGTCAGAAAAGCTGAAATATAGATACCATCTGCAGTAGGAGTGAAAAAACCAACCAAATAAAAAACAAAGAAGTCATCCAAAATCGTCTCAAGCAACCCACTTCACGGAACCTTAGTAATCCCAAATGAAAGGAATAGCAAAGGGGAAAAAAGAAGAATGACAAAGAAGAAAAAGAAGAAGATGGATTGAGAGCAGAGAGTATAGAGCAGAGGGGCAATATCGACGTAAATCAATCAACTATCTTTAAACGCTCCAGTAAAGGACTTGGTGAAAAATTAGCTGGTTGGGTTGAATCAGTCAACTCAATCAGCTCCTAACCAAATACATAAAGAGCTTATTGATATGGGTCAAATAACTAATTTAAGTTAAATAGCCAAAAAAACCTGAAAAGCTGTTAACCAAACACGACCCAAATCTCCTTAACTGACTATTTTGTATTCCTTTTATGAAAGGCGAAGTAAGTTTGAACGAGACAAAGTTTTTATATTTCTTCCACTTAACCTCATAAATAATATGGATCTTCATATATGCTCAAACCCTTTATTCTTCAAGTGCTTATTGATATAGAAATTTCTAGTCAATCACAAAACTTTATTATATCGCACTACAACAGAAGACACATTTAGCATGAAAAAATTTGAAGCTAAATCTCTCAAAATCGTCACTAATACTTATTCATGGTGATTTATATGTTTTGCAAAAATCGTTGCAAAATTTTCGTAGCTAAAAACTATATGCGACGTTTTCATCAAATTGTCACTAATACACTTTTGCTACAAATAATTTTTGTAGTAACAAATTATAGGCGACGTTTTACTATTTTGTCACCAATAAGTTTGGGCTATGCTTCCATTTCCTTGCTAAAACTTATTAGCTACGTTTCTAAAAATGTAGCGAAAAGTTTTTAGCACTTTTAGCTACATTCGCTAAAAACTTTTAGCTACAAAATGGAAGTGTAGCGAAAACTTATTGGCAACATTTTTAGAAAGTCAAATATTTTTAGGGACATTTTGTAATTTTAAATATACATTTAAAACTACATTTTAACTAAATGTTATATCATGTAGATTGTAATTATTGGTGGGATTTTTAATAGATATTATTATATGTAATATTTAGATGTTGTACAATACGCAAAAATATATTTAAAAAATGAAAAATTAGAAACATTTTATATAGAAATAAAATATCATTAAATATGGTCATGTACAATATGTTAATTACAATTTGAAAAATACTTAGATACATAATAACAATACTAATATCAGTTGAATGACTAATAATCATTTTCATCTTCACAATTTACATAATTTGGGTTAAATATATTTTTGACCAACTTTTCACGGTTGGCCAACTTTTTTTCATTATGTTCTAATTTAGCATGATGCGATTAGTTATCCTCTTCAAGACGTTGAACATATTGTGGTCTTGATAAGGATGAAGAAGCTGGCTTTGGCCTAAACCCAAGACCTTTGATGTAGCAAGATTGTGTTCCACCATAGTTGTATATGTGTTTAGCCTCTAACGGTATCTATATGAATGATTTGATCGAACTCTACAAGTGGTGTAGAGAGGGTGGCCATAGGGACTTAGGAAAGGTGATCCACTGTCACCTTACCTCTTTATAATTAGTATAAAGATCCTATCCAGAATCACCCTACTGAACATTGCCAAAATAGCTTGAATTCAAGTTTCACCACAGGTGTGTTAAACTAAGAATATCTCAAATTTCTTTTGTTGACGATTTACTCATACCATACTGTAAAGCCCCAATATATACCCTGGAAGTATTATAGCATACGTAGGGTGTATTAATAAGTAAACATAATGTGTAACATCCCGTCCCCTTACTAAGGGTTAGGACCTGAAATTTCAGTACAAGCGAGCTCAAAGAAAGATTAAGGAAATGCATTTTTCTTGCTCATGCATAATGTTAGCATAGATGCGCATAAATATTGAATGTTTGCACATAAAAAAGTGGTACATACATTCATTGACAACTTTCAGGTATCTTTGATGTTAAATGTGATTTTACTGAAAATGAGAAGTAGAGTAGAAAGAGTGATCTTGGTATGAGTTGTGAAAAGGAAAGATTTAGAAACAAAATTGGTAGTAATATGGAAAACGTTCACTGAGTGTGTTTCGGTCTGTTAGCCATAACTTTTTCTCTAGTTATCCAAACAAGAAGATTCTAGAGAAGCAAAATGTGTGGATGAGAAAAGAGATAAGAGAGAGAAAATATGAAAAAATGAAAGAGAGAGAAAGAAGAGAAAACAAGCTAGGGTTTTAATTTCCTTAGCCTTCTAGAGAGATTTTGAAGTCGGTCAAGAAGAGAAAAAGTAAGAGGAAGAAAAAGGTTTCCATTTGAGCTAAAGATCTCTCCATTTGGTGAAGAATCAAGATATAATCATTTGAAATTTTGGATTTTTGGAAGGATTCTAGTTTATGGAGTTTAGAAAAATGCTTAGGTTTAAATATTCTAAAATTAATTTTTTTGTGATTTTGCATTGTGAGATTTTCAATTGAATTCCTATTGGATAAGAATTTGGATATTATGAGATCATATGAGGTCAAAAAAGAGATGACAAGTTATTAAGTTATGATACAAAGTAACTAAGTGTTTTTGAGGTGTAAGCTTATGAATAAGCTAGACACATGCAAAGGGTAAAGATTGAAAGTAGAATTTAGAAAGATTATGTACAAATGAAGTGTATGAAACATATATAAATTATGAAATGAGAATGAGCATAAGATGTGTTCTAGAACATATACTTGGAATTGTCATTAAGCATGCATTGAACATAGTTCATCATTTATACAATTATGCATAAATAAATGCTTATACATGTGTAATTATTGATGAGTGTGAAATGGGTGTCTTACATAAATGGGTTGTGAAGGTTAAGTGTCTGCATTCAGGCACTCCCGAAATTGGAAGCAAATACTAACCTGGAGTGTACTGTGAGTAGACCTAGATGGTCTTACTTTATTGTTTGTTTTTTTTATGTTATGAATTAAGTGATCATGAATAATTATGAATGTGTTTTGATTATTGAATTCTGGACAATGAAGGTCCGATGATCGTGATAAATGAGATATTGAAGTGCTAATTGTATGTGAATGTGATTGTTAAATATGTCAGGGAAGTGTATTTGTATTTGTATATGAAAGAAAGTGTGAATTCTCCACTTCATTGTGGAATGCTGGACTAAGGTCCAATCATATGAGAAAGTGATGGAATGGGATATGTAATTGTGAGTGATGCATTCCATTGCATGAATGCATGAAATATAATGGCAATTATAACCAGAGTAGCAAACGATTAAAGCTTAAAGCTCAATGAGTGAAAATGAGTCTCGAGCTCAAAAATGATTCAGAGCCTCAGGCTCAACGTTTAATGAGCCCTATATGGGATAGTTATCAATGAGCCCTATATGGGACAGTTCAGGCACTCGGTCACAACAAAGTAACAAATGGAAAGTGAGTCTCATATGCATAGCATATGCATAATATGAACGATTAATTGTATTTAATGTGAAATGTGAAATAAAGTGAGATGTGTGAATTATGTGTTATGTGACTGGGTCAGCCATTGATGATGGTCACTCATTGAGTTCACAAAACTCACCCAAAATTTGTAAATATTTTTTAGGATCAGAAGAATATCCCGTTAGGCCAACAGGAGTATACCTACAACATTTAAGTGAAGGATAGAGGTCGGAATTAGTTCGCGTCTGCATTGCATTTTTTTATTTTGTATTGAATTGTAAATTTCGCATCTTTTTGTATAAATTTGTATTTCGAATTGACTCAAATGTATTGTATTTGTGAAAGGGCCTAATGGTTATTGAAAATTCTGTTGATGGTTTTGTGTTAAGTGATAATGTTTATGAATGAATGTGGGCCCAATTTGAGTAGTGATTTCCGCAAAATGTGTCATTGATTTTCAAAAAAGAATTGTACCGACTTTTGACTGATTGAGTGCTTTAGCACGCCACTCTCGTGGGTCACGGACTCGGATATCACCCACAATATCAGGTTCAGATCATTGCGGGAGTGGGGTGCTACATAATGAACTAAGTGCATTTAAGTATAGTAAGAGACATAATGGTACTTAATGTAAAAGATATGGGGAATGGGTAATTTGTTTGCTTCATCATAGACATACGTACTCAGACGTGAAATATATATAGGAATGAGTGTTAATTCATGTAGGTATAGATTAGAGGAGTGAGCTACAAGGAATATTTGGAGAGAACAAAGCCTAACAACTAGGAGTAAAAGTACCTTTGGATATGTCTTTTGATTAAAGAATGGTTGTTTATCTAACAAAGGAAATTGTATGTTTTCCTTTTGGATTAACATGTAAATATAAAGATATTATACTACTTTTAAATGATAATGTTAATTAAAATGAAATTTTATAATATGTATATGTATAGAATTGAATAGAAAGATGTGTAATAAGAGTCCCTATAAATGAATAGAAATGTATGCCATGACTGTTTGTATACGAATTTGGTTGCCAAGAATGTGGATAGTTGCAGGTTCCGTATAGGAGGTGTTACATATATGGAGCCACTTCTGTCTCAATTAATCCCCTCATCAACTCCTTGGAGGTATTGAAAACTATATCAAGTTTAGCCTTCAACCCCTCTTAAAGTTCTTTCTTTATGTCAACAGGCACTCTCCCTGGTGTAGGTTTACTAACTACTTCTAAGGGATTAAGTCTACATCAACTCCTATTTAAATATCTTGGGGTACCTATCACAACTAGAAAGCTCACTACTTCTGATTGCTCCCCTTTACTGGATTATATTCAAAGGAGATTACACTTTTGGTATAATAGAGTTGTATCCTATAGAGCGAGGTTGCAATTGATTATTTCTATAGTAAGCAAATTTTACACATATCGTGCTCTCATCTAGCTTGGCCAAGAGTAATGAAAATTATTAATAAGTTGATAAGAGATTTCCCATGGAGTGGTTTAAGCAATAAACTCAAATTTCCTACTGTCAAATGGGTTAATATTTATTTACCAAAACAACATCAAGGATTAAAGATCATTTCCATTCAGAAGACGAGTTAAATTATGTTAACCAAAAAATTGTGGAAGCTAAGTACAAATAAGGATAATATGTGGGTGAAATGAATTCATTTTTTTCCTAAATAAGGAAAGCTTGTGGATCATTAAGGTTAGGCCCAATACCTTATGGTCTTTAAGATAGATAATACACACAAGAGATATGTCACAAACTTACTTAAAGCATAAAATATGGAATGATAAGTGCATAAATTTATGGTTTGATAATTTGCATTTTCTTAACCCCTTATATAAACTTAGGGAGTTCTAATCCCTTAAAACCATAGTCCCAACTCAAACCAAGATGCAAATGCTAATCATAGACAATAATTGGGGTTGACCTTTCCACTCTTCCAGGGGATCTAATGACATAAAATAAATATGCCTAACTACTCTCTTGATCATTCCAAAGAAGATTGCATCTTATAAACAGATGATAAGTCCCTGAAATTCATTAGTACATCATATAAGAAGATTCTAATAGGATCACCTATGCTAAATGAATGGAGTAAGCTAGTATGGGACTCTGATCTATTACCACCCTATTCATTCATACTATAGCTTATAACTTTCAAGAAACTTGGAACTATGCTTTATGTGCAATAACAAATGAGGACCCTAATCATTTTACTTCAACTGTGGATACTCATCTTACTTATGGAATCAAATTTTGAATATCTTTAATCTATAATGCATCTTTTTAGACTAGTCATGCACACTCATATGGGCTTCCAAACTTTAGATTCATAGTAAAAGGGATATGAGATTGTTTATATTGAGTTTTAGTGTGCTAGTACACTTAATCTAAAGGGAAAGGAATACTTGGCTATTTAAGAACCAAGTTGTTAATATTGGAGAGGACTTGAAGAAACTCATGTTCAAGATTAGTGTAAGGCCCCACATTATACCCTAGAAGTATTATAGCATGTCTAGGGTGTATTAAAAAGTGAGTATAACAAATGAATTAAGTGTATCTAAGTATTGTAAGAGACATAATGTTACTTAATGTAAACGATTTGGGAAAATGGGTAATTTGCTTGTTTCAGCATGAACATACCTCTATAATTTGGACATATCTTGGTCTGTAGACCTCAAAATTGGATAATTATAATTTTAAATTAATCTAGAGACATAGATATAAAAATTTTATGGAGGAACCGAAATTTTATTGTGCCTCTAAGATTTTTGAATTCTGGCTTGAAGTTGAGTTATGGCTGTTGTCCCTGTTTTTGAACAGCCTGTTGTGTTTTAAGTATAACCCCTCAAATAATTAACGAAATTGCATAAAATTTATTACATTAGAAAATTAAGACATAGGGAATGAAATTAATTTATAAGATTGTAAAGGAAGAAGAAGGACCAATATGCAATTTTTCTAAAGTTAACACATGGACCAATTAGATTAAGGCATGTGTGACCAATAATAATAAAGCATGTGTATACAATAGGAATTAAGCATATGTGTGAGTCTTGAAAGTTCTAGAATGGGGATATGGAGAGGGCAGATGCACATCATTTTGGGGTTTCTATGATCATATTTTTCTCCTCTCCATTTCACCTTCTTCATCCCATCATTTTTCATGTAAGAAATCAAGCCAATCTTAAGTAGAAATCAAGGTAAAAGTTAGGAATTTTCTCTTCGCCTTTATCTCTTCTTACTTTGTCTTTAAAGGAATGAAATTATAAGGTTGGAAGTGGGATTGAGAGGTATATTTTTGGTCAATCAAGCAAAGCAAAGGAGGAACAGAAGGGAAGGCAATAGAAGACCTACTTTGTCAATTTTGAGGTTTGGGACTTCACTTAGTTGATTTCTATATTTGTGTATGATTGAATAGATATAAAGATCCATTTGGATGTATAATTGTTTATGGGATGTTGTTTTGGTGTTATTTTGGTGTTACTTTGCATGAACTTGGTTGTATATGACAAGAGAGTATCATGTAGTGGAATTCTGTCTAGGGTTTGTTTGAGTCGGTCACATTGTTTGAGTCATAACTTCGCCTAAGACCTCAAAATTGTGTGATTTAAGTTACATATGAAACCTAAGACATAAAGATAAATATCTTTAGAAGGGACTCTAACCTAATTCTAGCTCTATGACCTTTAAAATTGAGATTGAAAAAGGTGAACTGATGCTGCCTTTGTTTTGAAGCAGCTTATGATATTTTGATTATATCTCATGATTTAGAAGTCCAAATGCTCTGATTGTTGGTTCTATAGAAACTATAAACGTATAGGAAAAATTTTCTAGAAGACCTAGAAACCCATTTCTGACCTTTTTCTATATGAATATTAAGGACTAAGTAGAGGTATGAATAAAGAGAGTTTCTGTCACGACTGTGGCACTGTTTTCATTTTCGATTTTTATGAAATCTTATCCCAACCTTTTTAAATGTGTGTAAAACCTTTCAAACACCTACAAATAAACGAAATAGGACTTACCATGTGTGTGAATTGGGTGATTAAACATTGAAAGTTAATATTGAACATAATGCATGCTAAAGAAAACTTACATGTACATAAATGATTGGTAAGTATATTTATTGCTCATATGTGTATAATGTGATTATACAAGTGTGATTTGGACACCCTTCTAATGCTGGTAAGTTATGACTTGCATGCATGAACATAGTTACATATTTTATGACTTGAAATGTATATCATTTTAACTTGTCAATATATGAATTATGACTGCTTTATTGTCTTGGTTGTGGATAACTAGATATGCCTATAGGGTTACAATGCAGCTACTATAGTTCGACACTACTAGTGTCCACAGTTCGATACCATCAGGCATCCAAAACATCCGTTATTCACACCCACATAAAATGTGCAGGCCTAACACAAAAGGTAATGTAAAGAGATATAAATAAGAAATACAGTATGACAATATAAATAATCAGTATATGAATGGGCATTTGCATTTGTATTGATAATTTGTATCAATGAGTGTTGGATATCAATGTTTGAGTTTTGAAGGTGAATTTATGGTATATGAAAAAAATATTAAAGCATATTTACACTGTTTATTTGATTAAATATGCCATCATTATTTGTATTTGTGCGATGTTCATGAATGTATATGCTTGGTGGTTGACTATTGTGAGTGGTCATCCAAACTAAGTGTTTCCCCACGAAGTTTTCAAGCTTAGCATGGGTGTTAATCTGTGTAGTCCAAGTCATAGGAGTGAGGTACAGGAAAAATCTACAAGGAACAAGGCCAACAAATAGAAGAAAAAGTACTTTTAGAAGGCGTTTTTAATTAAATATGATTGTACATGTAATGGTTAAAGGAAATTGTATGTTTTCTTTTAGATTACTATGTAAATGTAAAAATGTTTTACTACTGTTAAATGATATTGTTAAGCATTGGCGAGTTTTGTAACGTGTATATGTATAGCATTGAACCAAAATGCATATCGTGAATGTGTGTACAAAAATAGGTTGCCTTAAGTGTGGATGGTTGTAGGTTCTATATAGAGGTGTTACAATTAGGATGGCTACTATTGCACATGTGTCACCAGAATTGTGTACTAAACTATCTTTTTAATCTATCCCTAACTCTGTTTATGTTAAAAACTCTTAGATTTAGTTTTGGAATGCTTAGTTGCAATATGTTGCCTGCTTAAGGCTAAATTCTCCAGTTAGTACTTATACTTGTTATTTTTATAGCTAAATTCTCCAATTAGGACTTATACATGTTATTTTTATATCAATAAATTTTACTTAATTTTTTAGGCCCTGTTTTCGAAGCCTAACTATCCAAACTGGAGTCAAAAAGCGTGAGCGGGTGTTAAGAATCCAATGCTTCAAGAATTGCCTTAATCGGAGGTCGAACGAAAAATTTATGGTTAAAAAAATCCAATATATATGAAGAACTCGAAGCGAGATTTGGCCTCTAAAAGGATCAAAAAATGAGACAGACTAAAATGATGCAAACTAAGACGAAGCAGAACTAAGACGGAACAAACAGAGACGAAGCAGAACTAAGACGAAGCGGACTAAGACGAAGCAGAACTAAGACGAAACAAACTGAGACGAAGCAGAACTAAGACGAAGTGGACTAAGATGAAGCAGAACTAAGACGAAGCAATCTAAAACGAAACAGAGGTCAATCTAAGACGATGCAGAGATCAAACTAAGACGATGCAGAGGTCAAACTAAAAAGAAGCAGAGGTCAAACGAAGGTGATACAGGGGTCAAACTAAGGCGATGCAGAGGTCAAACTAAGATGAAGCAGAGATCAAACTAAGACGATGTAGGGGTCAAACTAAGACGATGCAGAGGTCAAACTAAGAGGATGCTTGGGTCAAACTAAGATGATGCTTGGGTCAAACTAAGACGATGCAGAGGTCAAACTAGGAAGAAGTAGAGGTCAAACTAAGACGATGCAGAGGTCAAACTACGACGATGCAGAGGTCAAGCTAAGATGATGCAGAGGTTAAGCTAAGACGAAGCAGAAGTCAAACTAAGACGAAGCAGAGGTCAAACTAAGATAAAGCAGAGGTCAAACTAAGACAATGCAGGGGTCAAACTAAGACGATGCAGCAGTCAAACTAAGACGATGTTTCAACTGGATCTCCCTCACATCCCAAAGTTCTAAATCACTATCCACACTCTCTAGAGCAACTCCGATATCCAAATATTTCGTACTATATATCGATAGAAAGATAAAAAGATTAGCTACAACTTTTCAGAAGATAACTTGAACTAATATTTGCCTCAGTTGAGTCCAGATTTGCCCCTGAAGTTAGCACACGAAGTCAACTCCTAGCATACATGGATTTTGAAATGAATAACTACAAAAGAAACATATACACACACCTGTGGAACTTTCTAGTTCTAACTCTTTTACCAACTTTAATTACATAATAACATTAAAAACGAGGACTTAACACAAATTACAATATATAAAGAATGCTCAATGCTTTAACATGCTTATGAAGCTGTCCAAAAGTGATTGTACTAACTTAGTACAAAAGTTTCTAATATCTTGGAGTTTTGGATACCTTGCAAGGATTGCTAACCTTCTTGACCTGCACCTGAGGAGAGAATAATGGGGGTGAGCAACACAACTTAGTGGCTAATATACTTATAGCCATTAGCAACTAGCCCCAAATTCAAGCACGTGCATATATATATATATATATGGACTTGCAATCAGCAATTTAAACATTCCTTAAAATTTAGCTCAAATCACATAACAGCTCATATGCTTCATACTTGCCAATAAAAATGCAATGCACAACAAACGACTCGAGGGCTCCATAAAACATAATGAGGAAACTGAAGTTTACTCCATGAACAGAATGAGTCCATTTCGAAACTCATATGCCACAAACAGGCAGCCAGGAGAAGGTTCTTGTCAACACGCACGTGACGAACATAATGGTCCCACTCTTGCCCAAACAGAAGCATATAATCATGCTCAGAATCATTTTACCATAATGCTTTTATATCTTTGAACCTCTTTTTTATTTTTCATGTAAAAAAACCAAATATCATGGCCTCTATCGAGGTACAACAATAGGCACATTTCATTATGCATGACCAACATTTACAACAAGTCAATTTCAAACATATGCATATATACATAGGCAAGAACTTGCCCAATCACACAAAAAATATAAATATATTTCCCACCTAATAAGCGTGCACAAATCCAAATTAAGCTTGCCTTTCCCCTTGCTCTTGGGTAGGATTCGCTTGGTTCCCTACAATAACCAAGGTTCAATTTTAAACAACATTACAATACAATTCAAAAACTTCAAAAAAAATCACAAAATTTAAACAAACCTAAATTGAACTCAAATCTAACCTACCCACAACCCATCTAGGTTAGAAAACCTAAGACCTAGTTTAGAAACCCTAAAATCAATTGGGTTCTCCTAATCCATCTTCTTCCAACACAAACTTTTTCATTCTCTACACTAACCCTTTTTCCTTTCTAACTCCTTCTTTCACAACACAACTCATTCCTTTAATAAAACAAAAAGAGAAGATGGTTAACCTACTTTAACAAGTTTGATTTCTCTTCTTTCCTTCTTTCACCAAAACCTCTTCCCTCTCTCTCCCTTAATTCACATTTTTCTCCTCTTAACAAACAAAACAAAACATCCTTTTTCTATTTCTATCCCTAATGAGTCCAAAAAGTCCATCTTACCCTTCCTCATAAGCTTATGCTCTTTTATGCTTAAGTGATATCCCAAAAATGTCCTTAAACATCCTTATTACATCAACACTTTAATTCCACTTACCCAATCAACAAATCCTATTAACCTTGACATAATTATAGCTCCAAAATTAAATCTATCAAAACTCCAAACATTATTTAAAATCATGCTTACTTAAAGAAAAATTTCCAAGGTCTAATATAATTTCCTTTAAAAAAGAGGTGTTAGCACCTTTATAATAGGGTTTAGACCTTTTATTTATTTGATTAAAATTAAATTCTAATTTTAATTAGAATTATAATTAATGCTAATTAAATACTAATTAATCCCAAATAAGATTTAATATTTTATATTAGTCCTTATTTATTAAATTTCTTATATTTAATCCTAAAATTTCTTAATCTTTACAATCAAGTACAATTTGATTAAGTTAGCCTTTTCTCTTACCAACAGTTATGTGTGACCTATTAAATTCCTAAATATATTAGCAATGAATTTAAATTAAAACCTTAAATCATATTTGGGATTATATAAATTAAACTCTTTTAATTTATCTTTAATTTTCTAATTACATAATTTATATCTATAGATCAAGATTGACATCTAGCAATGTGTTATGACGACCCAAATATTAGGAATGTTAAAATAGTTTTATAAAAAATTTTATGCATAATTTTTCATAGAATTCAATCCTTTTATCATGCAATTTCCTAATTAGATATAGAGCATATAATTAATGTCTACTTGAGTCCAATCATATTGGTACATACCATTAGTAATTAATTTTATTAAAGACATTTGAAAAATATTTTCAAAATATCATTACACTTTAGCCAAAGATTTTGAAAACTGACAGTAATAAAAAACAGTGAAATATTCTCGCTAGTCACTTTAGGATGAAGAATTCTATATTAATCACTCAACTATCTATATGTAACAATGATGACAATCCAGTTAAAATCTCGTTGATGCGTGAAGTTTGGAAAGGTCAAGTAGTACGCAGTTTTATCCATAACTAGTAAAAAGACTATTTTCAAATGACCCTTGTAAAAAATAAATAAATACTTAGTAAATAATTATAATACGATGAAGAATAAATAAATAATATCAATAAATAATAATTATAACAACAATAGTAGTAGTAGTAGTAGTAATGGTAGCAGTAATAAGAATAATAGCAATTGTAGTACTAATAGTAGCAGTAGTAGTAATACTAATAATAATCAAGATAAGTAGAAAAAACTTAGGCTAAATTCCTAAGAAATAAGTACTACAAATTTAAAAGTTTAGGCTAATTATAAGAGGAAAAATGCTAGAAGACCTATGAGACTAAGGCTATCTTTATGAGAGATCCTTAATTTGTATCATAATACACCAAAGTTTTCTATTGCGAGTCACATCCCTGATAAGTTTTAGTAGTGTCATATCATTCTTTACCCCTATCTTCTTAGGCCTTCTTCTTCTTTTTTTCCTCTTATAGTCTCTAAGTACAATATTCTCACATCTTCTCATTGGAGCATCTGGATGTCTCCTCTTAACATATTCAAACTACTTAGGCCTTGTCTTTCTTAACTTTTCAATAATATTAGCCACCTTTATATTAGTTGTTGAAATAAATAATAATAATTTCCTACTCTTGAAAACTTTAATTTTGTTGAAATAGTAAGTAAGGTTGAGATCCACAGAGACTGGTTATATAATTTGAAGTTTTAGTGATTGAATAATTTAATAATGTAAAATAAGACAAATGCAAAAATTATAATACGAAGAAAAAGATAAGAAAAATTCCAGCCAAGATATATCTCATTATTAATTCTATTTAGTTGATCATCGAATAGAAATATAAATTTCCTTCTCAAATGAAAAGGTTATGAGTATTAATAAGTTCTAATACTTTGCTTTTCCTTAATTATAATTTAGATGAGAATTGATTCACAAATAAATCTTGTTATCAATCAATCCTAAATTAGCTTTTAGGATTTAGATTGTAAATAGCTTTAAAAATTAGAAGAGCTACCATTTTCACCCAATAATACTCGAATTGAATTATTTAAGGTGGAATGAATATTTTCACAAATGCAATTTCAATTATTTAATTTCATCGAATGAATTGGATTTCTACTTTATTGGATCTAATAAACATGAATAGGTTTAAAGATCTTGATGGAAGTATTTATTTGATAGAAATAAGGCATCAATATTTAATCCAAATAAAATCTCAAGAATACAAAAAAAAGTAAACATTTAAGAAGAGAAAAACAATTGAAGAAATTCTCACAATTTTATTGAATCAAACCTGGATAATCTTGACTAGAGCAAGGATTTTAGCCACTCATGGCTTGAGACAAAAACAATAAAATAAAGAGAGAATTCTAAAAATTGAGAAAATCTAAAGATGCCTAAACTATTGAAAGGCCCTCCTATTTATAGGAAAAGAGAAGGGTAAAACCCTAGGCTAAAATGGGAAACAAATCCTATTAATTAAAATTAAAATTAAATTAAATTTAAATACATAAAAAATCTCATCAAAACCAGAAAATAAAATCTTGAAATATATCTTCTCTCTCTTATACAGATATTTAGGATTTACTACAGAAATTCCAATTTAAGCTTCAAGAGTGCCACGCCTAAGTGCAAAAACGCGATTTAAAATTAGTCTGACTAGCCAATCTGAATTTTGCTCCAATTATTCTTCAATTTCCTTGATTTTGACTCAATCTTCACCAAATCCTTGATTTTCCACCAAAAAGATAATTATGAAATTAATACTACAATATCAAATAAAAATGGGAAGGATATTACGTCAAAATAATGAAAATTATAACTTTATCAATTTAATTTGTCCTTTACTATTATATTTATGACCTTATCTCTTATAGTAAGGTTGTACATCTAATGGAGAATCCTCCTCTCCGTCACTATTAGCTTATAACTATCCAATTATTTGATAGGCCAATACTTTTCCCCATAGAGCATGCTCGACCTAATTACTAGATGATAGAATTTACCTTTAAGCTTAAATGATATCTTCTTGTCACATAAAAATCTTGACACACTTCTCTATTTAAGTCATCCTGATCTAATCCAATGAACTATGTTTCCATAAATTTATCCATTGCTCTCGATGAAAGATTCTAAATAGTTAAAACACTTATTTTGTGGTATAACTTCTAAACCAATCTTTACCTTCACATTGGTAGCCACCTTATGCCCCAAAAAGTTACACTTCATATACTCTATCTTAATCCTACTCAATCTAAATCCCGTCGACTCTAAGGCATCCCTTTAAAATTTAAGCCTGACATTCACACCCTCTTTTGTCTTATCTACTAAAACAATGTCATTAGCAAACAACATACACCAAGGCTCATCCCCTTGGATATTCTTGGTGAGCTAATCAATCATTACTGCGAACAAAAATGAGCTAAAAAAGGAGCCTTGGTGTAGCCTAATATCGATAGAAAAATGCTCTGTATCTCATCTTATTGTTTTACTCTAGTTTTTACACCTTTATATATATCCTTAATAACTTGTGTATAAGTCATAAGAACTCTCTTCACTTCTAAACACCTCCACATGATTTCCTTAGATGCCCTATCTTACACCTTCTCTAAATAGTGCATGCTATATACTCTTGACTATTATAGGTTATAAATAGTATCAAAACATAGCAATTTCTATATTCGATACTTTAGATATCTTAAGTTAAAGGGTCATTTATACAATCATCATAATGAATTTTTCCATAAAAATATAAGTAGTGTTCTAAATAAAATTCTCGTATCTAGTCTATTTAGTAGATTTGTTCTCTAACAAGCACTCATCTATTTGTTTAAGTATCTTTATACTTTAGTTTATAACATCTACTACTTCCTTTATAAGGAAGAAATAATATGTGAAAGTCTTTTTACGCTATATTATTATATAGTCTTAATAGAATAATTACTAATAACAATTTAGATCAAATAATAAATTAATGTAATATAAATCTCATTGTTAAGATATCATCATAATTTTATTTTCAATGGACATTTATTCCATTAACTTTATCTTCTACATTAATTAATTAAACAAATATTCATAGATTAAAAAATACATTTAAATAATTATGTCACTAAAACTACAATCAACTAATTAATTGTAGGCCATAAACTAATAGAGTTATTGTCACAACTATTAGACTCATATACATAGAGTGTATACCACTGTTTGACTCTACACATAAAAGAATTGGGGCTTGGAAAAATAAAACTCTATGTTATGCTAGGAGACTCCAATTAATATCTTTGGTTCTAAATAACCTCTCTATATATTGGAGTCTCATCTTTTCTTACCTTAAAATTTCATCAAAACCTTTGAAAGGATCCTTAAGAACTTTCTCTGGTTTAGAAACAAGTAATCATTAATAATTAAAATGAGTTGGAAAGAGGTATGTCTACTTAAGGATCAAGGAGAACTTGGAATACAATCCATAAGAGACATCAATAAAGTTTTATTTACTAAAAGAATATGGAGGCTCTTAATGACTAAAAATCTTTATGGGTCCAATGGATACACACTTTCTTAAAGGGGACAACTTTTGGAATATGAAAATCAATCCTAAAAATTTATAAACCACTAATTAGATGTTGAAGCTAAGAACTTCTATCTCCAAAGAAATAAAAGTGGAGATTGGTAATTGGAAAAGGAGTAACTTTGGGTTTGATAATTTTAAAAAACTTGGGTCCTCTCTATTTGCTTCCTGAATTCAACATACTTTATAATTCGAATCTTATCTAGCTAGATTTAAATAAATTATTAAGGAGGAAATGTATCATTATTATCATATGGGCTTCTTAGCAGTCATAGATTCAATCCCAAACTATAGTCATGATCCAAATAGAGAGATTTAATTATTTGCTTGAGATATAATTATAAATTCTTCACCAATAAGTCTTGCTTATATTTGTTTAAAAGCAAGTTGTCGTTTGGAGAAATTTTGTTTGGTTTAATACAAATCTAAAAAAAGGATAATTTATCCTTTGGTTAGCAATCAAAAAGAGATTCAAAACTATAGGCAAAATTAGTTAGGATAATAATGGAAATTAGCATTCTCTTGCTAGAAAACTTTGATCATATGCTCTTTCAATGTAGCTATACAAGCATCATGTGGAACTAATTCTAAGCTTATACAGATTACAATGTCAAGCTAAAAACTGTCCTAAGTGATAAACTGGTCCTGTGGAGTTAAACTTTAGAACAAAATGATACAACCATCTTTAAACTTAGTTTAAGCTACTGTGTTAATGACATTTAGAGAGAAAGGAACATTTCAACATTCCAACATGCTGAATATGATATTCATTGATCAGGTTCATACTTTTTAGTAAGTGAAGTTATAATTTGAAATGGAATACATTTAGAAAGTAGTGATTATCTTAAAGTTAGTAAATTTCCATTAACCTCTTAAGTTTAAGAAGAATAAGTACTGATATATGCAGAATATGCCTCACACTCATCAAACTTCAAGTTTTGTCTAAAGACTTCAAATCACTCTTAAGCTTCATCTCAATAGTGTTTTCCTCAGTTAGAGACTCTAAAGCTCTTCTGTACAAGTTTATTTGCCTTTAACTTATAGGAAATTGTTGAATTGCAAACTTGTTATAGTTTAGTGTTTTTCAAGAAAAGAATAACTGCATTAAGTAGAAAAGCAAATTTGGGGTAGGAGGACCTAAAACTAGATACAATGCAACATCCCATCATCGATGGGAAGGATAAAATAGTAATTTGGGACGGGTTATGAGTGTGTAAACTAATCTCAGCATGATCAGCATAGTTTGGCCTTTATATCTTTGTGAATGGGAATTTTTGCACATGAAAAATGATTGTACATGCATTCATGACATTTCCCGGTATCTGTGTATAAATGTGTTTATTGT
>JANVCL010000003.1:26773953-26788500 GCA_026546855.1 Erythroxylum incrassatum | reverse complement strand
ATGGGCTATTGAAATTCTATTGATTGTAATGTGTTCACTGAAATGTTTATGGATAACATTGGGCCCAATTTGGTTATGGATTTTTGTACATTAAATGGCTATTTGAAATACTGTTGAGTGTATTGTTATGACTGGAAATGTTTACAAATGAGAGTGGACCCAAATTGGTTATTGGTTTCTGAGCTTTTGAGTGTTTCAAAAAAATCAAAACAAATTTATACTGAGTTTACTGAGTGATGTAGCACGCTACCCTCGCAGGGCACAGACTCGGATATCACCATCGATGTCGGGTTCGGGTCACGCGGGAGTGGGGTGTTACATACAAGATATAACTAGAGTATTGTTAGGAGAAAGCAAACTCACATCAATAAAACTTACAAGTAACTAAATACAAAGCTAGTAAAGTCAAAAGTAGATAGGATTAAAAGCCAAAGAGCTAAAATGATTACAAGTTAATGATTTCCCATGATATGGCTAAATCATTACTTACAAGGATGATATATCTACTACTTCACAATAGGTCAAAGTAAAGGTTTGAATAGGCTAAATTATGCATTAAAACATACTAGAATTCCTTTCCTTTCATAATGCACAAACACGTGATAAATAAGGGAAATATTGAAAAGAAATAAGTCACCTTTGTGTGTGAATCTAAATTGATTTGCCTATAAGATGAGATGTGTCTAAAATCGACATTAAATGAGAATTTCCTTAAGTAAAGAGAGTGGCTCCATAATTCTAAGGAAATGTTGCAAATATGAAGCAGGTGGTTAATGCTTTCAAAGTATTAATTACAAAGTTTACAAATCATATTAGCTTGAATTTCTTTTATTCTTTCCATAGT
This sequence comes from Erythroxylum incrassatum, assembly GCA_026546855.1. NCBI lineage: Eukaryota > Viridiplantae > Streptophyta > Magnoliopsida > Malpighiales > Erythroxylaceae > Erythroxylum > Erythroxylum incrassatum. The sequence goes on along the minus strand of JANVCL010000003.1, from coordinate 26,787,656 downwards.
TTCTAAGCTTTGCCTGATTGCTAACCAGAGGACAAAGAAAGCTTTGGGTGACCTATTTAGGAACTAGACCAACTTTCACTAAGTGACTTCTGTGCAGCTTTAAGTACACTTATTAAAAATCTTTTAAAGCTATGACACCTCCATTCATGTTGATCTATCATATTCATGTTACGACTGTAATTGGGAATATTTTTTATGATAGTAGGCAGACCCTCTATACGTCTAACACCATTCTCCATCAATTCTACTAAGATTCACCCTAAATTAGCTATTTTTAACATGCATTTGACTTTTCTAAAATGGTAATTTCTTTTTCTTTAGTCACACCATTATGCTCTGAAGTGGCATGAACTACCTTTTTATATTCGATTATATGCCCTAAACAATATTTTTCAAATTTCTTTACTATTTATCCACCGTTGTTGTTATTAGAAAGACAATTCAATGAGATACATTTCTCTCTTTCCATAATGATATAAACTTTTTAAATATTTAAGAATCTATCTTTCATCTTCAAAGCAAATGCACATACCTTTTATGAAACATCATTTATCAAATTAACAAAACATCTATTACCTTACAAAGTTTCTATATTAATGGGATAACACAAATGAATAAAACTAAATCATGATAATTCTTTTTATGTTAATTTAAAAATAGCTAGGAAACAAATATTTAATCCTTAAACTTTGTTAAAGAGAACATTAAATTCCTTGAAATTGTTTTCCTTAATTTTAACCTTAAAATGATAAACAATGAGCATTTAAGTATAAATTTAGGAATAAATTTAAGAACTGCAACAGACATCTTCCAATTTTGATGTAATAATAATTCAAAACATTTGTATGGTGTCAATATTCATATTATAAATCAAATCAGTAGTAGAATTAAAAAACTCTTCTTAAAGGAACCATTTTTATTGTAAAAGAAAGAAAAATATAAAAACAATATAATAAATTAAGAAAAAGAATTCTAACACAAACCCAACTAATCTATCATTAACCTTCTCACTTAAATCCTTAAATCTTTACGCCTAAAAATAAACCAACCATTACAAGTAACTATAATTACCCATAAGTTAAAGCTTTCAAACCCCAAAGCTTTAATCCTTCACTCTACTAATATCAAGACCTTTATAAAGGTCATTGTTCCCATAAATAATAAATGAAAAGTGAGATAGAAAATATCAAAATCACAAAAGTGTTCTTTATATAAGGTTAAAGAGTTAATCCTTATCAAAGATACAACATATTTACCAAAAAAGAGGTTGCAAGACTTTAATACTGTGCAATTTCATTGATGGCATAATAAGTTTATTGTTGTTTATGTTTTTGTAGAAGGAAATTGATGATATAGTTATAAGTGACTAAAATTAATTAGGTGGATTTGGAGTAAACAAAAGTGGGGAGAAGAAGAGAACAAAGAGAGTTGAAAGGTATCTTGTCATTAAATCTTATATTACCATTTTCACCTTTTCTTAACAATAGAAATAAGTTAATATTTTTTGTGCGATCACGTATTACACACTCATATATCAAAATTTACCATCCTTTCTTGCATATATAAATTGATTATTTAAGCCATAAATCTAGTTAAGAACCATATTGAATTATATTCAAGTCATTTTTAATCATCTTCACTTAAATCTTGTAGAATGATGTAGACTAGATTCATGATTAGTGTATAGAACCAATAACATTACTGGCCTTAAAACATACTTAAATTTTAGGTACCAAATATGTTCTAATAACCATTTATATCTAAGGCACAAGTGAAAATAAAAATTTTACATAATGAAACATGTCACTTATTTTTCAAAATCAGCATATATCCTTCATTTGTCTAAATACAAACTTTAATAATACCCATTATATAGGCATAACTAGTATTGTCTAATGTACCATAATTTCCTAGTTTGGATGTAGTGGAGACGTCATTTGTAAGTGTAGCAACGGTAGAATACTATCAAATCAATAATCAAATATAAATGTACTGCTATTCTTATCATTCACCTTTTAATTTTTCTCATCATTGTATTCATTTTAGAAAAGTTATAGTTTCTTTTTACATGTAACTTCTTCTTGTAGTAATAAAATGTAAAAGTTTCTTTTGATTATAACATACCTTTGGATTTATGAAACCCTTTAAAACTTTTATATTGACTCTTATCTTTATTTGTTATGATTAAGACAAGATTTTGTGAAGTATTAGTACCTATATCATTCTTCTTAACCTCCTCATTATATAAACTACCATTTGCAAATGGTAAGGACAAAGCACCACTTATAATAGAGTTATTAAGAGACATTACTAACTACCAAACTTTCTTAATCATTTGGTAAAAGTTTAAGAATCATAACACCTATAATTCATTATCTTTGATATTTTCATGATGCTCAACTAATTTATCAAATCTTAAAAATAACTCAAGTATTTTGTAATCGTTTGTCCATCTAGATATATATGTACACTTTGGTCATGTGATAGAATACTTAAATAAAGGGATAGAGAATTATTTTTTAAATATTTATAGGCTTATATATTGTATATCCTTTTTTATTGAAAATGTAGATAAAATAATGAGACTGAAACTTAATCATTCATGATTCACATATTAAAGAGTAGCATATATTACATATTATATTATCATAAGAGGAGCTTACTTAATATCAATTGTTTTCTCCAATATCACCATTACTAATTGTTGTAATGGCTATTTTTTGTTTTGAAAGATCTTTTAGGTTTTTTTAGTATAGATAGACCACATATGAGTCGTGGGAAGTTAGTTAGATATATTAGAGAGTTGCTAAGATCCTTAAGAGAGTAAAGGGTATATGTTTGCATTATATAACATATTGAGCTACAATTCATTGGTGTGAGTAAGAGAATAAGTTTTTGGGTTGTTTAGTTGTTATAATTAAGAAAATTGATTTGATACACTTTGTGATGGTTAACTTTTACTTTGAATAAGATTGTAAAGGTTTACTCTTCACCCATAGCAATACAAGATGATTGTAAGAATTCCTCTTCACTCGTGACAAAAAAGATGTTGTCTAGAGGAATATTCTTTACCCGTTTAAGGAATAAAATATGAATTTTATGTAGAACTTAAGGAGTAGATGTAGACCAAGGTTGTTTGATTAACTACTATAAATCGATTTTATCCTTCTTCTCTACTCTCTTCCATCAATTATTGTGATTATCATATGTGAATTTGTCACAATCATTTATTATAATAGATAAATCATTCATTAGTTCACAAATAAGCAAAAAGTGAATATATAATTCACCTTCCTCTTGTGTGTCATCTAAGGACCAATAATAATTAGTTTTATGATTATCTTATGACTAGGTGAAGTGAAATAATGTTAGAATATGGCCTACTATTAAGTTATCTAATTATGGTTAAGCTCAATTAAGAATTAAATATACTTAAACAATTTTGATCGGTCACTCAATTATGTGATGAATGTACCAAATTAAATTATAATATAAAATAGTTTTCCTACATATTAAAATTTATGATTAAGATATGTTAATTAATTCATCAAAAGCAACTATAAACAAAAAGGAGTTAAGAAAAAAAATTCATTTAGAGAGGGATTTGTAGCAGGTTAATTTTAACAACTGTTTAAGATATCTATTTATATTTTATATTATAAGAATTATGTGTTTACAATTTTGCGATCAAAGTCTTGTTTGGAGTAATTAAAATTTCTGACCTTATAGAGGGTGAGAAATATGAGAATAAGTGATTAGATGCTCAGTTTATCCATCTCTTCGTTCTTTTTCACTTTGTTGTTTTATATTGTGCCCATTTTAGTCAACAAAGCAAAAGTTTAGGTCCTGAACTTGTTGGTTTGGTTTGTTCAGCTAAGCTGCCTGTCTGTAAATGAAAATTGGAAGTAATATGAGTACACTTGAAGTGTCTGCTTGTACGTGTTTCATCGAAAACTATAAAAAATTAAAAAGTCTGCATGTCAAATTCTTAAGCTCTTTCTTTACAACAAAAAGGAAATAATCTTAAGCTGTTTTCTTGTTTTGAACTGCTTTCGCCATCTCAAAATCAAACAATACAGAAACGGGAATCGACTATTATGACATTTTGAGGGTGTACAAGAGTGCCTATGAGGAACCGTAGACCAAATGAATCTGGTTTTACTTTCTATGTATACTAATACAATACCTTTAGCATCTGTGACCACATGAATTTTTATTAATCGAGTCTTAAGTTGCAGTTGTTTTTAAGTTTCTTCTCTTGCAAAATCATTGGTCGTTGTAGGTTATAAATATTCGTGACCGTGAGAAGCGCATCGAGATCGTGGACACGCTACGCAACTAGCAGTTTAAAAGTCTGAACGGGAATAAATTTTTGAACTTGAAACGTAGACTTAGCTTGTTCTACTTTTGATCTGTCATAAAACAATATTTCATCGTTATGCTATAATATAATTGCATATAGAGTCAGCCACACTTCCGTACTTCCTAGCTAGTTTTTGCCTTTCTTCAGTATTCATAGATGTTACAATGTCTATTAGCGAGCGTTTTATGATTATAATCCTAATTCTTCCTGTGCTCCGCCAGACAAATATGTAATTACAGCATAATTACGAACTGTTGGCTCTTCCATATGGCTCTATCCCGTACAAAAGTAGCTTAATTCATTTATTGTTGCTTACAAGAGTGGAAACTAAGTTTGTCATCCACAATCCTAGGGACTGACCGGCCATATCCCAAATTCATCGGAAAAGGGTATGTTACGACTGAACAATCAAAACCAAATGTATAAGCAACATTTACTCGTAACTATGAACTTGTAACGAGATTTTTAAAATAAAAAAGTTATGAAATTCACCAAAGTAAAAGGATAATTTAATGTCTTTTACTCAAATTTTGGCAATGAACCAGCATCGACTATAATGGATGCTCTCAGGGTATCTTATATTTCAATTAGACAATAATGATAAATGTTGCTCTCAGGTTATGTTATAATTGTAAGATATAAATATGATAAACTAATAAAAAATTTGAATAATTTTAATTTTTAATAATAAAAATTAATTATTTATAAAAATATATAATAAATAAAATAGAAATGTGCTCATTTATTTGTTTATTATATAATAAATAAAATTTTAAAGAAATATTTAATTTGTTATTATACTAAATTTATATATATACTCAATAATAATAAAAATTATATTATTATATGTTAATAAATAATATATATATCAGTTAATTAATTTGATTGATATATACCCCTTGTGATTTATTATCCCAATCATTTTTTAATTACGTGCTTGTTAGTGTAAAATGTTAAAGATTAACAAAGACCACATGAATTTTTAAAGAATTTTTTTTAGTAAAATTCAAGAAAGCAGCACACAGGAGAAATTAATGTCTTTTACTCAAAAATTGGCAGTGCACCAGCATCGGCCATAAAGTACAAAAATTTCCAAATATGATAGAAAAATAATTAAATCTATATATATCAATTAGACAGTAATAATAATAAATGAAGCTCGGGGTGTGCAGGAATCAAGCCCTGACTCACTTCTCAGATAACTGAACGATTTTTGGGAATAGCTTCGTATCACATAAAAGGTAGGGCTTTGAAGTTTGGAAATCAGCTTTCTTTACATAAAGTGTTGCCCATTTCAGGGGATAGATAAACCCATTAACGAGAACTGCCTTGCTTGCAGGTGGAAGCTGACATACGTTTTCTCAACAAAAGTATTTGATGCACAGTAGTGAAGACCGAGCGTCGAGTAAAAAGACTCTTTATGCTTCTAACAATCTAAGGTGAAAAGAGTCGCTGTTCATCTAGACCAAGTTCATCATTCATCCATCGTTCATCATCCTTGTCCTTACTTGCATCATCAAGATCTGACTCGCAAAGTAAACCTCTGAATGCCTTTGCATTGCATGGCATAAATTTCGATGAACAACTTTCCATTGTGATGCAATTCAAGCTGAAGGGTCTGTAACCTCTGCTGCTTCTAACCCGGAAAGCACAGGAACATAAAGATCACAAAAAATATATCAACTTGAGTTGTTTTCGTTTTAAAAAGATTTTGTTTATTCAGTTGTCGGGGACGGATGCATTTATATATATATATATAGGACGATTAGATCATGCCAGCTTTCCTTCAATTTTTCAGGCTTTAATGTCTGATTACTTGGGTCCCAAAACTTTATTTTGCAGTATCGTAGATATTTTATTAATTTTCAGAACTCCAAAGACGTACATGGCAAACAGTTCATACATGACGTTGTAAATACCAAAAAATATTAAAAACTATGTGGATATCTTGAGTTTTTGGCAAAATGTATAAAGATTATGCAAAAATAATCTCTTATATGCATGCTTTCTATTATGTTGATTAATACTTTTCATCACCCCACTACATTTTCTTAAACTTTTTAACATTTAAGGATGAAAATATTCTTAGATTACTTCTCCTGCCAACTATAACTTTGATCTTAAAAACTCTGATCCCAGATGTTGCTTGACTAACCTTTAACTACATGTTGCTATACATGGATATATTCTACAAATCACTGAATCAGTATGGAGATAATTATAACTCACTGCGTGCTGGCTTATTAAACTACTTTAGTTGTTAAAAATTTTGAATAGGAACCTTGCATATTAACTTAATAAAAACTTCAGCTTCAATAGCAATCTCAAAAAGGATAATAATAATAATAACCCAAGCATCAATATTACGGTAAAATAATATCATTGAGGACCCTCAGTCCAATATTAAGATGTCCACCTTTGTCCAATGCCTATATTGACGTTGTCTAATATTAAGATGTCTAATCTTGTCCAATATTTAAAACAACGTTGTTTTGAATATTACACAGTGTAATATTAAACAGAAAATTTGAATTCAAAAAATATATTGCAGCTTCGAGACTTAAACGTTACAAGTGGCTTATTATCCCAAATTTGAGCACATGTTATTATGTACCGAAAGGCCATCAGAGAGCCAAATATTCAAGAGCGAATTCATAGTTATATTTGTAGTCATGCTCTCGTACTATTTTTAACAATATAGCATGCATTTTGGTGCCATGCAAATGATATATAGCTTGAAGAATAGTAAATTGGTAAAGAATGCCTTTTTCCCCAACATTACCAATTGCTTTTGGATTTACATAGATGAGGAAGAATATGTGAAATAATATATATAGATTGCGTCAACGAGAAAAAAGGAGCGAAAGGAAGATTTCTAAGGAATATGAGTAGAAAGATACCTTTCTTTTGATAAAGAGAAAGCGACCGCAATAGAATAGAATCAATACGATACAATACATGTCCACTACATTGTTGGTCTCAAATGTGCTGCTTCCACTAGAAATCTCAGATGATTAATAATCAATATAAATAATAAAAATCGGAAAATATTGGTAAAGGTGAAAGAGTGACTGCGACGAAACTACCAGATAGTGAAAGGCTTGTGTTCTATCTCATTAACTTATTGTAAATCTTCTCTTGAATTTTGTTCAAATTCATTCCAACCGAAGCTCAAACGGACCATACTGGAAGGATATGAGAAAGCTTAATTATAAATACGGAACATTGAGAACACTACTCTACTATAGCAGCCATGGCAGTTCCTTCAAACCATCATGTCAAAAGTAGATGGATAACAAAAGGTTTCAACTTTGGAGAGAACACTGACAAAAATCTCATACCCATTATAACCCAGATTGAAAAAGTTGTATACAAACAAGCGACGCAATGATGGAAATTGTTGTCTCCCCATCAGACACTTGAACTGTTCCATCATAATGACAGCAATCTGTCAGCAGTTAAAGGCATACATAGTTTCTAATAATCAGACAAAACCCCATAAGCAGGAAAAAACTTGAAAATCTGATCCTATGAGTGCGTATATGTATAGAAAAAGAAAAGAAAAAACCCACCTGAGAAACCTCAGAAAGAAGAATCATATGAAGTTGATCCTATGTGAGCGTATTCAGCCACAAGCAGAAGGGGAAGCAGTTACTGAGGGGAATGAAGCCTGGTCCGAGGACTACACTAATGGTTTAAAGAATAATTAAAACATTCAGTGTTCTGAGAAGTGGGTGTGGCCTTGAACCATACAACATTCCCCACAAACACTAGCTTCCCAGGTGCTGTTTGACTCTACTTACTGTTCTTCTTCTTGTTGTTGACGGTGATCTTATACGTTAACCTCATCTCATGCTTGATAGATAGCTCACATCTAGTTTGCGTTGTAAAGAACATCAACAACAGACCTGAGGTTGATACACTAATCATTTGGTCTTATTTGTTGTGTGTGTGTGTATATATATAAAGGAATATAAAGACAACTTTAAGAGAGATAGAATGGGAGGTCCGGTATTTGTGATCGTTTATATATATAGAGCCCAGCTGTAGGGTTTTGAGCTTTTGATCGATCTTCTTGTCAACTCTTCTTCTCAAAATAAATTACATATACCAACATATAAAGCAGAGAGAGAGACTTTGTAACATATATTAAATACATGTCCATAAGATTTGCAACCAATTTTTGATAGTCATCCGTCACCACCCATATTAACTAAGATAAAGAATGCTGATATTTGTAAGGACAAATATGTCAATTATGATTAAAAGAAAGAAGTTAATCTCTCCATCATTTTCACTTGATATTTTTTTTTGTTTTTCTCTCCATTTTCATATTAGTAGCTCATTATCATAGAATCTAAGTGAATTATAAAATTCAATAGAAGGATAAATTGAGCAAAGGTTCAATTGAATCAATCAAGTAATTATTAATTGAAGAAAATGAGTAAAGTGAAGTATATATATAATGCAAGTCAAAAACCAAAAACAAGGAGGGAATCAAGCATATGAAAACTTTCAAAGTAATTTGGATCAAGTTTTAGTTAAAGGAATGTGGTTTGATCTTTAAAGAACTAGAAACATTAGTAGAAATATTTCAAAAAAATCATTGGTAATATGTTTTTAGATATATTGACTGACCAATATCTTGTTTCTAGACACGTTGGTTAACCAATATATACTTATTGTCAATCAATACATCAAAAAAAGTAATTAAAAAAACTATGTATGATAAGCTTGTCTATCACATTAGTTAATATATTAGTCAATCAATATGTCAAATTAACCAACCAATATCATTGTTACTAGCTATTATAATGGCTTATTTTTATTTTGAAAGATCTTTTAGGTTTTAAAATATAAATATATCACATATAAGTTGCAAAAAATCGGTTAGACATATACTAGAAAGTTGCTAAGAGTCTTGAGAGGATAGAGAGTGTTTGTATGCATTATATAACACATATTGAGTCACTATTCTTTAGTGTAAGCAAGAGGAGTTCTTGAGTTGTACACTTCTTGTAATAGAGATAATTGATTGGGTTACACTCTGTTATGGTTATTTTTTTACCTAGAACACGATTTGCAAAGAGCTATTTTTGACTCTTGGCAACATTAGATGATTTTAAGAATTCCTATTCACTCATGGAAAAAAAAAGAAGAAGAAGAAGAAGAAGTTGTTTAGAGGAATTCTTTTTACCCATGAAAGAAGAAAATAGTGAATTCCCATGTAGAACTTGAGGAGGTGTAGACTAAGGGTTATTTTACCAAACCATTATAAATCAATTTTATCCTTCTTCTTTACTATGTTCGATTTATTATTGTAAATGTTTTGTGATTATCATAATTCAATTTGCTACAATCATTCATTAGTTTAAGAATAGGCAAAAAGTGAAGATTAACTTACCTTCCTCTAATGTGTCATTTGAGGACTAACATTAATTAATTTTATGATTATCATGTAATTAGGTCAATTAGGAGAATGTCAGAATATGACCTAATATTAGGTTATTTAATTATATTTAAGCTCGATTAAGAATTAAAGAGCTAAATAATTTTAATTGTTCATTTGATTATGTAATAGAGATATCGAATTAAATTATAAAGTATGCAAATCAGTTTTTTCTACATATTAAAGTTTATAATTAACATAAATTAATTAATCCATCAAAAGCATCTATCAGTAAAAAGATTTGAGAGAAAAATTAATTTATTCAAAGAGGGATTTGCAACATATCAATTTTAACAAATATGTAAATGTCTTGTTTGGAGTAACTAAATTTTTTTTCTTTTAAGTTATGTATTTTTTCATAATTTATTACTTTGAACTTATTTTCTTAAGTTCGCAAACTTGAACCTTATTGAGGGTGAGAGATATGAGAATAAGTGATTAGATGCTTTGTTTATACATTGCCTTCGTTCTTTTTCACTTTGTTATTTTATATTGTGCTCATTTTAGTCCGTGAAGCAAAAGTTCAGGCCCTAAGCTCATTGGTTTGGTGATATATTAGTAGCTTTATTAGTATGGAATCAAATAATATGAAAATTATGAAGTTTAATAGAAGGATAAAGTGAGCAAAGAGTCATTTGAATAAATCAAATAATCAATAGTAGAAAATGAGCAAAGTGGATTACATATGTAATTCAAGTCAAAAACCAAGAACAAGGAAGGAATCAAATATATCGAAACTTTTAGAATGGTTTTGGATCAAGTTTAGTTAAAAGAATGTGGTTTGATCTTTAAAGAAATTGAAAAATCATTAGAAATATTTCATCAAAAATATTTATATAATTGTTGGAACTTGAAAATGTGAATTAATCCTTTTATAATTTAAATTTAAAACTATTTATTTTATTTAGTTTTTTGCTCCATTTTTTTTCTATTTTTTCCTTTCTCTAAAGAAGATTTTTATGTAATTGTCTACATAAGATCATCTCTACACCAGCAGTTTATTGTTTTCATGGGAAGAGTGAAGTAGAGTACGAAAAGAAAATTATGGAAGAAGAAAGTCCCTGTTGGTAACTTCTTTACATTTGGTATGTACTATATTTTGGTATTTGATTATGTTATTAGAAATTTACAAATTTAGTAGTATACCACATTGCATTTCAGATCATAGAAAAAAGTACCATTAGATGCTCATTTGACATAAGAAACAACTTTAGTTTTTTTATTAAATAACAACTTTAGTTTTTTAAGAAAATACCACGACTAAATATAAATAAATTTATGGCTCTATAAAAACTATATCAATATTTATTACATGTAATAGTAGCTAAATGTATAAAAATACCATCAATTATTAAAAATAAGTACCACTTGCACTTTATAATCAGAATATTATCTCCAAATACAGACCATACAATGCCTCAGTATAAACTATATTGGTACTCTATCTACTTAATACTAGGTTTAGGTACAAAAAATAATATCTTTTTTAATTAATAAATTGTATTGGAAAAGGAAACTTATACAACCTTGACTGGTTGCAATCTAGTGTTTGATAAAAGAAACAAGAGAAATTCATTCTTAGAAATGCATATATTTATCTACTCGAGTTTCCATGTCGCTTTGATATTGGGGGAAAGTTTTTTGTAACTCCCTAGTTATCAGTGATTGTCTGCAATGTAGAACTATATTTTGATACACTTGTTTCCATTTCTCTAGGTTCACTTCCAAATAAACTTATATTCCTCTCCTTCCATACGAAGTACACCACTATGCACTATAAGAAATAAGTGGTAATCCTGTCTATCATTTCTTTGCCATTTTTAGTGTGGTAACCCTGTCTATCATTTCTTTCCACTTCTGAGCTGGAATTAGGATCCTCAAACATGATTGTATTCTTTTCCAGATATGTTTCATGTACCTGGAATTTAGAAGCAAATGATCCACTAACTCCCTCTATATGTTGCATTATTCATAGTTAAGATTCTATATATTAAACTTCAATCTAGATCTGTCCTTTGTGTCCAGTCTCCCTGTTACTCCTAACTAAAGGATAAAGGCATGTGCAGGTAAGATGTTAGCATCCCAAACACATTCTTCCACTTAACTCTTTTTGATGGATCCTTTTGTAGATATTTTCTGCAAGATCTGGTGCTGAATTTCTTAGTGCTACTCACTACCTTCTTTATCTCATCATTCTTTGTTGTTCAACAAATTGGCATATTATTCATTAGAACTTCCACTCCTTTGCTGCTGTAAAAAGGGCACTGCCACTGGTTGTCATTGATGAATTTACTGACTTTTGTGATTGAACTAATCATTAGTTTAAGATGTTGTAATTTCTACTCTATGAAGAGGTCTTTTTGGATGTTAGTTATCAAAACAAAAGTTTTCCCCATTTCCTATGCTACTTTTACTCAAGTCATGCATTAGTGTGTATTTTTCTAAGTATTTGACATGTGTTTCTTGCATAATAGGTTAGCATTATTATGTTTTAGGACTTATTTTGTGTGTTTTTAATTAGTTTGATCTTCATGTTTTTTTTTTGTGTTTGACATTGATTTAGGATAAGAATTGATCATTTTGGTGTAGGAATGGAAGGTGGACACCTTTATGATTGAGCTAGGGACCAAGAGAAGATAAGAGAAGTGGAGCTGCTGAAGAACAAGAACCCACAACCGTGAGAAAGGGCACGTTTCCCATGAAGATAAGAGAAGTGGAGCTGCTGAAGAACAAGAACTCACAACCGTGAGAAAGGGCATGTTTCCCACAATCGTGGGAAATCTATGGAGAAAGTTTCTGTCACATTAACCCATGATCGTGGGAAGCACAATGATAATTCCCACCATCGTGGGATGCTTAGGCCTAGGAGTCACACAGGTTTCACTTTTTTTTAGGTTTTTATGATATATAAGGCCACAAATCCCTAGGGCTAAGAGAGGGTGGTGGAAACTAACCTCCAGGATCTAAAAGACAGATTGAGAGCTTAGACATACGTGGAGAATCAAGGTTTTCATTCCCAATTGAGCAAAGAGCATCCCGTCATCTAGATTTTCAAGATTCAGGCAAAAAAGAGGAGGAGCTCGCTCTGTCTAGTTCTTATTTTGATTTTTTTCTCTTCTAACATGCTTATCATGGATTGTTTGGTTGTTGGGATGTTAATGACATTATGATTGGATAAAATATTTTTTTAGGGTTTATTATTTGAAATATTTGTGAACCTTTAGTTGTTGATTCAATAATACAAATGTTTGTGTTATTTATTGAGCTTAAACCTTACAACAAATCAAGAGAGTGAGCTTGGTAATCTGTGTTAAATGTACAACAAGAGTTGACATTTAATAGACCTATAAATAACAAGTTATCGATTTATTAGGAAGAGATTTCAATAGATTGGTGCAATGCCAATAGGATAACTTCATATCTAATTGAATATCTAGGAATAGCTTTGCACATAAAGAGATCCCAAAGTTAATCCTAATTTATTTAACTAGTGACATTTAGTTGTACCATGAGAGATGGTAGTTAAAATTTTAGGAAATCTTAGGCCAAGCATAAATTAAATCAATTAATTAGAGGGAAGCAAACAAGTGATGCCTAAACACAATCTTGGTGGGATCAATATCTGCATTTTACTACAAGTTACAACCCGTGTACTTGTGGTTTTGAGCGTAAAACTAGTAGTTTGTTTTGCATTTAACAAGTTTTTGGTTCCATTGCTAGGGATTGGTCGTTTAGCATCTTGTTTAGTTTGGGTTACTTTGATTTATGTGGGGAAGACAACCATTGCACAACAGAATGTTTCTTGTTGGGAGCCAGTAGCACTAAAGGGTAAATTACTTGGGCCAACCGCAGTGAGATAACAATCCATACTCTAATACTTATAATCCGGGG
>JANVCL010000003.1:26763291-26773853 GCA_026546855.1 Erythroxylum incrassatum | reverse complement strand
TTCCTTGTGTCTTTGTAGGTGCATGAACATAAAGAACATGCAAAGGACTACTAAATTTCGTGATAAAGAGTTATTATATATCACAAGGTACGAATAAGAGTTAAAAAGAGCGAAGTGCCAAGACATTACACAAAGAAATATAACAGAAAAATGAGATCAAAGAGGGACCGAAAGGACATTCATGGACTTTATGAGGCCAAGATTTAGTCCTCAAGGAGTTGCGAAGCTAGCGATTTAAGCTAACAATTTCGAGATCAAACCGACACTACTTATTATTCTTCGTAGTATTGTGCAGTTTTATGGTTTGTCTAATGAAGATCCCAATGCCCATCTCGCTAACTTTTTGGAGATATGCAACACCTTCTGGTTTAATGGGATGTCTGACGATGCCGTGAGGTTGCGACTATTTTCTTTCACTTTGAGAGATAGGGCAAAAGCATGGTATAACTCACTCAGTTCAGGATAGATTACTACTTTGGAACAGCTAGCCCAGGCATTCCTTACTAAGTACTTCCTATTGACTAAGACAACAAGGATCATAAAGGAAATCACAAAATTTCAACAAAGTGATGGGAAGTCTTTATATGAAGCTTGGGAAAGGTTTAAAGAACTACAGAGAAGCTTCCCCACCATAACCTTTTGAGGGAGTTCCTCATGCAAATATTCTACAATGGTGTAAATCATAGCACAAGACGAACCACAGATGTAGCTACTGGAGGTTCTTTGATGAGGAAAACTATCGATGCAACTCATGATCTTTTGAAAGAGTTGGCAAGCAACAAATGTATGTGGTCAAGCGAGAGAAGTAGACAGGGGGCAAAAGGAGCAAAAAAGTTTGATCCCAATTGACCCTATTACAACTTTATAGCCACAAATCATAGCCCTCACCAAGCAGTTGAACAACATGTAAGGAGCATCTTTGTCTACAGCTAAAGATATGCAATCACAGTGTGATTTATGTGGGTAAGACAACCATTGCACAGCAGAATGTTTCTTGTTGGGAGCTAGTAGCACTAAAGGGTAAATTACTTGGGCCAACCGCAGTGAGATAACAATCCATACTCTAATACTTATAATCCGGGGTGAAAAAACAATGCATGTGGCCAAACAAGACAGCAAGAACCTCCTACATTTCAGCAAGACCAACTTGAATCTTTTAAGAACAAAATGGACAAGTTTATGGATGTTTTGGGGTCCAGACTGGCAAATCAAGAAGAGAACCAAAAGAGGATGTTTTTTAGCCGGGAGGAAAGTCAAAAGATGATTCAATAAAAGTTTGATCAAAGAATTCTAGTTCGATTATTTCAAACATGATGCCTTCAAAACTACAAGATCCAGGGAGTCTTATGATTCTCTATGTTATTGGTGACTTTGAATTTTCTAAATACTTATGTGATTTAGGTGCAAGTATTAACGTAATGTCTTTATCTGTTTTCAGGAAAATGGGACTAGGAGAGATTAAGCTAACATCCATGCTAATTCAACTTACAGGTCAATCCATCAAGAGGCCATATGGAGTTGTAAAATTTGTGTTGGTAAAAGTGGATAAATTTATTACTCCTGTTGATTTTGTTATGTTGGATTTTGAAGCTGATAAAAATTGTTTATTGATTTTAGATAGGCCTTTTATCTAGGTCCATTTTATTTGTGCAATTCCTCATGCTTGACTTGATATTGTACCCTTTTAACAGTTCTTGGCTAAGAAACATGTTATTTCCTATTGTCCTTCCTTCTACAAAGGCACTTTGAAAGGGGTTAATGATGCTCTTCAAGCTATTCTTTAGCTTATTTGCAATTGTTTTTGTAATTAGCTTGTAAAGGACTGCAATAAGTTATCAGTTTATACTCCTCCATCTTGCTCACATTAGTGAGCGTGGGAGAAGACATACATAAATTTTACTCCATTCCTTCAGTATTCTACCACTCTAAAAGAATTTTTTAACTCCTTCAGACACTTCCTTCCATTGAGCCTATATGTTCCAAGTGCTTATCTGGATTCATTGAGAAAAATGCTTTCGTGATTTCTTCTTCTTTCACTTCCCTTACTAATTCTTCTTTTTCTTATTATGAAGTTTGCCTGATCCCTCTTGATATTGTTTTTAGAATTGTCTTAACATTCCCCCACTTTGCTCAAATTGCTCACTAAAATGTTTATAAATGAATTATTGTAGGTTCTTTTGGCCTTAGACTTATGTTCCATTTTCATCCATTTGTACATTAGTGTTATTCTTTTTTCTCCTTGCTTTTATCAATTCATGTTGTATTTGGAATATCTCTCACCATCTTTTAGCCACACCATCCTAGACTTTTGTCTCATCAGACTTTCATAACTTTCCAATTCATTATTATATTTTCTAATCAATTCGGCTTCTTTCTATCTTAGTATTTGATCTTCTAGTTTTTTTGCATTTTTCTTTTTTTGGCATTCCTATTCTTCAAGGCTCCTTGCTTCTCCTATTGGTCTATTATTGGAATTTTCTGCTGAGAGTTTTCAGCTTTCCTTTACTTCCTTTAGCTTCATTGTTATCTTATCGGATTTAGTTCCATTCACCCTTATCTTCATCCCTTCCCTCACTATTATTCCGAAATCTGGGTGACTCATCAAGTGGTTAAACACCTTAAATGGGCTCTTCCTAGTTGTCCCTTGACATGCTAGATTAATCAGTATAGGGCAGTGATATAATACTGTTGGATCTTCATAACTTTCCATACTTAATAGATGATTCTACAACCAATTTTCATTAACAAAACACCGATAAATTTTTTTTCATAAGAAACCACTCCTTTAAACACTTATTATTCCACGTGTACAGGCTCCCTATTCCATTCAAATCTGCCAATATAGTTACGAGAATCAACTTCTGTAGTTCGATTCCATTCTATTAAGTCCATCTCTTGCCACCTTAAACTTGATTTGATATAAAACACAATTAAAATATCTTGCAATAGTTCAAAGGTAACTTCATATTTTTGTTAGCTTTGATAATGTCCTCCCTAAGGAGTGTTCTTTGGAAACCAAAATTGGCAATATACATTACTAAATTTACCATACTTCTACTAACATTCTTTATACTTATCACATAATGTATCACTTGATCAGTGCATTTCCAACTAGTCACTTCAATCTTTGAGGAATTGTAGCAAATTACCACTCTCCTGGTCGAATCACTTGAATGATTTGATATCATCTTCCATTTTCTGCCAAAAAATCATATGAACTTCCCCAGATTCTCCTCCTTTATTTTGGTTTCCATCAAACTAACAAGATTAGCCTTGCTATTCTTAATATACTCTTTCATTTCAAGTTGCTTATTAATACTATTTAGTACCTTGATATTCCATATTACTCCCTTTATCATTTCTTCTTTTTCCCTGATCTTCTTCTCCTATACTTCCTTCCATCCCTTGGTGGGGTTTCTACTATATTTACTTTTGCTCCTGATGTTTCCCCTCTCTCCCACATTGGTGTTTTGGTGCCTTCTTCTTGCTCCTAGTCTACAATCTCCCCATCCTTTTGTACTTCATTCAAGACCCCTTTTCCTAATGGTTATTTCTCCTTTCTCACTTGATCTATTTCACTTTGTTGAATTGTGTATCCATGTTTTATGTGTGTTCCTCCATCTTATCTGCTTCTTCATCTTTTCCCTTAGCATTATCCTGTTTTTCTTTTACTCCCTACTCCTTTTCTCCTATTTCCTTCTTAGTTTCCACATATATGAAACTCTCATAGTGTCCTCTACCAATTTCTGATCTTCCATTAGCTTCATTATCTTTAGATTTTCAGATAGTTGCCTAATGATATCAACATCTATGCAAACTTTAGCAAATCCTACTCTTCTCATTAAAGTTATATTCTCATCTATTCCCGTAGGCTTGCATGGGAACTATATCCAACTTCTTTCTGTCCATTGTCACTCTAAGTTGTCACTTTTTTAACATAATGGGATGGCCCTGGATACGCTAGGGGCCAGATTCAACTATTTTCTATGCATTCTCCTCATTGTTAGACTTAAAAATGAATAATTCATCTTCATTCACCATCACACTAATTAATTCCATATTTCTTTAAGCTACATTAGCCCATCTATTTACTATAGGAAATGCTAGCATATTTTGAAAAAAGAATCTCACAATTAAAGAGTTTCATTTCAAAGAACCCTTTTTTATAACCTCCAATAGAGCAAAGATAGGTTCTTCTGATTTGGTCTTAATCTACCGACATTTTCCTAAATTTCCAGATTCTCTAACCACTAAAGACCAAGTTGTTTCGGTGTTGTTATCTTGTGCCTTAGTCTCAATTGCTCCATTCAGTGGTGGGAATTCAGTTGAATCCAATGTTACTGTAGATGGGCTCAATTTTAGGATATTTGTTTTGTTGTTAGTGTATTTAGCTCAAGTTTATGTGTTTCTTTAGTCATATTGTTTTGGTTTTAGTCTAAGTTTGGTTTAGGAAAGGTTGTTGTCGGATTAATGGAGGCAAAGTATGTCAAAAGTGGGGAATGGGGGGAACAACATGTCAAAGGAATTAACACATAAGAATCCTTATGCTAACATAAAATATGGGATTGCCTAAAGAAGATGGAGGATTAGGAATAATGCTAATGCAAACCACCAATAAGGTGCTAGTTAAAAAAAATACTACCATTGATTACAAATAAGTTACATTTACACTTAAAAATGGGAATATAGTGATTAAGAGAAAAGATTATCAAGCCTTAATATAAACTATACTAGCACTTAGTATATTCAATACCACATCTATAGGCTAAAGTTACTAGGATGCATTTAAAATAAGTAACAACTTCAGTAAAAAAAATGAGAATGTTATCTTTAAGTATTAATTGTATTATACCTTAATATAAGTTATACTAGTAATCTATTTATTCAATACCATAATTATAGATAAGCGCAACATACTCTTTTAAATGGGAAAATATTAACTGAATAGACAGGATGTTGGTTAATACAAACTATTCCAACCCTAAATATATTTAACACTAACACATAAAGTAAAAGTTACTATGATGCATTTAAAATAAGTTACAGTTTTTATGAAAAATGATAATACTATCTGTGTAAGTGTAAATCATACTTTGTCTCAGTACAAATTATAAAGTATTTTATATATCATATATCCAATGATATTTTAGGCACCTAGACTTTAAAGTTTAAAATGAGTGAAAAATCTCTCTTAATCTCAAACATTAACGGAGATTCATCTCACCTTTGCCTTTTGCTCATAATTTTTCGCGTTAGTCACATATGTAAATTAGCTAGCTTAAATGTTATTGGTTTGTCTAACTGTTTTCAAACTGAAATTACTACCTCTTTAGGCTATCAAATTCAAAACCATCTTTTACGCTGAACTGGAGATAAACCTCTTTTCTTTTATCCTTGAGTTCTTTAATTAAAATATCAAGACAATTGTTTCAAGTAGTGGGCAAAGTTCACGTAGTACACCTACTTATTCCTTGAAAGACGTTGGGCCTATAAGGTATAACATTATAACTAAAGAGTATTGCTGAATTTTTTGGTACCTTTTATTAGGAAATTAAAGATATAAACGATATGAGGTGTAGGAGCTAAAACTAAAGCATCACTAACTTATGCTCTCACTCGAGTAGCATGGGACACGTCCTAACCAAAGAATGTATTAAGGGGTCGAATCATAGAAGGGAGACGGTGTTAGACATTTATTTTACTTGCTTAAGCAGATACTTAAGTCCGCAAAAAGTAATAAAATTTTAAAGATTTTAAAAGAAATTGGGATAAAGTAAATAAAGGGTTTAATAAAATGGGCCGTTAAAAAGGGTTTGATGGAATAGGCTGTTTATCTTATGATGACTAACAGCTTATCACAACATTGAAGAGCATGTAGAGCTGTGGTTTCAATGTCTCCGCCAATCCGCAACGAATTTTATGATACGATAAACTAAATGATGGGTTAATCAAAAGGCATGGAATGTTCACTTTAGAATGTTTTTACTGACCTTTGTAAATTAAAGCAAATAGGCACCCTTTAAGAGACTATCTTGCAAACCTGAACAAAGTTATTGGGCTTGCCAAGGCATTCGATACGACTAACAGGACCACCTTTGACCCAACAAAGGAATCACTCAATCACCTTAGGCACACTCAATGGCCAGTCGAGTGTTTCGGCTACAGGAACCACCAACATCCAACGATTCACCTATAAGATAGGCATCTCCAAGGCCTTCCCTTCTACTGAGATGAGTGCTTTTTTATTTATTTATCTAGGCGCGGGTATCCCACGGCGGATCCGCTGAGACGAGTCCATTGTCGCAAGGCATGTTTGAAAAAATCTTTTCCTAACGTAGCCTATGGTTACAGTCTCTGTGGAAATAAATAATAAAACATAAAAATTTTGTGCTTTATAGTCTTTGATTACTGACCAAATTTATTTCTGTTATGACTCTAGATTATAAAAATATAAATTTTTTATTAATTTTTGTTCCTTTCAAAATTGTAAGATAAAATTTCTTGTCTATGTGATAAAAATAAAATACATAAACAACTTTCAAAAATACCCCTCCTTCCACATAAGCAATTATTATTATTATTATTATGGTTATTATGATTATTATTGTTAACTTTATTATTCTTCTTATTATTAAATATTGTTATAAATTTTCTAATGATTATTGAATTTATCAATTTTTATTCTTAATTATATTATTAAACTTATTATTATTATTATATGAAATTAATTATCTTATTATTATTAATTATTGTTATTATTATAAATTATTTTTATAAAATTTCTACTTATTATTATTAATTTTATTATTAATTTTATTATACAAAATTAATTATCTTATAATTATTAATTTGTTATTATTATTGTTATTATTAATTATTGTTATAAATTTTCTACTTATTATTATTCCTATTATTAATATCATTATACAAAATTAATTATCTTATTATTATTGTTATAAATTGTGTACTTATTATTATTAATTATTATTATTATTAATTATTGTTATTATTATTAATTATCATATTATTATTGTTATTATTATTATTAATTATTATTATTATAAATTGTGTACTTATTATTATTAATTTATTATTATTATTATTATTTATTGTTATTATTATTAATTATTGTAAATTTTGTACTTATTATTATTATTATTCAAATTAATTTTCTTATTATTATTTTTATTATCATTATTATACACAATTAATTTTCTTATTATTATTGTGATTATTAAATTCCTTATTATTATTAATTTCTTCCTCTTTTTCTTCTTCTTCTTCTACTATTATTATTATTATTATTATTATTATTATTATTATTATTATTATTATACGAAATTAATTCCTTATTGTTATTGTTATTATTATTATTATCTGTTAACTTTTTTACTAATATAATTCATTCGTTTTAAAATAATCAATGAATTATATATTTCCAATTATATTATACTGCAGGGGCACTTTAGTTATTGACACTGTTTTTATATTCTATCAAATGCAACCGAACACATTTTTGTCCTCAAACAAATATCTATTTTGTCTATCACTATCAAATACTTTATTGTCTTCAATTTTTATTTTATTCTGTCTTCAAATTTTTATTTCATTCCGTAACAGCATATATAACCAGGATAATAGAGATGGACGAAGAAGATGATATTGTTGCTCTCTAGTCCCAACACTACAGACGATGCGCGTTCAAGCCAAGATTTTCGAATTGGCGGAGGCATTCGAAACTATAGTCGTACCTGCCCTTCAATGTGGTAAGCTGTTAATCATCATATGCACTCCAGTTCATCAAAGCCTTTTCAAGAGTCTTTTCATCATATCCGAAGGTATGATCTAATGTAACAAAATGAATGGCTTAAACCCTCATCCAATGGATCTAAAACATTGGTGATCCCAGCTCTTTGGATAATATCAAGAGCTTCTGAACATCTTATAGCCTGAGGGAAGACAGTTTTTTTATTTCCATTATGACTTATTTTCCATGCCATCACTAAAAGATACAATTCTTTTTACCTTCATGGATTTGGAGTCATTCTTAAAACCGATATTTGAGCACGATACAAAGTTCACAAAATGTGATAAACCCAAAACGTTGATACAGACCAACTTGGATAGTCCGCTCACCTAGACGAGAGCACGATCACCTTAAATCAACTTCAGGGTGATTGGCTAGAGATTGAAGCCAGATATAGAGAGTGTATTGAGATCAAACCTTTCCTTGGATCGTTTGGCCTTGTTCGGAAAGGTCTCCATATAAATCTCATTAATTGTGTATATGAAACATTATCATTCTTAGAGAGATATCCATGTCAAAAAAATATTGCTACACTATTCAATTGGACACGAACAATCCCACTTAGAGTTTTAACCAAAATAAAGGTGGTACCATACGCAAATAGCATTCCTACTTGTTAAGAAAAATACCATTTGATTAGATATCGGTTGAATTTAATAGCTCGAAAAATAGTAACTAAAATAAAGATAAACAAAATAAAATATGACATAATACAAAGATTTATGTGATTCGGTCAATATGACCTACGTCCACGGCCAGAGGGTGAGCAATTTTACTAATATGTGGAGAATGTATACAAGTACAAAGACTAAAACAAAAGGCTTTCAAAATTCATCAAATATACAGAAAATAATTGAAGAGAAAATGAGAGAATTTGTAGGAAGGAGTGGTGTGTTTAAGTCTGCAACCATCCCTTCTATTTATAGCTGAAGAAACCCAAGCTTTCGTTCAAATTCTTCTAATCGGTGGCCATTATTGTTGACAAAATAGAAGAGGCCAAGGCAGAAAATGGTGGCCAAAATTGTTGAATAAAGGAAATAGGCATGCAACCAATAGCCGGCCACTTTGAACCACCATTGTTGAATATATGGAAGAGGCATGCAACTAATAGCCAACCACTTTGGACTTATTGGAGGGGCCAAAGCATGTGCATGCAACAAATCTCCACCTTGACTTGGTCTTGAACAGTTAGTGATCTGCTCTATCTTCTCCGAAAATGCCCTAAAAAGGCTATATCACCATCTATAAACGCCAATCAAATCCAAGCACTGCTTGAACTTGTAAATTGGAAGAACCTTTGTAAACATGTCATCAGGATTATTCTTAGTATTGATCTTCAGAATAAGGACCTTTTTTACAATAGTATCTCGAATGAAATGATACTTCACATCAATATGCTTCATTCTCTCATGATACATCTAGTCTTTCGTCAAATGAATAGCATTCTGACTGTCACAATAAACAGTAGTAACCCCTTGATGAAGGTATAACTCGTTAAATAAACCTCTCAACTATAATGCTTCTTTAATAGCCTCAGTAACGGTCATATAATCTACTTCAGTAGTAGATAAAGCCACTACATGTTGTAGAGTATCTTTCTAGCTAACGGCACAACCTCTAATATAAAATACATAATTTATCAAAGATCTTCATCTATCGAGATCATCGACATAATCTAAATCTACAAAACCAACCAAAGTGTTGCTAGTTCTACCAAACTCCAAACAAAAGTTTGAAATATCCTTTAAGTAACTGAGAATCCATTTCACCGCCTGCCAATGTTCTTTGCTAGAATTGGCCGTATATCTGCTAACGACACTAACAGCCTGTAAAATATCAGGATGAGTACACACCATTGCATACATAATGTAACATCCCACCCCCTACTGGAAGGGTAAAATAGTAATTTTTGCATAGGATGAGATTGATAGGGGTTAATTAGTACTGTTCATGCATAATAGGATTGATACACAGTATCAATTGTGCACATGAAATTCCTGTACATGCATACATGACATTCCCGGTTTTTGTGCCTAAGGCAATTTTATTGAGATTAACATGGTTACTGTGTTTGAAAAATTATTTTGACTGATCCAAAGTGTGTTTTATATTTTAAGGGATTTTTAGAAATTTTCTGGAATTTTCCGAAGAAAATTCCCGGACCGGAAAAAAAAACGCCAAATGACAAACCGGTTGAATTTCTACTGTTATTTGGTTCTATCCTATTATTTATTTTGGTGGGACCCATAAATGGATCCCTAAAGTTTGGAGGAACCGAAAATGTGGTGAGAAGGTAGAAAAAATTGATTAAAGTTTAGGTTATTACCTTTGACTTTTCTTGGAACACTTGGACAAATCATGGCTTTCCACCATTCTCCTTCATTTAATGCCTCCCTTATCCTCTCCCACGGTTTTCACTTTGCTTAAGGAAGGAAAATTGCACTTTACTTGCTTATTTCTCTCCTCTCCACCGAACCTAGCTTCCTCTTTTGCCTCACCATCAATTTTCATCTTCTTTCATCACACCTTCCTCCAAAATTTAAGAATTCTTCTTCTTGCTACTAAGTTGTGTTCTTGCCATTGTGATGAGCTACTTGCATGGGTTAGAAGAGGTGGTTAGAAAGAATAGGAAAGAAAGAAGTGAAGAGAATTGAAAGAAATTGAAGGTGGAAAAGCTAATAGGTAAGGTTTCTTTTAAGTTTTTCAATGATGTTTTCATTAGGAATTAAATGTCATGGTAGTTAGAAACATTGAA
>JANVCL010000003.1:26735669-26763191 GCA_026546855.1 Erythroxylum incrassatum | reverse complement strand
TCTCTAAACCAAAAACCTGTGGATAGTCTACATGTTCAAAATCTCACATCCCAAGGGGATATTAGGAGTGATTCTCAACATGATCAGGACCCCACATCTCCAAGAGCTAGGGGGAGAGATTCTGAATCAGGGTAGAGAAATGTAGGTCTTAGACTCCGAAGAAGTGAACGTGGAAGAATTCCTCAATGACATTTTCAAATCGAAGAGGAAATATTCCTTTGCACTCCTTTGAAAACAACAGAACCAACCTCTTTTCAAGAGGCTGTTGATTCACCTAACCACACAGAGTGGATGGATGCCATGAGAGATGAAATGGATTCAATGACAAGAAATCAAGTTTGGGAACTAGTTGATCTTCCACTCCAACTAAAGTCAATTGGAAACAAGTGGGTTTTCAAGATAAAATGTAAGGCGGATGGAACGATCGACAAACTTAAGGCCCGTTTGGTAAGGAAAGGCTATACCCAAATAGAGGCTATAGACTATGAAGAGACATTTTCTCTTGTGACGA
This sequence comes from Erythroxylum incrassatum, assembly GCA_026546855.1. NCBI lineage: Eukaryota > Viridiplantae > Streptophyta > Magnoliopsida > Malpighiales > Erythroxylaceae > Erythroxylum > Erythroxylum incrassatum. Next base: position 26,762,680 of record JANVCL010000003.1, on the reverse strand, counting down.
GATTTGCCTTTATTTGCTTACTTCTGGCTTTGGTTGCCCATTTGGACTTGGAGTTGTTTCAAATGGATGTAAAGACTACTTTCCTCAATGGTAACCTTGAGGAAGAGATTTATATGAATCAACCTATTGGTTTCGTATCCAAAGGTTAAGAAGACAAAATCTGTCGTCTTAAAAGATCCATCTATGGTCTCAAACAATCTTTCAGATCGTGGTATTTCAGATTCCATAAAGCCATTACTTCTTTTGGCTCAATTATGGTTTCGAAAGACCATTGTGTGTATGTCAAGAGAACAACAAGTGGAATTTTGTTTCTCATTTTGTATGATGATGACATATTACTAGCCGGCAATAATATGGAGATGCTCAAGACCACTAAAGAGTGGTTGTCCTCTATCTTTGATATGAAGGACATGGGTGAAGCTATGTATGTCCTAGGTGTGGAAATAACTATAAATCGTCACAAGAAGCTTCTTGGTTTAAGTTAGGAAGTGTATATTAATAAAATCTTGAAAAGTTTTCAAATACATTATTCCAAACCCGTTAACACTCCAGTTGAAAAGGGTCTTACCTTGAGTCTTGATCAATGTCTTAAAATAGAGAAGGAAAAAGAAAAAATGAGTAATGTTCCCTATGTTAGTGTCGTAGGAAGCTTCATGTATGCTATGATGTGTACAAGACCTGACATTTACTTTGTGGTTAGTTTGATAAGTTGTTACCAAAGCAACCCAGGACTTGCTTATTGAAAAGCAGTCAAAAGGATTTTTCTATGCCTTCGTGGTACTTCAGACTTGGTCCTTTGCTATCAAGTTGGGATTTAAGGTTAAGGGGATATTCGGATGCCGATTGGGGTGGTGACCCGGATGAGTCTAGGTCAACCACAGGATATGTCTTCACCTTGGGAGGGGGAGTCATATCTTAGTGCAGCAAAAAGCAAGATTGTATAGCATTATCAACAATGGAAGAAGAATACGTTTCTTATTGTCTTGCCGCTCAGAAGCAATATGGTTGAGAAGTTTTGTTCAAGATCTTAATCTTACTCCCAGAGCTAATGATCCTGTTAAAATGTTATGTGACAACACTGTAGCCATATAGTTTGCTAAAGATCCGAAGATTCATAGAAAATCTAAGCATATCAAAAGGCATTATCATTTTGTAAGAGACGTCATAGAAAATAAAGAGGTTGCCATAAAGTATATACCTACTGACAAGATGATAGCTGATCCCTTAAGTAAACCTATTCCCCAAGATTCGTTTAAGGCTTATGTGACGAGTTTAGGTTTGCGTAGGGTTTAGTTTTTCCATTGAGTTATATCTTGTTGTATAATAAACATGATTTCAATTGTAACGAGCTTTTTTTAATAAAAGTTTATTTCTCAAATGTTCATTGGTACGTAATTACATGATAAGGCACATTGTAATGTTACCACATAGATCAGGCTTCTGATTGACCTTGTCATACAAGTAATCGCCCTAACGTTTGAGTAGCGGGTAGGATGAGACTTCACAATATTAATATTGAGTGTATATAATATTGTGTTATCTTCACACTTGTGTAGTATGTATGATAAATTTCTATATTTGAATAGTCATATTAGTAAGTCTAAGATGAGACTCTAATGAGTCGAATGTGAAAGATTCAGATTTCACATTGAAGCCCTAAAGCCAAATCTCAAGTGTCAAGATTAGCATTACGTATGTTAACCTAGTGGCTCGAATTAGTTTTTAAATAAAGTTAGATTCATGATTTGCATGGCATAATAGAGTGACATGCCCAGCTTTCTCTGTCACTGTATGATCCCATAAACTTTAATGTTTAATTGAATGAAACCCTTTGACTTAGAACTATGATAGGAAGTCAAGGCTTGGTGTTGCTACTTTAGTGTGTTTTTTCAAAGACTAAGTTGTATACAGTCAAGTGGAGTACATTAGGAAAGTAGTTAAGCTAAGATGGATTATTATGAGTGTCTAAGAAAGAATCTTTTCCTTCATTACCATATCAGCTTGGGCGATTATACTTGATGTATAATCATATGATATATCTATGAGCATAAAGGGAAAGTGTATGCGTTTGGTAATATTTTGGATGATTTGGGGTATCACGACTATCCGAAAATGTTATGTTAGTTTGATAGTAACTTAATATAACACTACTAGTTCTTTAATGGTCACACGCCCCATTTTTAATATGACACGTAAAATTTTAGAGAGAAGATGTAATTCATGGCTTATGTGGCTGAGTGGGAGTTGTTGACAGTTACACAAGACATAACTTTCGACGGTTATATTCGTTTTCATATAAAAGGAGAATTAAAGAAGTGGAAAAGATTATTACAATTATTGCAATCCAAGAGAAAAACTCCCTTCATTTTTCTTCACGTGAATTACACCATTAAGGATTAGAGTTTAGGACGTGGATTAACGGTGACTCTAGTAACTAATCATGAAACGTAGACTAGCAAACGAAAAATCGATCAACTGCTTCCGCATTAAGGTCAGTCCTTAAATACAAATCTACAATCACAATACTCATGGAATAATCCTATAATTTTAATATTGTACTATTAAGTAATATAACTGCTTAAAGAGTTGCAGAACATGTTCTTGAAAAACCAAAGGGTTTTCCATCATGTTTTGACATAAGTTCTGACATCGTCAATTTGGGGTTCAGTTGCAATACATAGAAGAAGCTAATATCTCCCAGAGCATCACATATTCACATTTCGCCCACACGGGCAAGTCCTATTCTATGCTTTTCGTAATTTGGTTTCAGAAATCCATCAGCAAACCTCGATAACGCTTAAAAAATGTAGAAGCAAAACGTGTTTCTCAGATTTCTTTTTTTTTTTATCAAGTATATATATCTTTACTTGGCATATTAATTTAAATTAACAAAAAACTGGAACACATTCATTTAAAGGCCTTCTCTATCAGCATAAACAGTATCCCAAAGCGAAAGTAAAAAGACAAGAAAACCAGCCATACTAATCCCTATTCTTTAAGATATGACATTTGAATACTGTTGAATGAAAACGAAAGAAATAAATAAATAATGACCCTTATCTAAAGGACAAGGAAAATTACGGAATGAAGATATTCCTGCAGGTCAGGAACCCACCATTAATGACAGGAACAAGGTATTTATAAATTAGCAGGCTTCATGGCCATGTTGGTTTGTGGTTGTGGTGAAGGGGGTCTGGTCCAGTCGGCACTTCCCTATTCGAGTCTTCTATGATTACTGTAGCGCCTGCCGTCCCCGTTGTCTTGAACAGATTCCTATCAAGTACCTATCGAAAATTTCAAAACTCAGACACGTGTAGAAAGAGTTAGGACCATAAGATCATAACAAAAAGAGGGGGAATTAGAAGAGCTTCGAAGATCGTCATACAAACGTGAAATTAATAAGAAGAAAGTAATAAAGTGCAATCTTGAATGAGGGAAAACAATATGAGAAAGAGTTCTTTTTGTGTCTTGCAAAGTTTTGATCTTTGCTGGTGAGAACTCCAAAAGCTGAGGCTTTTTTGGTACCTTCGTGCCACAATCCATGTTTTCTGCTGAGTTTGAGCCACCCTGTAAACCTGAGAATGCAATTCCAAAGACAACTTATAAAACTTGTTAATCAAGTATGACGAAGAGGATCAATATATATAAGCAGAGAGAACCAGAGAGATACTTGATCTTAAATACTTACACTCACGAGAAGAAAGAACCAAAGGAATGAAGAGCAGCATATAAATGATCACAAAAATTGAAAGCTTCAAAGTCGAAGCTTTTCCAAACCCCATTTTCTTTGAAAGCTAGAATTCGCCTCAACAGAAACTAATAGGCAGCTGTTTTATTTTTATGCAAGAAGACAGCTAGTACTGATTGGGTGTTATTAAAACAGGAGGGATGAGAAAGTGAAGAGGTGAGAGAAACAGATGATATCCATGAGAGCATGACTATGTACAGGTGGAACATTGTCGGGATATATTGGCTATCCTCGTACGGGTAGTGGCGGCGTGGAGTACTATTATTCGATATTGCCAGAACATTGGCGTTTCAAATGATTGCTATCCTATTCATGTCTGTCACCTGTATGCATAGAAATGAGAGATGATCTTTTGTCCGTTTTTTTTAACCAACTTTGTCATCTCAACCATCTATTTTTATCCCACATAAATATATTAAGATTAAATAAGACAGAATTGATACACAAAAAATGAGACAGAAGATCTAAACTAGATGATTGAGTCTATTTCCTGGTTCCTCCCAATCTTAATTGCTGTTCTTTTTAGTAGTTCATGTGAGCAAATTAGTGGATTAGGATTTTTCATCTTTGGGCTGAATGGGCCAAATTCTACTAAGGCTATCAAAAATTGCCCTCACATATGTTTGGTTGAACAAACCAAATATATAGTATTAAAGACCTTCTAAACTTCCACAAAAATGAGTTCTAGGCCATTAATCAAATTCTTAGATATGGACCAATGATTTAAAGAAGTTCATGAGCTAAAAAGAATCCAACTAGAAGAAGAGACTTGAAGATATTGCTAAGATAACTTTCATACAACCTTTAGCTAAAAAGAATCCTTGATGGAAAAGGAATGTTTGGCATAGAAGTTGTTTTAAGAATCCTTTCTTTTTAAAACTTTTAATTCCCTGCTCATTATCAAAGTTAAAGGATTTGCGCTATTTGAATTTCAAATTCTTGCTATTTTTTTAGGGTTTGCTCATTTTGTTATAAATTTTCCTAATTCTCTACCATTTACCTTTAACTCTAAGCAATTTTAGTCCTTTCTACTAACTTTACACTCCCTTCTTTCTCTTCCTTACAAATTTATTTAAAACCTAATGAACTCTCCATTTATTATGGCTATCGAACACCATGCATCATCTTCATTTTGCATGAATTATACTGAGTTGAATGCTAATTACATAAGCCTTTAACTTCTCTTTGTCTTTTACTTAAATATTCTACCAAATTTTCTCAATTTCATCCTCTATACAAGTTATAAAACTTGAGGTAGTCTCCATTCTTGCCATGCCTCCCCCAACCTTTATTAGATTAAGGTAAGAAAATATTAAATCGTAAACCACTATCTAAATTTTCTTCTAATTCTATCTTCAAAATCTCCTTTTGTAACATTCAAGGGAGAATTCCACATTTTGATCATGAGTAAGAGCAAGGGTTACCTTTGACTATTGGAGTTGTTGACTATCCTCAACTATCTCGCTTGTACCTAAGAGAGGTAAGTAAATCAAACTTCCTACTGGAATTTCCCTTATTATAAATTCCATAATCCTTGAAACTAAACCCATAGAATGGGGAACAATGGATCAAATAGACAGATAAATAGATTATACCCCTCTTACCTTTCAAATTTGAAGAGATAAGGACCTCTTCAATTGATAGCTCCATTTAGAAATCCACTAGAATACCAACCCAATTTGATATATGTTGTTTTAAAATTTTATAACACTTCTTATAATTTTTTATTTTTCTGTTCGATCAAGTCTTTATCTCCTGATGTTAATTTTCTTTTTTACTAACTTGCCTGTTACTTGAGATGATTTTGTTTTTCTAGTTGAGGAAACTTCTAGTTTAGACCCTAATGCCTTAAAATATTCTACTTACTCTAGCCTAAACAGTAGTTATGCTTCTTCCAAGAATCTTATCTTTGACGAAGATCATGCTAAGTTTATTTAGGTCTTGTTAAATTGGTTATCTTTTACCTAGTAAGCAATAAATCAAGTCTGAAATTCCCCCCCTTTTGTAAAGTAGTAGCCTCATATGGATTTTTCTCTCTCTACATTTTATTTTTCTAATATTCCTTTACAGGAATCTAGGAAAGTGTTTGTCTACTGTCCCTTTTTAGGGCTTAAATGTATAGTTTGTTCAGCTTTAGAAACTCACTTATTTTCCAAAACTTAGGATAAAGAAAGCCTTCTTTTTATAGACCCCAGATCTCATATCCCATTAAGGTCTTCTAAGGATATTCTTAGTATTTTGTTATCTTTAAAGTCTAAGTTAATGGATCAACTTAACCCTTTCACAAGCTTCCATAGAAGGCCTTATTGGATGAAAATATCCAAACCTTCTAACTCTTTTTACTCAATTTCTTTTCAAAAACTCTTTCTTTTTTACACAAATATAAGAGTTTTTGTAGTGAGTTATGACAAAGCTTTGAAGCCTGCCCCTATAATACTATCTTAGTCTTTGAAATATATTTGTCTTATCTTTAGAGCTAACAACTCTGTCTTTCCCTAAGAATTACTCCTATCATCCACCTTCTAGACTATTTAGTGGGAGCCCCCTTTAAAATTAATTCCATTAATGGTAAATTCTTATGTGAAATTTTTAGCACTACCGTATCTTAAAGTGTAAGATTTGTATAGCAAGTGTTATTAATATAGAAGCCTAAGATCTTTGGTGGCAAAAGAACTATCAGTATTAGATCTTGCAATGTGCTTCTTCTTTCTTTTATCTTATAAAGATCATTTAATTTCTGTCTTTATAACTAACTTTTATTGCTTTAGATTTCAAAATTCTACATGCTAAAGGCAAAGAAGAGAAAAAGACTACTTCCCAAAAAGAAGTAAAAGGAGCTATAGACCTGCCATTAAGAGGTAATTCAAAGAGAATTCTCCATCTAATTTAAGCACTAAGAAGGCCAAAACACCAAACCCGAAGAAATTTGCAAGAAAATCAACCCATTTTTCCACCAACCTAATTGAAGAAATTAAAATCACTAAGCCCGTTACTAAAGAAACCACCCTCATAAATGAGACTTCTTTCACCCCAACAAGTTTGTAGAAGACATTATTAATATTATCTTACACTTTTATAACCTCTTTAATTTTATTCTTTAACATAAACTTATCCCTATAATTTTCTTCCACAATTGACCAAATTTCAAACTTACCACCATCTGCCCTCTCTTATGAACAAAAACTTTGAGATTTAGAAGTTCTCTCAAGCCAAAAAACATGGAACTCACTTCACTAGAGGTAAAATAAGAACTCCTTTCATGTTTATATAAGTTCTTTGGACTTTTAACAAGCTCTTTTACTTCTTATAGGTAGTATATGTTTGGACAGTAGTAATAACTTTTAAATAAGCATTTGATCTAAGCTTTTTAGATGCTTCGCTTAACACTCCTAGTATTGTACCATCAATTAACTTTAAGGAGTTGACAATAGTCAAAGAGTCCCTAAAGCTCATAATGCAACAAAAGCTGCAATTCTTAATTGAAATTCAACGTTGCTCCTTTTTAAGCATACTATCCTATATTGTTTATGTGACTCAGACATATTTCATTAGAGGAATTCTAAGAAAAACTAAAAATTAATTTGCCTCTTTTAAGAAATCCTGCCTTGAAAAACTTTCTACTATAAGAAACTAAACCTTCCATAAAAGGGCTAAGAGGATTATAAAGAGGAAAAAGCTAAAGGTAAAAACATCCTGACATGAATTCAAGAACTAAATAAAGATTTTGAATCCTTAGAGGATTAGGCTACTAAATATAAAACAGCCATTAAGTTGATTAGGCAAAAGCAAGAAACTCTAAAACAAGATGTCAAGTAACGTAATCAAGAATTTAGCAAGGTCAAATAGATGGCTAAGGAGTGGAGAAAATCATTTGTGTTGTCAAAGAAGTTGCACTTTAGAAACATCAAGTCCAATAAGCTAAATAAGATCAAGCTTCCTACACTAAATAATAGGGTGAGATTATATATTTTGATCTAGATTTGCTTTAAATTTTCTACACATTTTTATGAACAATTTATTGGCCATATGTTGACCTATTTGGTTTTAAATTTTAATCCTCATAGAAAATTACTACTTGAACAATTATTTAGGCTTTTGCTAAATTTTTAAGGAATTCTATTGTTGTTCTTTTATACTTGATCTCTCCCACATAGTAGGTAGATAGGGTTTTAAATATTTTCATTAATAAAATGTTTATAAGGTTTGCCTTCTGGGATGGAACCTTGTGAATTATAAATGGCTCTTCCCAATTAGAGGACCATTTTCTTCACTCTTTGTCTTTCGTTCTAAGGATAATAACACTTTCCACACCAAAAAACCTTATTGGAATTATCATTTATGAACTGTTTGATTGAAAAAATTTGCTACCTTTTCTTTTCGTGTAATTATTTTATTCAAAGCCTAGAGATAGACTTCGTTTGGATCCTTTAATTCTATCATCATCGCATCAAAACACTCAAACATCTTTAAAGCATTCTGCTTAACCACTTTAAAAGATGGAATTACTTCTTCCATAGGGAGAACGATATTGTGGCGATATGTAGGAGTAAAAAGACTAACTCCTGTAGCAGTGCATTTAGAAGTTTGGAACAAGATCTTCTGTCTAGTTTTATGATGTCTTATTGTGTCTAGTGAATCTCAGCCATTTATTTATGCGGATCCCGCGTAGGCTCCACATAAATAAACGTGGAACCCGCATAAATGAATAGCTGAGATTCACTGGACACAATAAGACACTATAAAAATTGGACAAAAGATATGGACTCTAGAAGTTTGGGATGCCTATAAAGTCTCAAACAAAATCCTACGCCAATCTTTGGGATTCTTTTCTAAAATCTTCTCCATGATTTACTTTATTTGATGCTTGGACTTGTCTATTATCCTGAGTCTAGTAAGGAGATATATCCAGTAATTGTATGCCATAATTCATGGAAAAATCTTTAACTTCTTGTCCTGTAAATATAGTCTCCTAGTCAGTCGTTATTGATTGTGAAATTTCACATTAATGGATAATTTATTTGTTAATTAACTTCACTTCATTAGCTTGATCAACTTTTCATATTGGTTCAGCCACCACCCATTTAGTAAAATAAATTGTTACCAATGAAATATAATTATGACTTTTAGAGGAAGGTGGGTATATTTTTCTAGTAACGCCAATGACCCAACCCCTAAACAGACATGACGTAACTATGTAGTGTGACTTAAAGACTAGAATTTGTTGTATTTTTCCATACTTTTGACATTGTTGGCACCCTTTTCCATAGGATATACAATCATTTAATATTGAAAGCCAATAGTAACCATTAATGTTAATGAATGACCTCATCTTAATTCTAGATTGATGAGCCCTACAAACCCCTTTATAAATTTGCTTCATTACTATTCATGCCTCATCAAGCATCACCAAACATCTTAAAAGAAGTCCACCACTACCTTAACAAAATAAGACTCCCTCAATTAGTAAAAAGTTGAGTGTTTGTAATTTAATCCTACAAGGCACCTTCTTACGATGGTCCTTTAAAAAAATTTAATTTCATTCTTTTAACTTGACCGATTTCTTTATCAATTAGGACCCCTGTATTAATAGATAAATGGATGAGATTTTCATTGTATAAAAACTCATTTATGAATGAGCTCCTTGAACATCTTTAACCTAAAGGAAATTTGAAAAGGTTCTTTGGCCCCTTAATTCTCTTCTTGAGGAATATGTTAAAATTTAACCTCATCAAAGGATTCCAATAATTAAACAAAAGCAATATAATAAGGCAATAAAGGTAAACTTATACACTTGTATTATCCTAGTACCTACATTATACCAATTGAGAAACTCTCATAATAAGGACTTTTTTAGCTCAAAGATCTATTAAAAGTTTTATCTCAATTATTAGGCTCTTATATTTAGCCTAATTATTAGTGTATAAGAAGTACATCTTGAAAGAAAAAAGATTTTTTGTTCCGTTTAGTGAACTAATGAATATTCCGACACCAACTGATTTCTCGACGCTAAAACCATCAATTTTCAACTCTTAAGATTTCTTTTTGCACATAAGCACTAAATGCTTCAACTCCTCTTAAAACTATCATTAGCTAGCCTGCTAAGAAGTCAACCAGTGCTTGACCCTTTACTGGCTTTTGAAGATAATAAAGTATGTTAAAATGTATAAGTTTTATATTTTACTTTCCAATGTTCACCAAAATAACTGGTATGTTCAGCATATATCTCTCAAATCGACTTATGAAACCACACAAACTTAATTTTGAAGGAAATAATGTATTAATTTTGAGCAGGTAAAATATAGCACCAATTATAATTTCGTACTAAGGATATACTTTTTTTACATTGGTGTCAGAATTCTACTTAAGTAATAAACAACCTATTTATAACCTGCCTTATTATTTTGGGTTAATAAGCACCCAGTAGATTCCTCTTTGGTAAAATATATAACTTCAAACGTGTTCCCTTCTAAGGCGGCATCAAAACTAAAGTATTAGTCAAGTATTCCTTGATCTTATCAAATGTTACTTAATGACTTTCTACGAGATAAAATTCCTTGGAATTTTTCATCTTAAAAACACATGAGAATTCTTTTGTTTTTTTAGGTCAAATTAGTAATAAGCCTTTGGATATAATTTACTTAGCTATAAAACTTTAAAGTTTTATCTTATTTTAAGGTGGTATTGTTTGGAGAATCACCTTTACCTTATTTTTTAAAATCTAATTCAATCCCTTTTTGATGGACCAAGAAATCTAAAAAGTTTCCTACTAATAAGTGCTTAATTGATTATTTAATTATTTCATAACATTTAGTGAATAAGGACAATAAATTGCTTAAGATACTTAATTTGATTCGTACGTGATTTTAAGCATAATTCGGAAGTAAAGAAGTTAAAGTGAGTTAAAGTATTATATTTTGGTCATTTTTTAAAGATTAATTTTCGTTTGTTTTTATAGAGCAAGAAGAAGAAAATTAAAAAACAAGGAAAAAATAATTAAAAACACAAAGAAGATGAATCAAAGTGGCTCATGGTGATGCATGTTTCATTCAAAGGTACAGCACCAAAACGTAGAAGAAGAAAGCAAGTAAGAAGTAATGCAGCAGCCACCATAAAAACGACAGCGCATGAGGAGGAGGAGCAGCAAATGAACAAAACGCAGCGCAGATGGGAAGAATGGACAAGAAGCAAAACGACATAATGACAAGAAACAAGGACCAAAACGCTAGCTGCTGGGAGATAAAACGCAGCTCACGTGTGTGTTGAATGTAGCGCACAAGGTGGATAAAAGAAGCAGCAGAAACGGCAGTGTGCAGCAGCAATTCGATGCAAACGTTGTTCACGTCAACGCTGATAAAACGCAGCTCACGTGTGTGTTGAATGTAGCGCACAAGGTGGATAAAAGAAGCAGCGGAAACGGCAGTGTGCAGCAGCAATTCCATGCAAACGTTGTTCACGTCAACGCTGTCTACGTGAACAGCGTTCATGCAATTAACGCATATACGTCACAACATAAAACTCAGGCAACAGATGGGCTGAAAAGTTGTCGCTGGAGCGTTAGGTTTTAAAGGTTTTGAAAATAAGAAACTAAATTAATGAAAGAAGAGTTATATACAAAGTTTGAAGATAAGGAAAAGCCCTTTTCCTACAAATCAACATCGAAACGACTACAAAATAGATAAGTAATAGAGAGCAGTAGCTACATCATGCTTTGGACATTCAAAAAATCTTCAGCACCAAAATTAGTGCCTCATTCCGTAACAATACCAGCGACAAACTGAGCTTTAAAGGCGTAAAGCTATGCAAACCATGGAACTACAAGTAAGCTGGAAATTCTTTGACAAAACAATCCCATGAACTTCCGATATGATCAAGGAGATCAAGCTGTCTTTTGAGGAAGATTTGTTCTGGAACCGACAAAGGTTCTGTTCCCTCCAAAGTGAGTAAATACAAACGCCCAACACAACAATAAGAACTAGTCTTCTACGCGCAAAAAGGGAAGAAATACAAGTGATAATATCAACAAGAGTTGAACCTGGATCTGTCCAAGAGCATAAAGCAGTGACGTATGCCTAAATACAGTTGGTGAAGGGGCAGTTGAAAAAGAGGTGCAAGCATGATTCAATCTGCAAAGAACACATGGGGCAGGATTGATCCATTTGCACAAATAGAATGCGGTCCGCTGTGAAAAGCTTATTCTAAATGGCTAACCAAAAGATGAATGAGATCCTTGGTGTTAAATGGTTACTCCAGACAGTATCTGCCCAAGGAACAGTGGGCCTGTGTCGACACAAGTTGTCACTAATGAGTCTATTAGTCAAGTGCTTGGTAGAAATACCTTTCCAGAAGAAGTGTCAGATTCTTGAGCGGAAGGGGAATAGTGGGGCTGGAGATGGGATAGAGTTCTAGGAAGGTTCCATGAGTTCCCATCAATGAAAGCCATCATCCTTGTTTTTAATGGAAACAATGGGGAAGCTCTAGAAGGATTAACCTGTTGAATTAAAGGGCCTCCACTATACCAGTTATCATACCAAAGAGATACCACCCGTCCATCCTTAATAATACAGGAAGTCTCCTGTTGAATACCATCCCTTAATTTCAAAAGTTGATTGATAAAGGAGTATGTACCTTTCGGTTTGATAGCCAAATGTTGTTTCCTTTAAGGAAGAAGACATGCAACCACTTTATCCATAAAGTATTCTTATCCTCCAAAATCCATCAAAGCCTTTTAAGAATCAAAGAGCGGTTAGAAGTTTTAATAGATAGGATATTCAAACCACCTTCTTGCTTTGGATAACAAATGTCGGACCACTTTACCTTGGCTGCACCCGGGGTACCATTCGAATGGCTCCATAAAAAGTTTCTAAGGATCCTTCCAATCTCTTTGATAATGCCTTGAGAGAGGAAGATGTGGGAACACCAATACACATTCAAAGAATTAAGGATGAATTTAATGAGTTGAAGATTACCCGCATAGGAGAGGGACTTATTCACCCAAGATTTTACTCGCTTCTGTATCCCCTCTAAAAGAGGGCGACAATTTGCATAGCTAAGTCGCTTATTCGAAATAGGGAGACCAAGGTAGAGGAGGGGAGGATTTTGTTTCTTTATACCGATTGCCTCAGTAATGGAGGATTCCATGGTAGCAGCTCCTCGGGATAAAAGAAAGTGACTTTTGCACAAGTTCAACTGTAGGCCTGATACAAAGTGAAAGATGCAAAGGGCACGCATAAAAGTTTGCATAGATGCCAAATCAGCCCTGCAAAATAACAAAAAGTCATCTGCAAAGCACAGGTTAGTGAGGCCAAGTGGCTTGCACTTTGTATGGTATTTGAAATTGGGGTTGGAAAGAGTCTTCTTCCTATAAAAGTAGTGAGGATTTCCATAGCTAGGATAAATAAATATGGTAAAAGAGGGTCGCCCTATCTAATCCCTCGTGCGGCTTTGAGATAGGGGTAGGGGATCCATTAATTAAAACCGAAAAGGATGCTAAGGTAACGCAAGCCATGACCCACTTGATAAATTGTGATGGGAATCCAAATGCAGTCAACATAGATCGCAAGAAATGCTAGTCAATACTATCAAAAGCCTTGTGAAAGTCAATTTTCATGGTACAATTTAGAGGGCTATTAAAAGTAGAGTAACCTTTTAATAGCTCTTGGACAATAAGAATATTGTCACCGATATATTTACCCGGTAGAAAGGCATTTTGGTACATGAAATAGGACGATAGTCTGCAAAGGTGGAAGGAGCAGCCCCTTTCGGAATTAGACACAAGAAAGTTATGTTTATTTCTTTAAGAAGTATCTCATTCCTAAAGAACTCATGTATGGCTTCCTTAACAAAACCACTGATAATATGCCAAGATTGCTGATAGAAGTAACCATTAAAGCCATCGGGCCCAGGAGCCTTCTTACCATTCATACCAAAGACACGGTGCTCAATTTCACTATCCTCCCCCGACTTAATTAACAAGTCCAAATCAGAAGTAGAAACTTGTCTAAGATTGAGGGGATGAACATCGGTAAGGTTAATAGTAGCGCTAGAATCAGCTCCAAGTAAGGAGCAAAAAAATCGGAACACTTCTCCCTTAATATCCATCGGATTGTGAAGAACAATACCATTAGGGGAAGGAATGGAATATATCGCGATTCTGTCGAGATAAGATCGAATGAAAGAAGAATTGTGAGCAGCAGTCCCCGTCCTGTAACCAATAGATTCTGGCTCTCTGCTGTAATAGGAAGGAATGGTTATTGATTGCTTGAAGATAATGGTTGAGAGCTAGCTTCTCCTTGTCAATAAGAGTTAGGTTGCCAGGGTTAGAAGATAAAAGATTCTGTAATGTGGACAACTCGCCCCTATTGACATTGATTGCTTCAACAATAGAGCCCTGAGAAGACTTTAGAAGTTTGAGTTCCTGCTTGATGATTTTCAATTTTTGCGTACACTCGAACTGCTTAGTACCCCGGCATCTGTGCATAGAACTGTTCTTGCAAGCCTCAACAAAACCAGGAACCTAAGCTAGGTAATTATTAAACCAAAAGGGATGGAAAATGGCCACAGGTGGAGACAAGCTTGAGACCAGGATGGGCGTATGGTTGGAAAAGAGAGGATACAGAAAATTAGCCGTACTTGTGGGAAAAGCCTAAAGCCAAAGATCGTTCACAAAGGCTCTATCAAGTTTCTTTCGAATGAACCACCTTCCTTGTTGCTTATTCAACCACGTGAACAAATGGCTTAAAAAATTTAAGATCAGACAACTGAGCCTGCTTAACAAAGTCCAACATATTAGCCGAATAGTTTCTCAAACAAATGTTGCCCTGAGCCTCCGAAGAGTAAAGAGTGGTGTTGAAATCCCCGCAAACAAGCCATGGTCGAGTAGTAGTGCCACTGAGTTGCCGTAGATTGTTCCATAAGTCTCGCATACACAAAAGAAACATTAAGCTCAGTATTACCCTGCAGTAACAAAATTCGAAGATGTACTACCTGCTTAGTAGCTTCGAGAAGTTCAGCCTTAATCTCATTGACATTGTAGCATATTATTATCGGCCCAGAAGCATGATGACTATGATTAGATAACTAGTTCTATTGAGAACCCAAAATATGAAACTTATTCATATTGACTAACTTGATTTTCGTCTCAAGCAAGCCAAGCAAAAGAGGCTTTTCACGCCAGACAAAGTCCTTCAAAGCTAGCATCTTTGAGGGCTATTTATTCCTTTGGCATTCCACAATAAAATAGTCATATTAAGTAGCAATTTTGGGGCTTTTACCCTTGCCCTGTTGGGATTTTCGTCTTGTATTCGAGAGAGAGTTACCACTATGTTCATCTGAAATATTACTCGGAGAAGGCAGAGAAATAGCACCCACCTAAACCGGGTCATCAGTACAAGCATGTTCCTGGAGGGGGGAGTCTGCAGAAACAGATAAGCGAGTAGAGCAAGGAGAAGCATGATGAGAGAAGGTTGTACCATCATCTTTAGCATTTTCACAATGATCAGGTTTCGAAGCTAGAGTTTCCTCTTTAGTCAAAGGAGCAACAACTTGAATTATATCCTGAGGATGAACGTCCTCCCTAACAAGACTTACAATTTCAGACAAAGGTTCAAGCATAAGGTGTTCATCAGTAAGGGTGGCTTCGTCTTGAGCCATCAATTCTTAATAGCTACCGGTTTTAAAAAGCTTACTTGTGGGTCATTAGGAAGATTTATGAGGCTTAGCAGACGGACGCCAATGGTAAGAAACAACAATACTATCTTCCCATAACTGATTCTCCTCTCCTAACCTCATGATTGGAATTTCATTGGAGAGGTCGGACGAAACAGTAACACTCACACAAATACGAGCATACCCGATCCTTTTCTTTGTAGCCGCATTCTCATCCATGCATAAGGGCTTACCAATGAAACTGACAATTTGACTGAGGCCTTGCATAGTCCAGTACTCTAGCGGAATGTTATGGAAATTAATCCATATAGGGAGACTCTGTATTTTGATGGTTTCCAGTTGAAGACCCAGTTGCCAGAGTTGCAAGAATATTGGTTAACTCCCAAGGTGCCAAGGACCTTGTTCAATTATCTTAGTAGCTGACGAAGTGGAGGAGAATGAGAAGAGGACAAGATTATCTTCTGAAAGCAAGACATCGGTGAGCCCTTTGTTCTTCCACATTTTATTAGCCCATCTTTGAATTAGCAAAAAAGTTGGCCTTTGATTTAGGAAAAAGCAAACAATTGTGGCTTTCCAGCTATTTGCTCCTTCTTGTAATGTAGCCAAATCTGGGCAAACTATGCGTTTCTCGTCAACTTCACGAGGAGGAGAGTAAGCCAGAGCAGACGCATTGGAGTCCCCAACAACTTGTTTCCACATTTTCTGGGCAACCATGGGTATAGCATGCAAGGGGGGAGAGAGGGTGGCTTAGGGCTGGATAATGGCAGGAAGGCGTCGATTTGGGGCGGAGATAGGTCAGACATGGTGTGGACAAGGCTAGGCAGGAAAGGGGAAAAAATTAAAAAGGAAGGGGCGGGAAAGCTGGGAGAGGAGAGGAAGAGAATGGGAGAAGCAGTAGAAGAAGGAGGCAACGAATGGAAGGAGGGGAGGAGCAAGCAGCAAAGCGACGGAGATCAAGGGACCCATTAAAGTTTCACCTCTTAATTTTTAATTGATAATACATCATCAAACTTTTTTCTTCCAAATATTAAAACGCCCACAACTAAAACGCTAAAACTGATTTAAGCTCAAACTCACGTTAAACTTGATGCCATAAATAGTACATGTATCATAATAGACAAGAAAAAAAAACCCCTTTAAATCATGCAAAGTGTAAACTCATATAAAGAATTAAAGAGTAAAATTCACTCAATGCTTTGAGAATTTGATTAAGATATTTAAGATTCAAATGCTCAAAGACAATAAAAAAATAAAGGCAAATTTCAGTTTATTACTAGAAAGAAAAAAAAACAGAAAAAGAAAGCAAGTACAAGAAGTATAAACTTATCATTTATTTAAAATTCTAGCAATGAAAACTAAAATTGGGATAATTCAACATTATAAGACAAAAAAAGAAGTTTTGAATGAGTTTGGAGACTCCTTATAAATAAGAAGATTTAAACAATTTTAATAAAATCAATCGATTTTAAATTTTAAAAGTTGTTATACTCAACCGAATCATTTAATTAGATAATTATAAATAAACTCAATTGAACCTGTCAGTTTTATATTCATTGTTACTTAGTCATATATATGCCTTTTTTATGCAGTCAATTTCATATCCTTTTAAGGGTGATTTAAATTGTGATAGATTTTTTTAAGTCTATTTAGTTATGAATTTAATCAATGTTTTAAAAATTGGACCGAAAGTTAAACCGATTAAATAAGAGGTTTAAAGTTTAAAAGGTTCAATCAGTATTAGATCGTCATAAAATCGACTAAAAATTGAATAAAGTTAAACAATTTAAAATATGTTTGAAAGAGATTATCTTTAACTACTGAAAAATTTTAAGTTTAATTGAAAAAAGAGATTGTTAAATAAAAATTAATTGATTTATTTTGGGTTATAAGAATTTATTAATTAATGAAATTTGACCAATTAATTAATAAATTAATCAATTTTAAAAATCAAGAGTTATTAAAGTAAATTGAACCTAAAAGTTAAAAACTGAACTGTGGTTCAAGATTTATACAATTGAAGTAACCAAATTGGTTGGTTTTTAATCATTGGTTTTAATTTATTTAATTTAGTGAAAGAAAACTTATTTAGTTGATTTTTCTATGATAGTAAAATAAAATTAATTAAATTAAACAAAATTTATCTATGGCTTTTACTTGGCAGTTTATTTTTGTTAATAACGATATAATAATATTAGTATTAATTATTAAAGATATTCAATTTTTTAATAACAATTAAAAATTTCAAATGAAGTAGAATCAAATGGTTTCTTAAATTTTCTTCTCTAATAAAAATTGATTTAAAAATAAATAGATTAAAGTATTTGTTGGGTCATCTTGCTTTCGGCCGAATGGAATTGATTAGGATAAACATGGGCATTTCCGGACAAAAATTAGAGTCGTTGTGAAGGGAGTTTAGTTGAGAAAGATACCTCCACTTGGCATAAAAGTCTCAAAAGATAAGTGGGGTTCTTTTCTAAAGTTTCCTCAAACATGACCATGTATCCATATGTCTCGTCAAAGCTACAACACCTTAGAGCATACTTCACTCTGTCATAGAAAGGTTCTGTTGGCTTTTGGTCATTGGAATATAAGTCCAATTCTTTCGCACTCATTTATTATTGTTCCGGCCGGTTCCAGTTTTAAATGACGACATCTTCGAAAAGGATTAAAACTGAAGTAAATCCTGGAATAAATGGTTAGCTTAATTTTGACTGACCAAATCCATAAGGAATCCTGAGTTCTTCCATGGCTACATTTACAAGACTCTTCACCAACCAGTGGAACTTATAGTTTTAATGCCATGGACCAAGGAAAGTGTAGGTGCTTACAAGAACCTAAAACGGAGAATGAGGTGACCTTGTCCAAAGCCAAACGGTCATGATTGGCTAAATTAGCATAAGTTGATGCGTTACATGATTTAACTTGAAAAGCAACAACTCTTTTGTCCGTATCAGGCTAAATTGTATGCTTGGGGTTAGTGATTGGCAAGACAAACCATAGAACGTATGACAAGTGGCCTCAAGGGAATATTGCTTTGACAAGTCTGGTGTGAATTTGTTATGAGGATATGCTTCAAGTCATTCATTCACGTCATCTGCAACAAGGTGGAGCAAAGGAAATAGCCTTAAACTTAAACCCGCAATACAATTATGTCCAGACCAGGTCTTATTTTATCTTCATTCCCTGCTAAGATATAACACCTTAACTCCAAGCTGCAGCAACTTGTTACTTGTTTCTCTTTGGCAGCTCTAATCTCGGAAGTCAATAGTATTTCTGCAGAATTTGATCCTATCCAAATTGAACGCGGAAGGAAGGAATTTATACAAATGATGTCTAGTTATGAAAGGAATTTAAAGTTTATGTCAAGAAACATCATTAGGAGGGGAATATGTCCCACAGTCTCACTTTTTTCCTTAGCCTCGTTTCCATTCTGTATTATTTTCTTAGGGACAAGACTTAAGGATATTGGTGTCTTCAAGATTTTTCTATCCCGGTCATCACAATGTAATCACATGAATACTATAGCAGTAGAAAATACAAACTGATCAGGATGTACAACAGTACCATTTAATAACAAATCCCAACAAAAGCAACACTAGAGCTTATATTTATCCCTTTTTCCTACTTTTTTTTTCATTGAAAAAGGAAGCAAAACCAAACTTTTTCGATGGGAGACTTTCTATTTCAGTCTACGTTATTTTGATGGGATTAGGACGAAAGCAACTACCATATATATCATACTTTGCAAATGGGAAGAAAAGAAACTTAGAAAAGAAGAAGCTACACGATTTCTATTCCAATTGCTTGCATATCCTGCAACTGCAAGCAAGAACACTAGATATTTTCTTTTATGAGTTTGTGACCTATAAAGCCCTCTGCCCACCTCCTTATCAGAATTCCAAATTCTTAAGAGGAGAAATTGAAAGCAGAAAAAGCTGTTAAGTTATGCCTTCCATTGTTTTGAGTTAGGAACAAATAGAATTGTCTTCATACGATCGAGTAATCCAATCATGGAAAGAAAAGACTACTCTCTACCTGAACCCGAAATCTATGCATGTCCATTGCTACCAAAAGCTCCAACAAAAAAGAAGAACAATGTCAAGAACAAGAGCAGATTCAGCGCTCAACAGATTAGGATGCTAGAGTCAATTTTTGAATCAGACACAAAGCTCGAGCCGAGGAAGAAATTGCAAGTAGCAAGGGAGCTTGGTCTTCAACCTCGGCAGGTTGCTATCTGGTTTCAAAACAGACGAGCTAGATGGAAATCAAAGCAGATTGAACAGGATTACAAAACATTAAGAGCAAACTATGACAGCTTAGCGTCTCGTTTCGAGTCCTTGAAGAATGAGACTCAGTCCCTGCTTACTCAGGTATCTATCTAACTACCAAAACAGCATAAAGAAAATGCAAAAATTATATATTACATAATCAAGTTTGTTTTCGTTTCTCGTCTTCTTTTGCTTGAAACAGTTGCAGAGGCTAAATGAACTAGTTGGCAAACCCTGCGGCGAGAATGGAAGTTGCAACGAATTGCAAATACCCAATCCAACTTTTGCTTCAGACAAGGGAAACGCCTATTTTGATTCTGGAGCGCAACAAGGAGTAGAGAACCAAGTATACACATCTTTACAAAATGATGGTAGCAGAGATACGGCGCCTTTGATAGAAGCGGGAGACGGACTCCTGAACAAGAATGAACACAAAGATAACTCATCAGCAACACCTGAGAAATGGTATGCTTTTGATTCAGGTAGTCAATTTGATCTACCATGTAGCAGCAGCTCACAATGGTTCAATTTCTGGACTTGAGAGGTTCAATCCACAAAGCAGGAAACATTGATATTGGTATTTGAGCTTTTCATTTGCCTTCCCATGAGGTATAAAAGCTCAGGGGCAATCAAGTTCCCAGATTAGCTAATAATGCCAATCAAGAGGTGTAGATCTAAAATTTGCGTAGATTTATTAAAGTAATTAAGCCCTTCCAGACAGGTTTAGGAGCATAATCACAAAGCAGACCGAAGTAATAACGAGCTAACCTCAACTCCATGGTTTTCAAGACCATGAGTATGTAAAATACAATTATTTGCACGTAATGCAACAGCTTGTAACAAATTCATAGAGTGAGGCTCTCCAAATTTTTTCTGATCTTTTCCCGTTATCTTTATAGTAAATCTGGGGTTGGAACCACCGTCATAACATTTCCAGTCATCTCTGAAGATATCTTGCAGGCGGTATCAAAGCCAAAACTAATCGGAACAGCTTTGCTTTCTAAGTCACTATCGATGGTCTTCGGGCATCTAAGCCCAACCTTGAGTGCACTTCTCGATCGGCTTATTTTTAAGTTGCTCTAGAGTTCCAATTTTATCTGTTGATTTCTGCATGGATTTCAAAAGAAAATTTACTTATTTATTGTAGATTTTCTCATTATCATAGTTATATAACTTATTTTTAGACGTGAGATTACCGAGCATTTCATATGAAAATTATTATATTCTAGTGCTACTTATGACCTATTATAATTAGAGTAATTCGATCCATGGTACTACAATATAGTATAAACTATATAGAGATTGTTAAGTAAGTCAATAAGGATTCATCATTCTAAAGTAATCAGAAAGAATGCTTTATTTTTTTAATTAGTAGTGATTTAAGGAATTCTCTAATCAAATTGAATTGATATTCGAAAATGTATTTTTTAAATATCAATTATCAATTAGTAATAACGAATATTATTGAATTTTAAAAAGTGGAGACTATTTTCATGCTCTATGTTCAATCAGAATATTGGATAACAAAATGATTAAATTTTACATCAGAAATATTCATGAATAAGTTAAGTAAAATTACATTGACATTTTTCATATTTGGATGATCATGACATGTTGCTAGATACTAATCTTAATTTATGGTTATAAATTTTTTGAATTAGAGAATTAAAGATAAATTAAAAAGAGTTTTAATTTATCTACTTCTAATTATGAATTATAATTATAATTTATAATCATTACCAACATATTAGGAACTTAATGAGTCATACATAAAAGAGCAACTAAAAAGAAAAATATCAATTTAAATTAAGTTGGACTTAATTATGAAGTTTGAAAAAGTTCAAAAATCAAATCTACGATATTTAATTTTATCAAAAGTAAATTGTAATCATAATTATATTTAGACTTTAATTGTAATTAAAAATGTTAATTTCAATTTAAAGGTTTCTAATGAGTAAAGCATAATCGTGTTGATTCTTATGTTTTTGCACCGTGTTTTATGACCTTCATTTTTCTTTTGGTTTTAGTTGGTTACTTATAGCATTATCCCTTCTTTTTATTCTCTTTCTCAATTGTTATGGCTTGTTATGGCCCTTTCTAAATCTTTCTTCTTATTTTTGGCACTCCTTAGTCGTTCTCTATTTCATCCTTTTTCATTTTCAGGTGTGCTATGAATATGAATATAAATAAAAGTCAAAATAATACTAAAATAAATAACCTACATAAATGCATTTTTATAGTATAACTCAGTGAATTGAGCGTCCACACTGTAATGAATAGAATTACTAGTACTAATTATCTTCGTATTATTTAATATAATAAAGTTAATGATTGGTTGAAAGAAAATAAATGAAAAACTAATTTAAATCACCAAATTAAAATAACAAATAAGGTTAAAACAATTTTAGATAAGTAAAGTCTAAGTAGACTTTCCCTTGGACATTTCCTATACCTTAAATTTATCTTGACTAAATAATTAATCTTAGTTCCTTAAACTAGTAATGATTTTAATACTATAATCTCTCTTGATAAATAATCTTGTTCTTAAGTTGGTTGGCTAAAATCTCTATCTAATCAAAACTCCTAATAATGCATTACCTCGCTTTATGAATTCCCATTATAGGATTGATCTTAACACAAAAGATTTATATACCTCTATCTCTAAGGTTCTATCTAACTTTTCGTATTCATATTATGGTTTATCTATACAAATGATCTCTCGATCCAATTATGCAAAGTCCAAGGTTGCCAACTCTAATGCATTAATGCATTGCTAATCTAGGAGCAATTATTACTTAAGCTCAAATTCACAGACCTACCTCTTAGTGGATTAATATATGATTTGGTTGTCCATGGACTTTAAAACTTCTACAAGCATGAACAACCATTACACTAAGCTAAGAAAAGTAGTATTAGGAGCCAAGAAGTTAGCTGTCTTCTTTATCTCCACACTTATAGAGTTTAATCTCCATTATACACTCTTCGTCTCTTCATCAATTCAATATTTTAATTTCTTAAAAAAATACCATCACTTTCAATTTCATAATATAATCATATACAATTCTTAAGAAAAATAATCCCTTTCATTGAATTAAGAATCAAATCAAAACATCAAGTCCTAAAGTGTGTCCTACATAGATCTATATCTCAATTAATGTATAACAACATAAAGAAATCCCATAAAGGACAATAAAGAACAGCAAAAAGACTTACATTATCATGGCTTGAATGTTTAATGTTCTTGGTGTATCTTAATGAATCTTCTTGTTTTCCTATCCAAAAGAAATCAATCCAAAATGCTTTAATTTGTGTTTATATTATGTTTTTTCTCTAAAACTAGTCTTCTAAAAAGCTCTTTAAGAGAACTAACCTCTATTTTTTTCTTTTTTATGTCTCTCTCTTAAAATGTAAAACCCTAAAATTATTTCCTAACTCAGCCCAAACATAAGATTGTGTTTAGATCCTGTGTTACTTAAAGCTCCTCTCAGCTTCTTTATATAGCAAAACACCACTAATAAGGGTTAAAACATGATTTTGTATTTTTCCACATATTGGTAAATATATGTAGAATATAGTAGGATGTTATAGACACCTAGAGAGTAAAATGCCGCCTTATTGAACACAGTCTATGTTAGCTTAAGGTTCATATTTAACGATTTTGATGATCACCTTATAATATTTCAAAATTCAAATTGGATTTATTTTCTTATATATAAACAACGATATAATTCTTAAAAGGAAATAAAATCGTGGAATAATTGTGTTCCTTCTTGCAGGAACCTTCTTTATGAACTTACCTTATTAAATAATGATTTATCCGAAAGGATCCTACTTATTATAAAGGTTATATATTAGCTATGTGATTACTGGAAGATTTTTGAAAAAGATGACATCAAAGTTATTCAAAATTAAATCCATCCAGTTGACTAAAGATGTAAGTGAAGTAACGGTTAGTTGAAAGAAAAGTCTACTTAAGGAAAAGCAACTGCTTTTGTAAACAAAGATTAGACTTTCAAAATATAGTTGTAGCATAAATTCTTTTGAAAGTGATACCATTCTAAAAATCTTTTATTCTTTAGAAAATGAAAATATTTTTAGAGAGATCAGTATAGCTCATATTGAGCAAACTTCATTTTTTGTTGAGAGCTTGTAGAGGCCAGATAAATACTACTAGTGTAAAAGGTTAGAGAGCTTTGAAAAACATGTACTCGTGATCTTGAAGAGGCTCGTCAAATTACTACTTGGATTTTCATAGTGAAACACTCAAGTTGAATACTTAGGGACTGAAAGTAAGCTTGAGTTGTAAGTCGAACTAGTATAAATCAACTGTGTCTCTCTCTTCGCTTAACTTTTATATTTTCGCATTATATTGTGTGTGTGATTATTTCAGTAAGAGGCTTCTTCAATTATAAAATAGGTTTCTTCAGTTTATAACTTGCTAAAGGTTCCTTTATTTCAACAGGCGTCTTTTTTTTAAATTGTTTTTAACTAGAGTTATTCTTTAGCAGGCTTTTGTCGTTTAACAGGCTACTATCATCTGATAGGCTCCTATTATTTTTAATTTTTAGCAGGCACCTGTCTTTATCCAAATTGAAAGTAGTTTGCGAAATTTTTTTAAATCACACATAATTCACCCCCCTTGCATGTGTTTGCTTTATCATTTGGTATCAGAGCGTTTACATTTTTTTGTTTTGCAGCACGGAATAGATCATGGCAAACACCTTAAGAAGCTTTGAAGTACAATTCGCCACAAAGCCTCCTTACTTCAATGGAAACAACTACTCATATTGGAAAGAGAGAATAATCATATATCTCCAATCTGTAGATATCGAAGTATGCCAAGCGATCAAAGTTCAAGCTACAATTCCCACTTCTGATAATGTAAAAGTATGGACTGATATTGATAGGAGAAATGCACAAATAAGCGCTAAGGCAAAACATCACCTGATATGTGCATTGTCTCTAGAAGAATATGAAAAGATATCCTACTGCTTCACAACAAAAGAAATGTGGGGCAAACTCCAGGTTACCTTTAAAGGTACGAATGAGGTAAAGAAACATACAATAAGTCTTCTGGTGCATCAATACAAAACTATTAACATGAAATAGGGGGAGGCCAAAGACGAATCCTTTAGATGCTTCAACAACATCATCACCGCCTTGAAGAATCTGGGAAAAATACATCCCAATAATGAGCTCGTAACGAAGATTCTAAGGTCACTATCAAAAGAATGGAGAGCTAAGGTGACAACTTTAGAAATTACAAAGGATCTAAACCATTTCACTCGACTAGTTAGAGAAAATCTGATGATCCATGAAACTGAGCTTAGGCAAGATGAAGGATCCTCCTATAGAAAAGGAATGGCATTAAAAGCAACTGACGAATCAAACGATGATGAAAGTGACACTAAGTTGTAGATAGATGGAGATGATGAATTCAATTTCATGGTCAAAAATGTGCATGCTTATACAAAAAGAAGTTAGCAATAAAAAGAGAAGGAAACAGGAAGGCTGGAAACAGCAGGCCCTAATCAAAAGGAAGTAACAACAATAATAATACACAAATCATTGCAAGAAGCCTGGGACACTAGACCTGAATGTCCTCTCCTTCAAAAGGATAAAACAGAGAACAAGAAACCTAGAAAGCAAGCTATGACTGTAGCTTAGTCTGACGAGGATTCTGAAAGCTTTGAAGAAGATGAACCTGAGAAAGTTAGCAATGTCTGCTTCATAGATGAATTATACTATTCTGACTTTGATATTGAAGTTGATGAATGAAAAAATGCATATCATAAATTGTATGATCAATATAAAAGGTTGACAGTGAAATATTTCAAAGAAGTTGAGAAGTCCAAGAGCAATGATGCATCTATGAAGAGTAAGATTAAATAAATGGAATCAATGAATGAGAATCTAGAAACCAAGAAAGAATAGCCAAGTTGGAAAATACGTTGCTAAAAACTAATTCTGAAAAGGTGAGACAGTTGGAAGAAAAAGTCACCACCTTCGAACTTTAGAAAGAGTAAAGTTGTTGGGCCCCATTTTCAAAGCCCAACCAAGGTGTTGGACCCCATTCCCTGAGCTCAACTATCCAATTTGGAGTCAAAAAGCGTGAGCAGGTTTCTTTATAGGATTATCTCAACGAACCCTCACTTGCTTTGAATCAATCTTTTAGAATTCAACACCAAAAGCTACCAATTTTTTTTGGAGAGGTAGTAAAACGTGTTAGGAATCCAATGCTTCAAGAATCACTCAATTTGGAAGTCGGATGATGAAGTTATGGCCAAAAGAATCCAATATGTTTATGTCTTTACTCCAACCGTACATGTCTTGGCGCGATTGCCATAACTTTTGCTACAAATGTGGGATTGATTTCTTTTTGGACCATTTGAAAGAGGACATCAAGATATACAACTTTCATGAAGACCTCGAAGTGAGATTCAACCTTTAAAGTGGTCAACATCGCGATTTACTGTAGCTATCCGGTGAATGTTTGTTTAATGGACATAGACTGGCTTAACAACCATTTTCACTCGAGAAGGTCCGTTTAACGGACATCCATGTCCATTAAACGGACACTGGTGAGGCAGAGGGTCCTTTTTCACTCGAGAAGGTCCGTTAAATAGACCTAAAGTCCATTAAACGGACATTGGTGACCCAAAACTCCTTCCAAAGCCTCCCCAATGCTTTCAACATCCATTCTAACACCATATACACCCATAATCTCCCCAAATTTAACCCTTCAAGTGTAGTAACACTCCCCAAACATACAATTACCAATTTGAATGCATTAAACTCCCAAATCGCAACTCAAATAACTCACAGAATACACAAACTCTCATCATTCACCATAGTTGTCATGTTAATACCTCCTATATAGCATCATCACTTATAATGCTCATAACTCTCAACTTCGATATCCAAATTTTACAAACTTTATGCCGTTGGAAAGCTAAGAGGACAAATTACAACTTTCAAGAAGATTACTTTGTCTAATATAGCCTAATTTAACCCAGTTTTCTCCATGAAGTCAAAACACAATTTTCACCCCTATGAAAGCTTGAAATATGAATTATACAATATAAGATCAAATAAGCACATACACAAGGGAACTTCTCAAGTTCTCATTCTCATTTCTAAACAAAATGAAGTTCATACATAGCTTTAATTACATATCGACATTTCATCAAAGCCTTAACACAAGTTACAAAATACATTGGATGCTCAATGTTCAATATGTTTATAAAGCTATCCAAAAGTCTAGCTATTAACTTAGTACAAAAGCTAACTCTCTCGGAATTTGTCCAAATGCCTTGCAAGGATTAACTGAT
>JANVCL010000003.1:26723994-26735569 GCA_026546855.1 Erythroxylum incrassatum | reverse complement strand
TTGATAACTTGGGTCTGAACTCTTTAAGTAGTAATTGATACTCTTTATTTCTTATAACTTTACTAAAATATAATTTTCTGAAGTTAGCCTAATGGGTAATGAATTGAAATTTGATGGACATACATGGAAAAATGAATTTCTTATGTTCTCCAAAGTGTTTCTTGCTTTCAGACCTCTCGAGGAACATTTCATATGATATTTTGTGTCCTAAATGATCCCCATTTGGTAGTATATACCTTTTGGAAAGAAGCACATTTAACAAAGCACTTTTATGTTTGTTTGGCATGGTGGACAGAAGAATTTATTTTATGACCCATTGATATTCAAGCAACGAGGAAGACAAATTAGTATCTTTTAGAACGTGTAGTTTTGGTGGAAAATTGGAAATATGTACTATTGCTAAGGTCAACTGTGCTAAACAATGCAAACACAGATTATTACTTACATTTCCTCCCAGCTTTCCCGTCCTCTTATCTTTTCGTCACTTCTTATGGTATTGATCTGCTCTAGGTGTCATTCATTTACCCTGTCTTCGGCCTAAAAACCTACCCCTAGTTTCTTTGAATTTTTCTGGTGGTGATTTAAACTTTAACTGTGGTTGGATTTTAAATTTCTAATAAAATCTGTGTGTTTCAAATACTTCAGAATTCTCCTCTACAACACATGTTCAGACAACATTCATGGAATAAAGAGGAATATAAAGATGAATTTCTGCCTGTAAAGATCTAACCTATGTCAAAGCTTTTATTTCTAACTAGAAGCAAGTTATTAAACTGGAGGAGAAGATGTATTTCTTTTTGAACAAGTATTCTATCTTGTTTTAATAAATGCTAGAGATATTACTTCACTTATGTCAGCATTGTCTTGCAGATTGATTAAAAATACTTATTATTCTAAATATGCTCCATTGTAGTAGAATTTTAGGTTGGCGATCAGTAATTTTTAGAACTATTTTCAAGTTTTCCAACAATTTTCTGTGCACTTGTATGTTTATATGTCAACAAGTACTCGAGAATCAAAAGGATATTCTTGAGTAACATAATGTAAATGCACGAAATCAGACACTAAAAGTAACGCTCGTACTGCTATGTCCATTGGATACTTTGTGATAGTTGATATGAAAAATTAAAATTTGTAATTAAATTATAAGAAAATTTTAAAATTTTGTAATTAAATTCTCAATGCAAAAAATATGTATTTGATTATATTATTATGTAATTTTAATGTATAATAAATATGGGAAATTTAAAATTAGTAAATTAAATGATAAATAATTCAAATATGTAATGAAATTTACTTAAATAGATATAAATATGTCAAGATATATGCATTTAATAATAATAAAAATATTAATGATAAATATTTTGAACATGAAGCAGAGAAAATATTGTTAGTCCGCAATTGCAAACCTTACGGGATCTTGAACTTAGAAAAGCGCATCTTATATTAAGCTAATTATCATATCAATATTAATTAATTCATTATATTATAATTATTAATAGGGAAATCAAAATTTGTAGCTCTTTGATGTAGTTAACAAATGTGCGCACATATTAAAAGATTAATAAGTTAATTTGCACGATAGTGATTTTGGTATAGCAGGCTCAATGTGGCTATCGTGCATTTGTTATTATTATTATTATAATTCCTATTACATATATGTATATAATATAGATATATAGATATAAAAACAAATATATAATACTCATGAGGAATTTAATAATACTAATAATTGCGTCGTCTTAGTTTGTCTCTATTTCGTCTTAGTTTCTATTGTCTTAATTTGACTTTTCTATCGTCTTAGTTTGACTCTGCTTCATGTTAGTTTCTATCGTCTTATTTTGACTTTTGCTTCGACTTAGTTTGACTCTGCTTCGTCTCAGTTTCTATCGTCTTAGTTTGACTTTTGCTTCATCTTAGCGTCTTAGTTTGACTTTTGCTTCGCCTCAGTTTGACTCTGCTTCATCTCAGCTTCTATCGTCTTAGTTTGACTTTTGTTTCGTATTAGTTTGACTCTGCTTCGTCTTAGTTCGACTCTGCTTCGTCTTGGTTTGACTTTTCTATAATCTTAGTTTGACTCTGCTTCGTCTTAATTTGACTTTTCTATCGTCTTAGTTTGACTCTGCTTCATCTTAGTTTCTATCGTCTTAGTTTGACTTTTGCTACGTCTGAGTTTGAATATGCTTCGTTTTAGTTTCAATCGTCTTCGTTTGACTTTTTCTTCATTTTAGTTTGACTCTCCTTCGTCTTAGATTGACTTTTGCCTTGTCTTAATTTGACTTTGCTTTGTCTTAGTTTCTATTGTCTTAGTTTGATTTTTGCTTCGTCTTAGTTTGACTCTCCTTTGTCTTAGTTTCTATCGTCTTAGTTTGACTTATGCTTCGTCTTAGTTTGACTCTGCTTCGTCTTAGTTTCTATTGTCTTACTTTTATATCGTCTTACTTTTCGATCGTCGCACTCTTATATCGTCTTACTTTCACTTCGTTTTAGTTTCACTTCGTCTTAGTTTCTCGTTTTACTTTCACTTTGTCTTACTTTTGTACTCTCCAGAACATCTCCACTTATAACGATCTTAACTTTTGCCTCCCATATCCAGAATTTTCATACTATATACCGTTGGAAAGATAAAAGAAAGATCTACAACTTTCCAGAGGAAACTTTGCTAAAATCTATTTATATCACTCCCAAATTTGCCCCTAAAGTTTGAATACAAATTTTCCATTCATACACTAATGTACTACACCCAATTCATAACTTCATGAAATTTTGAGACTCTTAATGACAGAATTGAAATTCGATGTCTGCATATGAAATGTAGCCATATATCTCTAGTTTAATCCAAATCAAGAATCATCTCGTTTGGACAACAAGAGAAAACATTGTGGCTAAAAGACTAAAGCATATTCAGTGAATATTTTCCATATCACTACAAATCTTGATTCTGAATCTTTCCTTATCACACTCATACCAATAACCACTCTTTCTACTCCCTCTACTTCTCATTTTCAATAAAATCACATTTAACATCAATTATACCTGGAAGTTGTCAATGAACGCATGTGCCATTTTTTTGGTGCAAAAATTTAATATTTATGTGCAGATATGCTAACATAAGCATAGGCTAGAAAATGCATTTCCTTCATCTCTCTTTGAGCTCACATATACTGAAATTTTGGGTCCTATCCCTTAGTATGGGAATGGGATGTTAATTATATCAATTCTCATTCATCTGTTCTGTGCTTCGACTGTGGTAGATGTGGTCGCATTATTCATTCTTGTAACTTTTGTAAATTGGAGATATTATCTCAAACGTATAGTTGGAGACCGAAAGGTCAAGCTACTAACTTGAAAGGACCTAGAAAAATATAGGTACCTAAAATGAGATAATATTTTTTTACATATATGCTTCAAAACAGAGACAAGAGAAAATCAATGGATAGTTGATAGTGACTGTTTGAGACACATAATAGAAAAGGATTTGTTTATCTGGCACAGGAGATTTGGATATGCCAGTATGAGCATTCTATCAAAATTATCCAAAAAATGAGTTAGTAAGAGCACTACTTACTCTAAAGTTCGAAAGCAATTAGGTTTGTGAGGTTTGTTTAAAAGGTAAATAAATCAGAAGCAGCATTCCTCCTAAAAATGTTGTGTCTACTAGCCAACCATTTGAACTTGTGTACATGGATTTATTTGGTCCTACTAGGACTCAAATTTTTGGTGGTAGACATTACGGTTGTGTTTTAGTAGATGATTATTCTAGATTTACATGGGTTTACTTTATATCAAATAAGGATGATGCTATGTAGTTTTTGAGAAGTTTTGCATAAAAATTTAGATTGAAAAAGGATACTGCATTACTTCAATTGAAATTGATCATAGAGGAAAATTCAATAATAGAAAGTTTGAAGAACTATATGACAGCAATGGTATAACTCACAACTTCTCTTGTCCAAGGACACCTCAGCAAAATGGAGTTGTAGAGAAAGAACAGAACTTTGTTTGATATGGCCAGGATCATGCTATATGCAAATGGACTACCTCACAGATACTGGATAGAAGTTGTATCCACTACATGTTATATACTCAACAGATGTCTTATAAGACCTGCTAAAGAAGGCCCCCTATAAGCTGTGAAAAAGAAGAAAACCAAATGTTGCTTACTTTCGAGCTTTTCGTTGTAAGTGTTTCGTTCTAAACAATAGAAAAGATAACCTTGGAAAGTTCAATGTGAGGTCAGACAAAGCTATTTTCTGGGCTACAGTAATGCAAGTAAAGGATTCAGATTTTATAATAAAATAATAAGTCAAATAGAAGAATTAATACATATGGTCTTTGAAGAAGCACTACCGTCGACAATATCAACTAATTCAGATGATGAAGAGCACCCTTAGTTCCTAAAAATACTTCGAAGACTTTAACTACAGCACCTTCGGAATCACAAGATCAAGAAAGTCCCTCTGAACGTAGAACAAAGTAGGCTCCTTCATCTCAGCAGGAGCCTATGTAAGGAAAAACACCAAGAGAATGGAGAGGTCAAGATACACATCAATACATTCTGGGGGACCCCTCTGAAAATCTAAGAACAAGATCATCGTTCAAAAACAACTTTGTTGCTCTCATCTCACAAATAGAACCAAAGAACATTGAAGAGCCCTTACTGACGAAAACTGGGTTTCAGCCATAAAAGACGAACTAAATCAATTTGAAAAAAAAAAGTCTGGAACCTAGTACCTTGTCCTTAAAATAAGTCAATCATTGGGACTTGATGGGTTTTTTGAAACAAACTTGACGAAAATGGTAAGGCAGTAAGAAACAAAGCTAGACTTATAGCTCAAGGTTATAATCAACAGGAAGGTATTGATTTTGATGAAACTCATACACCTGTTGCTAGATTGGAATCTATTAGAATTTTACTTACCTTCACAAGCTATAGAAATTTCAAGTTGTTCCAAATGGATGTTCAAAGTGCATTATTAATTGATTACATTTAACAAAGAAGTATTTGTTAAGAAGCTTCCAGGTTTTTGAAGATTAAAACCATTCGAATTATATGACGAAGTTAACCAAAGCTCTGTATGGCTTAAAGTAGGCTCCTCGATCATGGTATGAGAGGTTAAGTAACTTTCTACCTAAGAACAACTTTGAAAGAGGAAAGGTTGATAAAACCTTATTTACTAAAAAAAGGAGAATGGTTTACTTATAGTACAAATCTATGTTGATGACATAATATTCAGTGCTACTAATTCATCCTTTTGTGAAGAATTCTCAGCATTAATGTAAGGGGAGTTTGAAATGAGCATAATAGCATAATTATCATTCTTTCTCATATTACAAATCAAACAAACAGAAAAAGAAATCTTTATTAGTCAAGACAAATACACAAAGGAACTCATCAAGAAATATCACTTTAAGAATGCCAAACCGATGGGTACTCCTATGTACACTAGAACTAAACTTTATAAAGATGAAGAAGGCAAAGCTACGGATGAGACAAAGTATAGAGAAATGATTAGATCACTATTATATCTTACGAGCTCAAGAACAAACATTATGCTTAGTGTGTGTCTTTGCGCACGCTTTCAATCAAATCCAAAAGAAAGTCACCTTCAAGTAGTTAAAAGAATCTTTTGATATCTCCACAGAACCATGATTTTGGACTATGGTATCCAAAAACTGATTCATTTGACATAGTAGGCTATTGTAACGCAGATTATACAGGTGATAAAGTTTATCGAAAAAGCACAAGTGGTCATTGTCAATTTCTTAGAGGATGTTCAGTATCTTGGTCCTGCAAGAAGCAAAATTGCACAGCGCTTTCGACGATTGAAGCGAAAAACATAGCAGTTGCCAACTGTTGTGCTCAAATTTAAGGATGAAGCACTAACTACAAGATTTTTCTCTAAAACTTTCTCATATTCCTATATTATGTGATAATATTAATGTTATTAATTTGTCTAAAAATCTTGTGCATCATTTTAGGACTAAGAGTCAGGCTCCTTCTAATCATGTCTGAACATATAAAAGCCTCAGGTATCTTTCGAAATCATCCATTATCTTTCTGAATTTTGAAAAATATATCTATTATTCTTTGTCATCGTCAAAAAGGGGGAGATTGTTAGCTCAAGGTTTGTTTATAACAAATTTGATGACAATCTTATAATATTTTAAAATTCAAATTGAATTTATTTCCTTATATATAAACAACGATATAATTCTTAAAAGGAAATAAAATCATAGAATAATTGCTTTCCTTCTTGCAGGAACCTTCTTTATGAACTTACCTTATTAAAAAATAGTTTATCCGAAAGGTCGTATATTGGTCACATGATTACTGAAAGATTTTTGGCAAAGATGACATCGAACTTATTCGAAATTAAAACCATCCAGTTGACTAAGGATGTAAGCGAAGCAATGACTAGTTGAAAGAAATGCCTACTTAAGGAAGAGTGATTGCTTTTGCGTACACAGATCATGTAACATCCCATATCCCATGTTAAGGGTTAGAATCCTAGAATAGTGTACATGAGAGTTTATTAAGAAGT
Source organism: Erythroxylum incrassatum (assembly GCA_026546855.1). Lineage (NCBI taxonomy): Eukaryota > Viridiplantae > Streptophyta > Magnoliopsida > Malpighiales > Erythroxylaceae > Erythroxylum > Erythroxylum incrassatum. The sequence goes on along the minus strand of JANVCL010000003.1, from coordinate 26,729,024 downwards.
TAGAAAGTGCATTTCATGCTCATACATAATATAGCATACACACACATGTAATTATTACTCATTGCACACATTAAAATGATTATGCATGCATTCATTGGCATTTTTCAGGTATGATTGATTTATAAATGTGATTATATAAACAATTGTGGTTTATATGTGTTGAAAATAGATTTGGAGATAATATTTATTGATTTGGAATTTTTGGTGAAATTTAGGAAATTTCTAAAATTTTAGGTATTTTTGGACTAGGAAAAATGTCAAATGGTAAGATAATTGATAAGTGGTGGTAGAAATAAAAGTCAAATGACAATGGAAAATTTTATAAATGGTTTGGAGATTTGGAGACAAATGGACTAGATGTTAAGAGACATTAGTTAGTTTAAGAAATTGATTTATTAAATTGGTTATGTAAGCGGTAAGTGTCATGACACATGTCATGAGACTCACCAAGCATTTGTTATCTTGCTTTTCACGATTTTTACCTAATTGAAAGACCATCTCATGGTCTTTCACCCATTATTTTTGTTACTTATGCTCCCTTCTTCATTTTGTTTACTTTTTTTCTTCATCTACTACTCTCTCTTCTCCAAGCATTAACGTTGAACCTTGCTCTAATCCTTGACTTGCTACTTTCATTTTTGTTATCTTCATCATCTTACCACTAGAAAACCTAACCTACTATACCTCCATGTTGATGATCATGTGATGCATGGAAAGCTAAAGTTTTTTGGATATTTTGAAGAAACTTTGAGTAAATCAAGTAAGTAGTATGTTAATCTTCATAGGTAGTTGTAAATGAAATATTTATGATGAATAATTTGAGATTGAATGATCATGATCATTGAGTTACGTATATGTTGTAACGAAGATGTAAAAATATAGAGGTTTATGGTCTTTTTTTATAATGTATTAATGACATTCTTGGGTTGGCTAAATGAAGCCATTTATAATGATCATTAGGAGATAGATTGAAAGTGTAAATGGAGTTGATTTTTATGCTATATCGTGGATGAATAAATGAATATATTCATAGCTTGTTTTTGTGTTTATGATGAGTAGTAATTCATAAATTTTTATAGAGATGTTTTTTAGGTAGAATGATCATTATAATGGTGTTTGGATGAGTGCAGTAAATTGATGGATTAATACATATGTTTGTGTTCTGTTTTGAGAGTACGAAAACCATGAGTGATGAGTTGTTATATAGATGTTATGAATTGTGAATTAAGGGTATAATGAAAGTGAAAGTTAAGTTAACCAAGATATTGAGTTATGTTCTTGAAATGAGGAGAACTAGGATGATAGTTTAGAAGTAAAGTGAAGGTGATAATGGAGTTGAATGTGTGTTGAGGCATTGATGAATGAATGGACATGTTTGATGTCTTGCTTTGTGGTTATGATTAATATTCTTATATGACTTGTTTTATGAATGTTTTGAATTGTAAATTTAGGTGAGAATGAAGAGAAAATGAAATAGAAAAGATGATATATGTAAAGGATGTGTTAGATGTAAAATGTAGGAAGTTAAAAAAAATGGAAAATTGGAAGAGAGTGGCTGGAATATTTTAGCTGTAGTGTTTCCACTGATTATGCATATATATTTTAGCCATAAATTGATCTTTACATATCCAAATAGGATAATTTTAAGTTCAAATTAAACTAAATACATATGGCTACAAATTTCATGAAGGAATAAAATTTTAATTCTGTCTTTAAGAGTTTCAAAATTTGACTTGAAGTTGAGTACTGAGTGCAATTGCGGTTTGAGTACAGTAGGTAGTATTTTGTGTATAACTTGCAGAATACTGAACCAAATTGTATGAAATTAGTGTCATTAGAAACTTCAGACATATGTGAACATTTTTTAGAAGAATTTATTGCCTAAATACCTTATTTTCTATGTCAAAATGGCCATGTAAATTTGACCCGAAAATTTATCTTGAGGAAAAAAACTGGAAAACTCATCAATGTGAATTATTCTTCTTTATGTGATGTTTGAAACAATAAATGGTAAGGTACTTTCCTATGATGCATTTAGACTTGAATGGGACTTAAAATGAACCTAGTTTGATGTTGAATAAGTTGATAAAGTGTTGGATATGTATAGGTTGTAATTGAGGATATAACATGATGAAAGGATTGTTGATATCAAGTATATAAAATCTGGAAACTTATGAGTGTTATAAGAAAAAAAGTGTCCCTAGATATGCTAATATGATTGTAAGGAGATAAGTAATGTGTATCAAGTAATAATGAATGAGAGTTTGGATATTGTGTGATTTTATAATGTTAGAAAAACATTGGTCAGGATTGATTGATGATAATATAATAATCAAGTGTATTGAGCCATAAACCTTAGTCCTTGATTGAGTGATGAACTTGGAATAAGTTAGTATTATTGAGGTGTAAATCTAAGTCCAAATTAGACATATATGATCTTTGAAGTATGGATGATCATAAGATGTGAATAAAGGAAATATACCCGAGATTGTCATTGAACATGCATTGTACATATTCCGTGTGTGTGTGTGTGTGTGTGTGTGTGTGTGCATAAATGAGTACTTATATAATTGTGCAAAGTTGTGATGTGTGTAAATATGTATGTGTTGCATGATATAGAAGGGCAAATAGAGCGACAACATCTAGACGTTGCCTGGACTTTGAGGCAATAGCTTTCTTGAGCAACCTGTGAGTAACTTAGACGATCTCACTTAAATAATTGTTTGTTTTAAATTATAATTTGAATTATTGTGTGAATGTGATTGTTTTGATTCCGGACATTGAATGTTTCAGGTGTTTGATGCATGAATATGATATTGGAAGTGTTCCTTGAATGTGAATTTGACAAAATAAGTGTTACTCGACATGATTATTGAATGTTGGACGAAGGTCCGATAATAAATGTGAATGTGATGCATTTCATTACATAAATGCATGACAACATAAAGGCTGTCTTGACCGGAGTAACCATCGTAAAAGAGCTTAATTGTACCTAGTATCCACTAAAGGATATGGGACAATGTCTGAACAAGCCTGGTATCCACAAGGGATATGGGCCAGTAAAAAGGCACTCGGTCACAAAAAAATATGTGCATTGTATTAATAATTGATATGTATATTTTAAATGATCGAAATGATCTATTTGACTGCTCTGATTGTGATATGTGAAGTAAGTGATATGTGATGCTACATGATAAAAGAAATGATGTGAATTATGTGATTGTATGTATTGATGTGTTAACTCACTGAGTTCGCAAAACTTACCAAAATTGCAATGTTGATATTTCAGGTATTGAGAGAGGATACTAGTGACAAAGTGACTTTAGAAGAAATATAATTTTTGTATTTTTGGAAAGAAGAAATGACTCAAAGGTTAGTCAGCAGAGACTGAAGGATTTAGATATATTTTTTGTATAATTCCTCATGTATGTAGTGTGTTAGGTATACAGAGATGTAAACTCTGATTAGCTTTGATAATGTACTTATATGGATGTTTTGTAAAGCTACAATATACATATTCAGTTTTTATGAAATGAAATGAGGAATTTTTTGGGTTTTCAAATAGTGCAATATTTATCTTATAAATGATGATGACATGATTAAGTTAGTGTCGTGATTACTTCAACATCCCACTCTTGTGGGGTACGTATTCAGATATCCCTCAGGATGTCGGATATGTGTCCTATAAGAGTGGGGTGCTACAGATCAGACTTTTGAAATATAACTATAGCATCAATTCTTTGAAAGTGATACTATTGAAAAATCTCTTGTTCTTTAGAAAGTGAAAATTATTTTTAAGAGAGATTAGTGTAGCTTATATCGAGCAAACTTCATTTTCTGATGAAAGCTTGTAGAGGCAAGCTAAATACTACTAGTTTGGAAGGTTGGAGAACCTTGAAAAATATTAACTTGTGGGCTTGGAGAGACTAGTCAAATTACTACTTATTTTTATAGTAAAATACTCAAGTTGAATACTTAGGAACTAGACGTAGGCTTGCGTTATAAGTCAAACTAGTATAAATCGATTGCATCCTTCTCTTCTCTCTTAACTTATATATTTCTACATTATATTATGTGTGTGTTCATTTCAGCAAGAGGCTTCTGCACTTTTAATAGGCTCTTTTTGTTTTCAACTTCAAAGAGGGTTCCTTTCAGTTTTAACAGGCGCCTTCTGTTTCAAATTATTATTAACAGGACTTTTTGTTTAACAGGCTCCTTTCATTTAAACAAGATCCTACCACATAACAGACTCCTACTATTTTAACTATTGACAAGCTCCTGTCATTACTTCTTGAATTGAAAGTAAATTGTAAAATTTTGTAGTCACACACAATTCACCTCCCCCTTGTGTATGTTTGCTTTATTAAGGCCATTAATTGAGGTAGTATTTAAATACCATATTATGGTCAAATGAAGCCATATATGTCCTTAACAAGCACAACATTCTCATCCCTATGGCGTGTAGTTATGTTTGACATAATGTTGAGCCTCAAGCTTTTAGCAAATCCATAACCCTCTTATATGACTGAACCTAGAGAGATAAAATTGATGGATTCACCGCTTATTTTTTATAATATATATAGCCCATTGTAATGGTCCTAATATGATGGACTTGATGGATATGATTTTGCAGAAGTTGAGACATATTGGCTCTTAATAGTTTCATAACCTTTAATGGCTAGTCTATAAGATGATAAACTTAGAGAAACCACTTACTTGAGTGTGAAGGTGGAACCACCTTCTATGAAAGAATTAGGCTATCTTTCTAAAGCACTTATGGGAATACAAGGTATTGCATGGCCATGAAAAGCACTTATTGTGATTTGTCTTCTTTTCATCATGAAATTGGCAGACCCTACATTTGTTGTTATTAAATTTAAGCATTTAGTATAGAAAGAAATTCATGTTGAGAGAAGATTTAAATATGTTAGGACTCATATGACAGTAATATGATATTTTCTATTGTTAGCTTTCAGGATTCTCTTTTACGTTTACACTATATCTCGTTTAGACATTGATTGAAACTTTTT
>JANVCL010000003.1:26700624-26715869 GCA_026546855.1 Erythroxylum incrassatum | reverse complement strand
CATATCTATTCAGAAGCTAGCATTTATCTCACAAGCTAAGCAGAATCTAGAGTACATCTCCCATCTTCAGCTTTGCCTCTCCCTTTCAAAGGGAGCTCACAATCTGATCCCTCCCACCCCTAGTCAGTGGCTTACCTGAACGGATTCAATTTCCTTTTCTTTGCCCATAATCGTTGTCGCCTGCAAATCCGAACCTTGGCTCCCTCCTCAGCTCTCTCGCAAGCATATCGGTTGGTCTCACTTCTGTACCTGCAAGCCACAAGGAGAATCTCAGACTTGCCTCGCTACTGTTCTTATGAGTTGATTCAGCGTTACCTAGTTGACGCTCTATTTCGTGTCTCTCCATGGACGGCGCTTTCTCCGCTCTCGATATCCTTCAGCCAGCCATCTCGTTTCCAAATTAGGGAAGTAGTCTCAAAGTATCAGGAAAGTAAGAGTTTGTTTTGCCCTAGACGATGACAAACTCTTAACCGGTTCCAATTGATTCAATGTTGTCTTTGTTTTAATTTTGGTCGGCCCAAATGACGGGGCTTTGTTTTGGTACCCAAGGTCTTCTGACTTTGTAGCTTTATTTTGAACCATTTCTACTCTTTGTATCTATTCTTCTTACTAATGAGAATTTTTTAATTTCTCAAAAAAAATAGGGAAATGTTAGGCACCATATTTTGCTTACTAACTAGTTACTTAAGTCTTAAAATATTTGTAGATTTGTATGATTTTTAAAAAATAAGTTTTGGTGTGAATTTAAAGCCGTCAAAATATCTGGTTGAATGCTTAAGAGTTTACAATTTTATCTAGGAATTAGAAAAGCTAATGCCTAAGCTTATGACATCATGAAGTTGAGAACAAAATGAATTTGATATTTTTACCAATTTTATAAATAAAATTATAAATAACTGATTAAATTGAGTTTAATACTAGATATAACGATGAATTTTTTAAAAGGCTTTTGATTAAAAGAAATTTCTAAGATTAAAACTCTTATATGACCTATGGAATATGATTTGAAAAAATGGGCCAAAAATTTTAATTCCACAAAAGTCGTAAGATGAAATTATTTATGGATTTGGATCAAAATTATTTAAAGTATTGATAGGAAAAATGGTAGGGTCTTGTTTGACAAACAATGGATTATATTAGCTATTATCTGATTCTATTAACGGTTAGCTTATAGCAAATTATATCAGCTGATTTGACTCGTGGATAACATCAGTTGTTTATTAAAGATGTTTGATAAAATTAGCTATTTATGTATAAAACAACTTATGAGAACATGACTTAAAATGTCATAAGAAATTAGGTTTTAGATATTTAATTTTACAAAAATTTTGTTTATAGCTCAAATAAAAATATAGAAGATGCAAATAATAATAATAATAATAATAATAATAATAATAATAATAATAATAACTAAAAAATCAAATCAACAAAAAACCATATATTTTAATTTATTTTATTTTATTATTTATTTGTTTATATTTTAACTAATTAATTATATTTTATTTAATTATAATAATTATTATAGCAAGTGCCGACAAGAGTGTCACAAGAATTGTCACCCTGTGACACTCTTAATTATAATTTATTATATTTTAATAATTAATTAATGATATTTTAATTAATTAATGATATTATATTATATTTTAATTAATTACATTTTATTATTATTATTATAGCAATTATCACACTCTTTCTTCTTTTAAAAGGTCGCCACCACTATTAAAAGAATAAAAGGCATAATTGTCAATCAAACAAAACTTTATGAGTTGATCACTAATAAGCTCCTATAGGAATTTTTAAAAAATTAATTGGTTGAGTTGAAAACTCAATAGCTAATAAATAAACAAAATAATTACCTGTTTGATATGGTAAAATAACTAATACCCTCTAAAACACTAAAAAATGGCTGAAACACTATCTATTAAACGGGACCCAATTTTAAAGATGAATTAAGACTCGCTAAGAACAAAAAAGTTTTAGATATTCTAAGAAATTATTAAAAAGTGGTCTTTTACCCTAATTATTGATTATCATTTACCAAGTTTTGTCCTTTAAATAATTTTATTCTTTGCTCTCTCTCTCTCTCTCTCTTTCTTCCGGTACGGGTCATTTATATGGAATAAATACATAGCCAAATATCTATACAACAGTAAAATAAATCTAAAAATAGAATTTAATTCATTTTTAAGTTTGACCTTATGCTAAACAATTAAACTTTGACACCGGACAAGTGTAATGTATTAAAAGATTTGGATAATGTTAGGCTGCCGAGGAAAAACATTTTTATCAAGTTCTTCATAAAAATAAAATAAAACATCTCCGCATCATACTTCAAATTTAAAGTCCTTGAAAATAATATCATTCTAAAACAAAACAAATAGATGAATGCTGATCGTAGTTAAATGTTCGACATTTTAGCTGAGTAACGATTAAGCATCGTACGACAGTTGGCCGAGTGGTCTAAGGCGCCAGATTTAGGCTCTGGTCCGAAAGGGCGTGCGTTCAAATCCCACAGCTGTCAAGCGTTACATTTTTTGAAAGTCCATCCACAAGGACTAGTCTTGGCCACACAAACTGCGTCAGGAACAACCTGTTCACTCTCTGCTCCTATCAAGCCTCCAGCAACCTGTAGCAGAAACTGAAAGGGGTGGAAAAGAAGCATGGAATATTCAATTTCAACACCAGCCACTGCTCTTTTTACAAGCTTTGGTTCTGGAAATCAATTCTCACCTTCTTTATCACCGTTAAAGCCTTTCAAGTTCCCACGTTTCTGGCCCTGGGAAAAAGTATGCTTGATCCTTGTGTACCTAATTACATGCCTTCCTTTTCTTCTCTTGGTTTGAACTACAAAAAGTGGTGATGAGCAGGTGAAGGTGGGACCAATGAGTGTATCTCCAATGGGATTCGGCACATGGGCATGGGGCAACCAGCTTCTCTGGGGATACCGGGAATCAATGGATACTGATCTGCAACAAACCTTTAACCTTGCTGCGGAAAATGGTATCAATCTCTTTGATACGGCTGATTCATATGGCACTGGCAGGTTAAATGGCCAGAGCGAAAAGCTTCTGGGGAAGTTCATACAAGAATTTCCAGGTTTGTATCTTCTCAGGATTCATTCTTTCCATGTAGCTGATGCATAACATAGTGACAACTTATATTTGATTTCAAAACAAGCCACGTTAAAATTGAGTCGGTTAATCGTTAAGATGCAACTATGACCTGCAACTTCACCTAAGAATTTAACTTGTCGGGTTGACTAGTTAGACTTGATATGGTAGATAAGGATTAAGGACTAAAGATTGTTGAAACAGATTGAAAGACGCAAATGGAATGAAGTTCTGATTTTCTTTCTGAAAAAACATCCACATACTGCTATGAGCCTACCACATATGATTGTGACACCATTTTTTATGTTTGACCAAGAAGTGAGTTTTGCTTTATGCATTTATATATCAAGAAAGAATCTTTGTTCTGATTTCCAAAGAAGTTGTGTGGTCATGCCTGCCTGTATTCTCAGGAAAACGAACAAGGGATGAAATTGTTATTGCAACAAAGTTTGCTGCATATCCATGGCGTCTAACTCCAGGGCAATTTGTAAAAGCTTGCAAGTAAACTTCCCCCTAACTTTTCTGCTGTCTCCCCCATGCAATATGTTTCTTTATCCGTCAAACTTGATAAACATACTAGTCAGTTATACATTGGATACAACATAAATGTTCCCATAGAAATCTGACGCAGAGTTGTTTTACAGGGCATCATTGGAAAGACTGCAAATTGAGCAAATAGGCATCGGCCAATTGCACTGGTCAACTGCAAACTATGCCCCTCCTCAAGAATTGGCTCTCTGGGATGGTTTAGTGGCAATGTACGAGCAGGTTACTACAACTATATTTCCGAGGAGAATTTCAGCAACTCGTACAAAGCGATTTATTTTCTGCCTTTGTCTTTGAAATGTTTTCTTATAGCTTTTGAAACTACGGGAATAGGAAATCGTGAATGAATGTTTGTCCTTTCATTTCTTATTTTGTTTCTTTATTCTTTGAAAGAAGACTTCAGTTTCTAATTGTATTTAGGGTTTGGTTCGGGCTGTTGGAGTGAGCAATTATGGTCCAAAGCAGCTGGAAAAGATTTATGATTACCTCAGAGATCGAGGAGTACGTCTGTGTTCAGCTCAGGTATTGTGCTCAGACGCAATGGGTGTATGTCAAATTTGGTTGGGCAGAGTAGTTATCACTCTAAAGAAAATGTCACCTTTTAGTTCAATAATCTAAGATTTTACTGAAATTTGCAGGATAAGTTACAGGGTTAGAAGTTAGAACATGTATAACTACGTGAGATTATTTATGCATGTTTAGTTCCCTGAAGTTGACTGGAAATCTCTCACGAGCAATGCATCCGTGTAATTAATATTTGGAAATGGGAATCATATTAATGCTTCTCGTTTTGAGCTGCTTTTTTTTTCCATGTAGTTTGGTTTCTTCCACTGTTTTTCTGATCCTCAAGATAATATAAATTTCAGGTCCAGTTCTCTCTGCTAAGCATGGAAGAAGATCAGATGGCCATACGAAACATGTGTAACTCTCTAGGAATCCGCCTAATTGCCTATAGTCCTTTAGGACTTGGAATGCTTACTGGGAAATATACATCATCTAAACTTCCGGTTGGACCTCGGTATGGTAAAGATTTTCTGTTTGCAGTGCTTTAAGTCTGATAAGTAAGGTCTGGACTTACCATCTCATTATGTGTATTGGCTTAAACATAAAGTTACTGTCTGGCTCCGCAGGGCCCTGCTTTTCAGGCAAATTCTTCCGGGATTAAAGCCACTGTTGCTCGCACTTGGAGAAATTGCAGAAAAGAGGCGTAAAACTGTGCCGCAGGTACTTTAGCCAGCTTTCTGTTCGCATTAACATGTTAATGCGAAATGATTCTGTACAACAACTAGGCCTGCGCCTTCTTGTTACCATGATTAGTTGATGAAAGCTTATATCATATTATAAGGAAAACCACGGAACGTGAGCTTGCATTAAATACTATATTGGGAAGCATAGGTAAGCAAAATTTGATGGGAAACAGGAGATAAATACGTTTCTTGGTCTAAAATTTCACAATTTCAGTGAATATTCGGCAGTCCAGATCGATGCTCTATCTCTAGACCTTATATCCTGATCAATTGCGATGTTAAGCTTCCAAAAGAAGCATCATTCACCTTATGCAATAGACTGTATTTGCAGGTTGCTATAAACTGGTGTATCTGCCAAGGCACAGTACCAATACCTGGAGTTAAGACAGTTAGACAAGCGGAGGAAAATTTGGGGGCTCTTGGTTGGTGTCTGAATTCAGATGAATTGCTTCAATTAGAGTATGCAGCACGCAAGTCTCCCGGCAAAATGATACAGAACGTTTTTCAGACAAGGTCAGGCATAGATTGCACCACCAACAAATCTAGCCCAGAAATTCTGGTAATATGTTTACCTCTTTAACATTAAAGACTAGCGACCTAACAATCTGTTTTTCTATTTAATACAACAGATGACCCATTCATGCTGTGGTTAAAATGGTTCGAATCAACTATGAATGGCGCAAGTAGTGAACCGGAGTAGATGGCTGTTCTATGGAGCTAAGAGGAAAGGTCTGGACAAAGAAGATACGTTTTTATTTTGTGGAGATGCTGTCCCCGCGCCGCTGTGAACTCGTTCAATGCGTTCAGAGCAAGTGGCTAGTTTGGCTGTTCTGGAGGATACTCAGGAAGTACAGCAATATAATGCACTGCACATTGTATTACACTGTTCAGAGCAAACACGGCGGCCTAAATTCAAGAAAAGCTTAAGAACTCTAGCAATACTGCACTGGGCTTTTTTCCAAATTTGGCATGCATTTCGGCCTCAGTCCCACCTTTAAATATTCAAATTTTCTTAATTATTAACAAATCATTGATTCAATTTAGAATTCATACAATTCAGATATTAAACAAGTAAAATTTGTGTAATTCAGCAACTCAACCTCCAGCCAAAAGAGAAGATATTGAGCTCGCACATACGCCTACCCCATTACCTTCAACGCTTTACTAGTAAACAAGGCTCCATTGCCAGTAGATACGAGTAAATAAGTCGTAAGAGTGAAGCATTAGAATTAAGGCAGCCATAAGAGTGTGTAAATGATAAGAACAGCAATAAAAATGATAACTGTAGTGTTAAATCTTGAGACAACACAAACATAATATTCCAAAAAGCCTGGCAGAAGCCTACCATAGCAAAATGTTCAATGCCAATACAACTTCGAATCAACTAGTACTAAATACCAAGATCCATCATTCAGATAAAAACCCTACTTGATCTTCTTCTTTGGCCTCAGCTGCAACCAAAAAGATGGCGTGCATAAATTTCACAAGCAGGGACAGCTATAGTATGTTAAACAAAAGTTGTTCAAAACATATAATCCTAAGATGATTTACCTGATTGCTGTGTCCACACTTCTTCTTCCGGCAGTTCACAGCTCGAGGGTGCAAGCGTGCATAACATCTGCAACAAATAATTTTCCATGCATTAGATATCATATGCTGATATTAACATTTTCCATGTGAAAGAAGCACCAGGCTTGTTAAAAATGTAATCTTGTAACTAAAAAGAACATATACTTGATTCGTATCCCAGCAATCCCCAAACCAGTCTTGTGGAGAAAAATCAATATGAAATGTTAAGAGGCAAAAGAGGTGTCTTTTCTACATGTCATGAGAAAGAAGCTTGCGATGGAATTAAAACATTCTTTAATATACATGCTAAATTGCATGTTAATCTAAATTTTCCATCATTTTTCAGTTAAATGAATCTAGACATGGAGCACATAGATCAACTCAACACAGGCTTCAATCTGAATAAAATTGGGTTCAGATGCGTGATCACATAATTTGAACACAAATCACTTGAAAAATAAAGATGATACTAATAGACCTCTTTTACACAATTCTTAAATAAAAAAATTCAACAGTCGACAAGACATTCTTATCTACACACGGTTAAAAGTGAAAACAATTTACTTACTTGCGACAGATCATCTTGTCCTGGTTATATTTCCTGGCCAAAGCCATCAATGAAGGCTCAATAATTCCACCACGGAGCCTCAAAACCAAATGCAGGGTCGACTCTGCTCATATAACAAATAAAGTAAATAATGTATTCGAGAAAAGAAATAGAAAATCCAATTCATACGCTACATTCATGTCCTATTTGGAAGACAACCAAATTGTCCGGAAAGATACATTGTTCAAGACAATTTTAGAACCATCAAATTAACTTCATTTCTGAAGCCACTGTAAGGAACCCGGACAAGTAACCAACTTTGGCTTATACATGCTAATAAAATGAAATCCCAAATCGCAAGAAAAAGAGATAAACCTTTCTGGATGTTATAATCAGCAAGAGTGCGCCCATCCTCCAGCTGCTTCCCAGCGAAGATCAGTCTTTGCTGGTCAGGAGGAATACCTAAAGACACACAAATGACAAAACCCATTAGTTTTTTCTTTTAGAAAAAACACAAATATAAAGAGAAAGCATAAAACAGGCAATAGTAAGTACCTTCCTTGTCCTGGATCTTGGCTTTGACATTGTCAATGGTATCGCTGGACTCAACCTCTAGGGTTATGGTTTTCCCTGTTAGGGTTTTGACGAATATCTGCATCTTCTCTTCTTCGTCTTCCTCTTCACAGTTCTATGCGTGTCAACTTGTCGATTCTTTATATACACACATACATCCCACTAGGGTTTTGCTGTGGTCGTGGGGTTTGTTTGGTTAAGAGATTAGATTTGGTGCTGTTTGGGCTTGTGGATTATCCGATTCATATGTTGGAATAGGGAAACCGTTTATGTCATGGCCCAGCAGTGAAGTTCATTTAACACTGCGGTAAATTTCTTTTTTGTTCATTCCTTTTGATTGGTTGAATTTTATTCGGTTTAATTATAATATAACTTTCTAGCATATATATAAAAAGAAATTGTAATGCAATTTATAAATTATAATTCCTAAAATCACACATTTAAAATCTTACAACAATATTTTTATAAAAAATAATTACATGATTGTTAATTTAATTTAATCACCATTACAATTGATATAAATTAAGCTATTTTACCCATAAAATATTTTAATTGCCATAATAATTATAAATAAAAGTTACCTTCTAAAAATATTTTAATTGTCATATATGTTAAAATTGCTTTTTTCATAAAGATCTTAAAGAAGAACTTTAGATTTTCAAGGAAATTAAAAAGAGTCCTTAGTTTACAAGTTAAATATAAACTTACAATGTGCTTATTAGGATGGACGATTATAATGGACAGATAAACATGACGGTCATACTGTTGACGACTTTAACATAATCCTAGGTATTATCTTTCTTTGATCATAATAGTTGCAATGTATCCATTTTTTGGTGGAATCTTATTCCCAAATAACTAAAAACTTTACTTTGTGAGATGTCATGATGTTAATGAAAAAAGGAGCACTAACAAATCATCGATCATTTTGGTTATAAACTTATAATGGTACGTTAAAAAGTGGTTAGCATACCTACCTTACATCTATGGTTGAAGTGAAGAAAGGCATTATGATGGAAGTGTTGGATAAAATTGTCCCATTATTGGAATCATATCAAGATGTGATGCTAATGGAGTTACATAAGAATTACCTCTAAAAAGAGTAATTAATCATAAAATAGAACTGGAACTTAGTGTAACTCCTCCTAATTGTGCTCCATATAAAAACAACTGAATGAATTATTAGAGATAAGATATATACAACTCTTAAACGTTTAATAATGTTGCCCAATTATGTTCCAAAAGACGGAAGATGAAACCTTAAAGATGATTGTCAATTATTGGGCATTGAACAGGTTGACAATAAAGAATAAGTCTTTCACTTTATTGGTATAGGATCATATAAACAAGTTGAGCAAAGCTTCTACATTCATGAAGGTAGATCTCCCCTCAGGATATTAGCAAGTTCGTCTTGCAAAAGGAAACAAACCAAAAATCACATATGCAACTTGGTATAGTACATATGAATTTTTACGGACGTCTTTTAGATTAATGCACCTACCATATTTTGCAATCTTATGAATAAGTCATTATATGAACTTTTAGACGAGTTTGTAGTTTTATACCTTAACAATATTGTGGTTTATAGTAACTCTATAGAAGATCATATAACTCATTTACAACAGGTGTTAGAATGTTTAAGGAAGAATTAACTGTATGTTAAGACGGAAAAGTGTGGGTTTGCTAGATCAGAAATCAAATTTCTAGGGTACTTGATAGAAAAGAATGAAGTTTGGGTGCTTTTGAAGAAAGTATAGGCTATTGTAGAGTGGCTAGTCCCTATAAAAGTGTGAGGAATTTGATCCTTTCTTTGTCTTACAAACTATTATTTGAAGTTTATCCATAGCTACTCTCGAAATGTAGCATCTCTTATAGATTTTTTGAAAAAGGAAAAGAAATAAAGTTGTATATATCATAGTGTGGATGCTTTTGACAAGCAAAAATAAGCTGTTATGTAGGGGCCTATTTTACTATTATTAGACTTTAAATTGCCTTCCAAAGTTCATTTATACAGATTCCTTAGATAAAGCAAATGGAGGTGTATTGTTATAGGAGGTACATCATGTAGCCTTTAAGAGTGTAAAACTAAATGATGCAGAAAATAGTATTTCTCACATGAAAAAAATAGTGGTTGTAGTGCATTACTTACAAATGTGATGTATCTATTTGTTAAGGTTGAAATTTATAATTCAAATCCATAATATGGAGAATACTTTCTTTAAGGTGCAGCAGAAGTTATTGGCTAAGCAAGTAACATGATAAGAGTTCTTGGTAGAGTATGATTTCACTTAAGAGCATAAATCAAGGAATTGCAACTAAGTAGCTGATGCTTTTAGTAGGAGAGAGGTGTTGACAAGTTACTATAATCTATCTTTAATTGAAGCAAACTTGATGGACATAATTCGACAAAATGGTAAGCTTGATACTAATTATTATCAGTTGGTACAGAAAGTTTAAGATGGTATGACCAAACAATATTAGATAGATGATGGCTACTTTTTAGGAAAGGTGGTATGCTATTTGTTCCTAGATTTTGTAAAATTAGGAAAGAAATAAATGAAAATTTTGTCTCATTCATATTTTTGGCCTCATATGGAGTAAGGCATTGAAGCATATTGTCAAACTTGTTTAGTTTGTCAATTAAAAAGGTAGAGAGATACAAGCAAATTTGGTTATTATAAACTTTGCCTATTTTAGAGAAACTATGGATATTGGTCTCTTAATTTTATTATGGAATTTCCAAAAGTGGAAAGAAAAGCCTCAATATTGGTAGTGGTAAATCGATTCTCTTAGTATAATATTATTATTGCAAGCAATTCTAGCAACATGCCTAACAAACACAATAACTAATTTATTCAATTGAAATGTGATAAAACACTTTAATGCTCCAATCGATAATATGAGCAAATAAGACACTCTATTCACTAGCAAGTTTTAGACTTCTTTGTTCAATATAATAGGGGCATATTAAAGTTCTCCGCAGTAACTCGTCCATAAATGGATAGGCAGACCAGAAGGATAAATGCATTAATAGAAGATTACTTAAGATACTATGTAAGTGCCAACCAACAAAACTGATTGGAGTTGTTAAATAGGACACATTTCACATTCAACCTGTAATGATCTTCTTTTATGAAAAAAACACTTACTTTAATTGGTGTTATGACTATAACCCCTCACTCTATTAGAGGTAGCAAAGTAGTATATTGAAGGTAAATGTTCTATTACTTAGACATTTAAAAAAACAATAGATGTTAAAAGAGATGAAAATGAATTAAATGAAGAAGTAAGCAAATTTGTATCTTTAACCTTTGGATTTCAATGTTAGAGACAAAGTGTTGTTGAAGCTTGCAATCCAAATTTAGAAAAAGATAAAAGTGAAGGTCGTACATAAGGGATTAATTCTAAAATACAATGATCCCTTTAAAATCATTAAGAAATTAGGAAATGTTTCCTATCGCTTAAAGTTGCTTGAAAGGCTAAAGGTTCATCCTACTTTTTTATATGAATTTTCTATATAGGTTCCATTAATACACGATCAAACCAAAATGAAGTAAGCCAAAACATGCCTTCTAATGATGTATAAGCAATTTGACAAGGATATAAGGAAGATCTTCGACCATTGATTGTTGGGGAAACATAAGAAAATTGATAAATGGAATTTTTTGTGCAATTGAAAGTAAGGGAAGCTGCATATGCAACTTGGAAAAGAGATACATCTCTTTTACAGTTTAAAGACAAGATTCAAGCTTACCTTAAGGCTATGTTTGGTTAGGGTTTATTAATGGAATAAAGTGGAATGTAATATTATTCCATTGTTTGGGAGGAGGGTTTATAATGGAATGGAATGAAATGAGATGAAAAATGAGTGTCATATTATATCTCATTTCATCCTAAACAGTAAAAATGAGAAACCTCCGATGAGTTTAGGATGAAATGTAAAATGCTAAACAACTTTCCACTATATTACATTATAAACTCTTCTTCCAAACAACATTTTATTATATTACATTATGAAGTCTTCCATTCCTTCTAAACAACAATTTTCTAATATTACATTCATTACATTCCATTATGTTATAAAGTATTGCATTCTATTATAAACCTTACGTCCAACTAAATAAAGCCTAAGAACTTCCTAGCAAAGACGTCAACTTCTTTTGGTGGGGGAGCTTTGTAAGTCTTATTAACTTAAATTAGAATAATTTGGTATCAAGTGACTCCTTACAACTTGTTGTCCAAAGTAAATCAAGCATGATAGTGGCATGCTTTACCAAGGAAGCAAGTTAGCTTAGTGAAGACATCAATCTTCGTTCTAATTTAGCCACAACCTATATTATTACAATGTCACATAAGGATTCTGAAGCTACCAAAATCACTCTAGTTACTAGATGATTTAGTGGTATTTATGGCGGTTATGATAATTATGGTAGTTGAAAGTTATCAGTTATGTCAGGTATCTATTAAGTTGGTTGATTTAGCTAGCCTGAAGGTTCATGTTGGTTAGAGAGCAACTATCACTTAACTTCCCTAAACTATTGTATTTTTTAAATTTGTGTAATATATGTGTAGGAGATTGCTTTATATCAAAATTTTTACATTAATAAAGTATTTCATTTTATTAATTAAATTCTTATTTATGCCCCTTTACATAAAAAGGAGACTCTCACACTAAGTGCTTGTGAAAATTAACACCTTACATGAATTCGATATAATGTTGTTGAGAGCATAACAAGATTATTGTGGTTATAATTACAATGGTGTTTGGTGATTGAGAAAATGTCCAACTAGCCCCTGTAACAAGTTCTAATGATATAATTTATAATGTCTATTAATTGTAGCTAAAAAAAGTTACCATAAGTTATTTATTAAAACAAAATATTATTATGAACAAATTCTAGTCAAAGTTTGACAACAACTTTAAAATTAAGGAGAATTGTTTTTAACAAGTCTTTTTCTGGATCAAGCAGTACTCAGCTCAGGCTTTATCATCAAAGTCTAATTACCATTTAAACATTAGTATATTGCTCAACATAGTTTGTTTTCCAACATAATATTTGGGGCGCCCAGATTATTTCCAAGAGTATCTTAACGTAAAACATCTAAACTACTTCTTCAGCATATGCAACTCTCTTTAAAATAATTTTTTTAATCATAAAGGAAAAAGCTAACTGTTAGAATATATTTTATATATTCTTTGTTTAATTTTGGCATTTTAAATTGGACATATAAGAAAATTACAATTATTAATTGAATTGATAAAGATGGGTTGTTGTGATTTGTTTATTGGACTTTTGACAAGATGGCTTTGTTGATTGGACTTTTGAGTTGAGTTCACGTTACATGTATATGACCCACTTGTTTGATTTCAAGGAGAAGTCTAATACTACATGTTAATTTGCAAAAAACCTAGTAGGTGGTTTTTGGGGCAAAACATCTTATATCTCTAGGTTTTGTTGAATATATGGGAGTGTGTGTATCTTGTAAGTTGCGTGGGTCACAGGAGCTGATTTTTGTGAGTGTGGGTCACAAGTTCCAAAGGAGAAAATACATGTTGACTGCGCATCTTTTTGGCTGAAGAAACTGGTTGCATATTTATTTGGCAGAGAGTGGATGTAGTTAGGTTAATCAATTGAGTGAAATAGAGCAGATAACGTGGGAGTTAGATTAAAGTTGGCTGGGTGCGCATATTGTCCTGTTGATGGGCTAAAATATGTTGATGAATTTATGACCAGCAGTGTATGTGCGTGAGTTTCTACAGGATACGGTTTTCATGGGTATTTGGAGAAAATATGGTGGCTGCGTATGTTAAGGATTATATGTGATTAACGTATTTTTCTGGATGTGCCATGAGGAAGTTGCTTTGTCCGTACAGAAAAATTAACTATGGAGAAAGTTTTCAGCTGAGTTATTTTGAAAAGAAAAATTCATAGGGAAGTATTATTTGTCTCAAGTATTTTTGTTATTTAATTTTCAGTTATTTAAATACTTGAGCTATTTTTGTTTATTATTTTCTTGAGTGATTTAGTTACTGTTCTTGGTTCAAAAGAGTGTTGAGAAAATCTGAAGTTGATTTCACATTGCTTTATTTTGACCCAAAATCATATAGGTAGAAAATCTGAAGTGGTCAATTAGGTTATGAAATTGATTTCACATTGCTCTATTTGATCCAAATTTTAAGTACCAAATGATATTAATGAGAGATTTGATATCTGATCGATTTGATGATGAAAATTATAATAAGATACCCGAAATTGTCATTGAATGTGCATTGTGCATACTTTCTATACATTGATGTGCACAAAAAAACACTTATACATTTGTGCAAAAATGTGATATTTGTAAATGTGTTGCGTATGTTTTAGGGGAGCACATCGGAAGCCAGTCGAATATTGCTGGACCATCTAGGCAATAGCTTATTAGAGCGTACTGTGAGTCAACCTAGATGAATTTCTTAGGATTGATTTGATTTGATTTGTTAAGCTTCCAATTATTGAATTGTTGTGTTTTGTTTCTGAATTCCGGACTTAAAGTCTGAGGAGTAAATATTTGGGACTGTATTGGAAGTGTTCTGATTTGTTTAATAATTCTGTATTATATGTGGATTCTTGATGAAAGTTGAATACTGGACTTAGGTCCAAAGATTATGAAATTCTGATTGTGTATTATGCTATGTGAATTTTCAACAAAAGTTGAATGCCAGACTTAGGTCCGATGATTATGAAATTCTGATTGTGCTTTATAAATGATTGTGATATATGGTAAATTCTAAATTATTGCATTTCATAAAGTGCATGCTCAAATAAAGGCGTTGTGACCGAAGTAGCCAATATCAAACACTTGCACGTAAAGCTTTGCTCCGTGGTATATGATTCTGCACGTAGAGCCATGCTCCGTGATATATGTTTCTGATTGAGCCCAATGGTCCAGTATTTGTATATATGATATGTGATAGGCACTCAGTCATAACAATAATAACGAATGTAGAGTCTCATATGCATCTATAGTTGTGTATATATGTTCTGATTCAAAATAATTAAATGATGTGTCGTGATAGTGTGAGTATTTGGAATATACATGTTATGCATGAATAATTGTGAAATATGTTATTTGTGTATGTGAATCCGGTGAAATCATCAATGATGGTTCACTCATTGAATACGCAAAACTCATAAAAATTGCAACGTGGCTTTTCAGGTTCTGAGGAGTTATCCAATTAGATTAATTAGAGTACAGCCACTACAAATGAGCGTGAGTTAGGGGTTGGGATCAGTTTACACCTGTATATGTATTTCATTATGTTATATTGAAAAGTGTAATCTTAAGTGTTATACAATGTGTATGAAAATGGTTTTTGAAATGTAAAGATATTATGAAAGAAAAGTATTTTGTTCTGTAATAGGCCCAAGTGATTACTAAAACTTTGATGTGTTTCAATAATGTTTATATTTTTTGTGATTGAAATTGTTATAAATAAATCGGGTCAAAGTTGATTATCGATTTTTTGCATATGCGTTTATTGTTTAAGAAAAATTGCAATGGGATTCATCCGTTTACTATTTTAGCATGCCACTCTTGTGGGATTCCTACTCAGATATCACTTAGGATGTCGGGTAGGTGTCTTACGAGAGTGGGGTGCTACATTCTACCCTT